>VZRF01008526.1:464112-771135 GCA_013396875.1 Vireo altiloquus
TCTCCTCTCCTCTCCTCTCCTCTCCTCTCCTCTCCTCACAGCCTTCCAGCCCTAACTATTCTGTGATTTCTTTTAGGCACCTGAAATTCACCCTCCGTTAGTTGTGGTTGATAACCCAACAATCATACCTGAGTTTGGAGCAGAAAAAGTACTGTGGGGAAGGAAATTACCTTATCAATTCTGCCTTGAAACCACAGACATGGAGATGGGTGCCCACACTACTGCAGAGCCCAGTGCCAGGCCCAACTCAAGAGCAGGCAGAATCATCTTGAAAGGTCTGTGAGAAATATCAATGCCACCCTTGATAGTTGCTTCATCAGGTAAATCCTGCGGACAAGCTGCTTGAGCAGCTTGGAGTGTACCAAGGCTCGGTCTCCGTGTCCGTAGAGGTATAGTCCAGCAAATAATACAAGTGATGATTCTGTACCTTTGCTGTCATCCCTAGATGTATTATGTATTTGTAAACTTGATCCACAAGGAAATCAGTTCAGCCTAGGGCTGTTAAAAGCAGTATGACACTTTTGCCTTTGGAGTTCCTTGGTGCAGTGAGACTGTGTGCCAACGCCTTTGACTTTAAGGGGGTGCAGGGAACTGCTGGGCCAGTTTGTCAGCCAGCTGCCCTCAGCTTGTGTGCAGGGAGGGGTGGCCCTGGAGATGAAGGGTTAGGAGAATACAGCACCGGCAACACACCTCTCAACTTGTATTAGTCACCATCTAAAGCAAGAAAGATGCACAATTCAAGGCCTTTTAGAGCCACATTGACAAATGCCTGATTAGCAGCTTGTGGAACATTTAAGGTGTATGTATACAGCAGAAGTACTAGGTGTGACTCAGAGCTGGCCACTTGAGAGCACTGCTATAATTACTAATTGTCTGTGGGGTGAACAGCCTGGGGCACAGACTGTCATTTACTGCGGCATGTGCAATGGACTGCTTAGTTTCCAGATGAAATTGTAACACAAACACAGATGGAGTGATAATGTCCCACCCACTCTAATTCTTCTTGAAATTCCTAATGAAGTTTTTTTTCCCTAGCTTTCACCTTTATGAAAAAAAACCAGTTCTCTGGAGTGTTGTTGGGGAGGGGAAGGAGGGGCTGTACGGCTTCCAAGCGACACCTGAGGAGAGGGTAGGTTTTTGCTGTACATTGGCAAACCTTTCACTCAACCTAGGAAGGACTGAGGCTTTCTTCAGCTTGAGACCTGCTTTGGAAACCTGAAGGCTTGGAGGCATGGCAGGAGTGGGTGAAGAGGGAAGGGTATTAGATCCATGCTGAGCAGTGTTTTCCATTCAGTGGCAGAAAGTAAATCCACAACACGCTGCCAATTTCCTGTCATTTGTTTCATGGTGGTGGCATACTGTGGAGCACCAAGCTGAGCATTCCATAGATCTCCTGCATAAAAAATGTGTGGGAAGTTGATGATACATGTCTTGTAACAAAACAACACATAAGGGCTGTGCATCACTGAAGTATTTTTCTATCTCTTCATTTTTTAGTGTTACCCTGAAGAAGAATTTGAGTTTGTCATCCTGAAGCTACAAAACAATTTGGTTCTTATGTGAGATAGTAAAAACATCCTGCCAAAACCATAATGTGGTGGAAAAATTAAATATCAGTTCATAGCTCTGTGAAAAGAGTAATGTGCATTATCCACAGATAAACTCCCAGGAATACTGTTTACCTGGGGCACCTCTTCTCTGACCTTATCTATCAGAGATCATTCTGGTGATAAATGTTTCACTTCATATCTTACTTTAAAAAAGCAGTCACTCAATATTTGCTCTTACATTTTCCAACATTGCCATGAGTTAATGTAATGTTCTTTGTCTTCATGTAAGAACACAAATCCTAGACCTGCTGCTCTCCTCCTAATCTCTTAGGGTCATCACAAGAGCAGGTCATGGTTATGCTCTGCTAAGCTGAAGGCCCAGGAGGGCTACTGGATTTCCTTCTAATCCTTCATAACCATTTCCTTTTTAGCTTAAGCAGCTCTCAGCTTTCCAACAGTTTTTAAGCCTTTTGTTCCTCAGTTGCTTTAGCTATGTCTAGGCTATTTAAAGGAGAGGGAATTAATTTATCCTTAGGCCTCTATTCTGCTGAGGGAAGGTTAATATACTAACACAAAGCAAAGACTTGACAGTTTTGGCCAGGCACATCCATGGGCTTTTTCCACTGCAATGTTTAAATGCTTCACAATTACTTGTGAATTTATTGTTATTGTGCTACCATCAGTGTCACAAGTCATTGTTGCTAACTGCCCCCCCCTGTAAAAACATGCAGAAATATTAATTAAATTTTCCCAGATCATGTCCCTTAAGTTTACAATCAGAGAATTTCTGTCAAGTCTGAGTCATCCGACAATACTTGAATATGACACCTTTGTCCCAGTTCTCCCAGTTTTTTGTCTTGTGAGGGTCTGCTTTTTCCCAGAAGGGATATACACATTGAAAGGCTTGGCATGACCCTTCTATGCTGAGTTCCTTCTGAAACTTATCTTGAAGTGAGATACAAACTTAAGGCTTTTTCTGGATGTTTGGGGCACCTTCAAACAACCAGCAGCCAAGCTGTGCACACAGGGAAACCCATCCCAGATTTCCTGAGATGTGAAATAGGATCTTGACTCCAGAGCTTCTAGAAATAGACAGCATGTTAGCCAGAGAAAAAATATTCTGCATAAAATTCACTCTCAATCAAGCTACATCAGGAACAAGACAGACAAAATCAAACTTCTTCCCAAGGTAAATTACAGATATTAGCTAAAAGCTAGCTGCAGGCTCATAATTGAAGCTGATATGCTAATTGTGACAAAGCCTGGACTCCAGCCAGGATATAAAGTCATGCTGCAACACTAGTAGATGATCTCCTGGCATTAATGGGTACAGAGTGATCTCTTTCCTTAGAGCCCCTGTTGATATCTTATCTGTGTCACCATGAGATGCTGCTCTCTCACTCACAGGTGCTAAAATGTGCTCTTGTAATGACAGCTTGTTATGGGTGGGAGCTGCCCAGTGAGTTGCAACTGGAAATTACCCCTCCATCCTTGGACTTCTTTTAGAATTTATTTATTTGTTTTCTTTGAAAGGTATCAATGGGCCACACTTTGAGTTGGTGAGCCAGTACAGACCATGAGCCAGCGATGTGCAGGTACAGGGCCATGAAGGTGTGCCAAGGCCTGCATAAGATCAATCCATGAAGAAAGACCAAGGAGTCAAAAGGACCCTGAAATAGACAGGGAAAATCCGGTAGGCATCTGCACTAAGCTGGAAAGCACAGCAATCCCTTTTTGGAGGTAGAATGTCATGAGGCATATTGTGTTTTATAACTTCTGAATTTTTCCCAAAATCTCCACTCCTTCTTGATGAATGATGACCTATCTGTAGTTAATCACTTCTCAAATGGCAATTTGACATCCTGGAGCACTCATCCTTTTGGCAACTAAATCCTAGTATTATAGACCACAGCTTGGCACATCCTCTGTGCCAAGGCTCCCATGGCACATCCAGCTAGTGCTTCACTCTTTACAAGGCACTCCAGTTAAAGTCAGGATATGGCTTCATGGCTCCCTGAAGACTCAAATCTGCTTGACTGGGCTCTTCTGATAACTTTGACTACCTGAATACATTTCCTTTCCTTGACCTGTATTTGCTGATATCGCTTATCTCAACTGAAGTAGAAGTGCTAAGACTTGTAGTGTGTTCAAACTCCACAAGTACTTTTATGTGTATATAAATTGTTTTTCCAGGTGCCTCTGCAGGTTGATTAAACTCAGAAGTGCTACAAATGATGCGGTCTCCACTGGACAGTCTGTGCTGACAGAAGGAGAGTGGATGACAAGATCTGTAAGGAGCAGAAGGCAGCTCTGAGGCAGGTATGAGTGTACAGAACATGCCTTGGTGTGCTGTGTACCCTGATATCCTAAAAAATAGCATATGGGGCTAAGATATTTGTGGTGCTTTCCCACTGGAACGGCTGCCATGCTCAGCCCTCATCTCACTGAGCCATCCTGCCTGGGCCACTGTAGAAGCCTTTCCCATGAGGGAAGCATCAAGGGAAGTATGGAAATTCTATTACAAATGAACCAATGAGTTCACAGATATGGTCTAAATGTTGTTAATGGTTTTGTCTATAAGGTCATAATTCCATAACAATAAAATTATGGGTTCTTAGTTCTAATTAATTCAAGATAAATTAATGATCATTAATAATTAATGATTTGGGTTTGTTATATGTGGTACATGTATAAATATATAAAATATTTTATATCTTTATATGAAAAATATAGAATAAAATGTATTTTTTAAAATTAATTTAATTCTGGACTATACATGTGGCAGTGGAGCCAAAGTCATGCCTGATTTCATCTCTTAAGATGGTAAATGTATCCCATTCTAAAGAAAAAGCATAGTAAACACTGTTTGTCCTGGTTTGAGACAAATTCAGAGAAAAATATCCTCTGATAGAAAGCAGGTTGTAGTTACACCTCCCCCACAAGGTTCACGAAAAGAAATATTTCCTCAGAGGAAAGTGAAGAAGAAAAAAGCCTATTTATTTAACAAACACACAGGAAAAGAATAATAATGTTAAATAATCAAATCTCTCGCTGTGGAGAGAAACATAGAAGAGTTTTGAAGTCCTTCTGTGGTCTCTCTCCTCCCTGGAGCTGGGTCTGTGTGGGGAACCCCCCTGCAGGCCGAGGGAAAGCCTCCCAGTGAGGTTTTGATGTTCTGATGTTCTGAACAAGTCCAGAAGAGAAGAAGAAACCAAAGTCCCAGGAAAATTCGCCTTTCAAAGAAACAGAGCCAAGAGCTTGCTGGAAAGCAGCTTCCAGGGTGCTTCCTCCCCTCTCTGCCTCAGCAGCTATCACTCCCCACAGCAGAAGAACGACAGAGAGAAGTGGTGATCTTGAAGCACAGAACTGCTATGAAAAAGTTCCTTTGGCTGTTTTTTTCTTTCTCTCCCATCTCGGGTTCAGTTTAAAGACACAGAAAGGTACAAGATTCATTTTCTGGGCATAGAGTAGGCTATATGTGATACCTCATAACGTCACACCAAGACACTGTTCTATTCCAAATCAGGGCCAATGATAAGATTATAGAAGGTAATATTTTTCAGTAAAATATCCATGTTTAGAATGAAACTATAATTAAAAAAAAAAAAGTCATCAGAAAGCAATACAGAAAAAAACAAAAAAAACCTGAAAAACAGTCCCTCCTCTGAGCCGTGTAAGAGGAATGCCTAAGCATGGTACCCATCACTGTATTCTGCTCAGTACCAGCAAGTACTGTATTAGTATATTAGACTTACATGGAAATGGAAATATGGGACATGCATCCATTCTAGATTAGCTCATGTGATTTGGTTTCCCATTTCAGTCTCACATTCAGTTTTCTTTGTTGGTAAAGTGATCACCAGTCTCAGGGAAAATCCAAAGATGAGGCTAGTGACCTGTCATGACTGGTTAGTTAGTTAGTTAGTTAGTTAGTTAGTTAGTTAGTTAGTTAGTTAGTTAGTTAGTTAGTTAGTTAACCCAGAGTGAAAACTGTGGGGTAGCTGTATGTCTGAGATGGACATTCTTTCCTAATTATTTCTCTGAAATGAATTGCTGAAACAGATGTATCCAGATAATTCCCTGGTGGCACCACCCTGAGCTAAAAGCTCCCATTTATATAGGGGCAAGTTTTTAGGGATGCAAAATTGTTCTAAATTTACTCCTGCAGTAAGCAGCAATACTGCTTAGCATGAGGTTTGTCCACAGGAGCTCTGTAACATTTCCCATTAGCAACTATCTGCTCACTCCAGCACAGCAGCTATTTGATGCTGAGGCTGCTATGACAGCTACTTGAACATATAAATAGAATCATGCTTCATAAATGTGACAGTATCACATGGCTGAATGCATGGAAGTGCTGAAGTGGGAAAAATTTCTCCTACCCCATAATTATGTGTGTGTTAGTATTACATTTGGTGAAGTGGTAGGCCTGGTTAGACTCAAGAATGAAGCATTTTTGACAAGCTTGGATTTAAACTACAGCTGTGATAAAATGATTAAATTCAGGTTTGATGTAGATGGGTACCAGCACTCTGTCTGTGCACGTAGCCATTGAATTTTGTCTTCAGCTCCATGGCTGATTTAAGTCTCCCGATGATCTCTGAGTATATGCGGCGATGAGCTGGCTTGAGACAGGCAACAGATTGATCTCTACGCTGTTTCATGGCACAGCAATGGACTAACATCAGTCTAGGTGGAAATTTCAGACAAGTGTCTGTTGTGCCTAGACCAGTTAGGCACAATTTGTGTGCTTCAATGTGTTGGTGAAGACCCCGGGGGGAGGAATCCTGGGCAGTCCCGATGATACTGTTAGCTCCAGTGACAGGTGAGGGAGCTGGCCAAGCTCCACATGGATATATTTAAACAGTCTGCAAAATGCAGGTGTGGGAATATCTTTGGAAATGTTCTAGACTTAACTAGTCAGCAAGATTTAACTACCTAAGCAGCCTGAACTAACTAAAGGCAGGATGGGGGGTAGCGGGAGGTTGGATTAGATGACCTTCATAGGTCCCTTACAACCTAAATCATTCTCTGGTTCTATGGTTATAGGTAGGATACTTTGTACATAGTAGGAAAGTTATAAGAAGTCCTGTGCATAGTTTTAAAATAATAAATAGAAATGGATAATTAATGTACTGTAGTCATCACGTGGGACGACAGAGCAGCTGGATTGTAAGAAATCATGAGAAAAAATTGTGGTATCTCACCTTGATCCTGTAGAAGCTGCTCTTGCAAGAATGCTTGTGATGGAGACTCCCACCCAGACAGCAACTGACCATCCCGTGTGAGAGATTTGATTCCCCACATGACCAAGAATGTTTATGCAACCTATCTCAGTGAGTAGATGCGATGTTGTGGGTTCTGAGTGCTTCTCAGAACCCATTCAAGGTTCTCATTGTGTGATCAATAATGAAAGAGTTGAGCAGAAACTGGTCAGTTCCAAGTGGTTCTCTTGTCTTCTTTCCCACCAATATGGCATGTTTAATGTAATCTTTGCAAAGAACAATAGTGGTGGATTTTCTTTGAGATACAGGGAAAAAAAATGTTGTCAGTCAAAAAAGCACAACAAAAACCCCAAATAAAACTCAGTGGCAAATTGTGTGAATTTGTGACACTTGTTGTATAGCAATAGAAAAGATTAGACTAGCAACTTGTAAGCCAGCCCTATTTTATTCCCTTCAAAGTAATTATTCAGATGACATAAATATTTACAAGAATTATTTTCCCTTTCTGTTTTACTTCTCCTTGTCGTCTTCAGTCCAGATACCACAATAAGCTATGTCTCTATGCTATGATGAAGACTACAATTAGTATTTCTGCGTGCGAGAAGATACATCCCAAGAGATCAGCAGCAGAATTTATTTTCTATCATACACACAGACACATATATGACAATGAAATATTTCAAGATGTTCCAAATATTTCCTCCTAGAAAAGACTGATGCAACATTCCTGCAACATAGTATCATATTCTGTAGGTGTTGCGGACAGATTATGCCAATCAAACACTGGAGGTATTTTTATGTCATTCCTGCAAAGTCTACCTCATCCCAGAGATAATAGCAAGAACACTTTTTCTTGACATCCTAATATATATGCCATTTTCTAGATAGGGCTTGACTTCATGCTGTCTTGAAAAAGTGATTGCCTTTGATTTTTTGAAACGCTATGCATGGCATAAACAGTGCTAAGTATCCTTTTGCATTTGTAAGATATTATTATTAACCCTTGGAATCTTTGATTTCTACTTAATCTTCTGCTTCATGTCTTCACTGATAGTGAAAATCATTATCAAATGCCATTTTGATGTGTTATCTCATGCAATGAATTACTGAAGCTAACTGAACAGCACCAAACAAAATGAAGGCTGGAGTGCTTGCAGACCTGTTTAACTTCACTGATACCAGTACTATTAAATTTATCTATGTTCAACTTGAATTGAACCCAGATCTTTATTTAGTTTGCTAGCAGGTGATTTACATTCTCAGAGTCTGTTCCAATGCCAGCTGAAGTCAATGACAGCCCACACAGACTTCAAGGGGTTTTAGATGAGGCTCCAGTTCTTGGATGTGATGACATAAGGGTAAAAGATAAATTTTTCTTTTTTCTTTTTTTGTAAAAGTGATGAACATTCTCTGTAAAAATGCAAGACAGCAGAGCAGATTACAATGTAACCAATGGCTGTTTCAGTGGAGGGAGAGGTTTCACCTTTTCTGTAAATCTGGAGTAATCATATGTGGTAGTCAGGAGAGGTAGGGAGGGAATTGTTCCTTTTGACCAGGTTTTGTGATTGCTTTGCCCCTTTTTATAGGATTTTTTTTTAACTGATTCTGAAACTTTAAAAGTCTAATTTTAATTGACTGAGATTTACATTCACTAACAATTTGACCCAGAGGTTTTACACCATTCTGATAACCAGTAAAACAGAGTATATTGACAAGGCCTGCAACACTCCTTGCTAATTGCAAGCTGCTTTCCCTGATTTACAGTGCACAGCAGGCAATTGGTTGTACCAATTCTCCAGGGCCCTGAACTTCTCATTCTACCACTTAAAACCACCTGGAACACAACATCAGTGATTCACTGGCTTCCAGCCTGCAGGTTCCTGCTCTGATACACAGCCCTCTGATGCTGCTGGTTTTGGTGACAGGTGTGACAATAGGACTCTCACCTCTTCAGAAAATACTCATGCCATTACAGAAAAAGAAAAATAATATACTGTATATGATTTATCTGCAGCATTATTTCTTTCTCAATAGTAATTTTGGTATGGATTTGTATTTCCTTTTTCCAGGTCCTAATCAATGCACCAAATCCATAATCATTGAAAAGCACATCTGGACATATGGGTTCATATGATTGTCCTAACCCAAGATCACATTCACACTTACGAAGTACTTGGTGAACAAAAGGATATTGTAAAAATGCTCCATAATTCCACTGCATCCTTTGGCAAATATTTCTACTTGTCAGGTACATGATGCAAAAAGAACCATTTCCTTTGTTGTTTGTTCTGAATCTGGCTCCCACCAGCTCCATTTGGAGATCTGCAGCTCTTGTGGTAGACAACACTGCTCACAGTTGCTTTCTAATTACCATTGTCATACCAATCATCATTTTCTTGATAATTTTTCCCAACTCGAAAGTCATAACCTGCTCAATTACTTCTCGTATAGAAGTTGTTTTCCAGTTCAGATTATCCTTCCAGCTTTTCTTGGGATCTTTTCTGAGTCTAATATGAATTTTCTGGCACAGGCAGATGTAAACTGCATATTTTCCAAATTGTAGGCAAACCATGGATCCATATAATGGTACGGTAACACTGTATATTGCACTGTCTATTTTTCTTACGAATGCCTGCAATTTTAACTTTTATTTCCCCCTAATTGTTACTGACCAATTCACTGATGTATTTGTGGAACAATCTCACTTCTGAGTATTAGTTCTGGGTTCAGAGCCCATCATTTAAGACGTGACATTAGACATACTGTTGACCAGTGCTCATACCTTTGTGTTTATCTGTACTGAAAGCTATCAGCTGCTGTGATCTACAGACACTGTAAGTTGTGCAGTTCTTCACAAACCGTTGATTTATCAATATTCTAACCAGAGCAGACTCCTGCACACATCTCTCTGGTTCCTGCCCACCATCATGTTTGTTCACTCCTCTTCTCTTATTCTTTAATGTTTATTAGAAGTGCTCAAGAAATTAAATGTGAGGAGATCTACTGAAGGTGCTTTAGAAGAACAGATACACCACACCAGCCAGTTCACCCTACTCAACTTCTTACTGACTTCTTCAAATCACTCCACCGAGCCTGCAAGGTAAGGCATTGTCTAAAAGAAAAACACATGGACTCTTCCCTAACTGATCATACTTATCCAGGTGTCTGTTCTTCGTTATTAACATGCTATTGAAGCCGAGGACAGGCATCAGGATTCCATATTTGTACTTCCATGGTTCTCCCTGAAACTGATTTTTGTTCAGTTAATATCACATCTGACGTCTTCAGGTGTGTGAGACAGATTCAAGAACATTATCCACCACTTTCAGTAATCAAACAATTTCATTGGTGAGCTCTTTGAGCTACAGGCTGAGCACAGTAGCTGGAAATTTGCTACTTTTGTCTATTTTCTCAAGGACAAAAAAATCCTCATTTGTTTTACAAATTTGGTATCACACAGATTTTTTTAATGGGGTTTCCCACAAAAAAGAGTCTGAGCAGGGGAATTGTTCCTAATTTTTCTGTTTTGTGTACTGGTGCTAAGGTGCTGTTTAGCTTCTTGGCAGTCACCTCATGGAATCTGAGTATTCTTTTCATATCCTGATCATTCACAGGCCCAAAAGACTCTCAAGTGAGCCTGTTTCCCTGACATGCTTCAGGTTATATTATTGTCCTCTTGCCAAGAACTAGGAGAGCAAAGTGACAAGACTTAGGAGTCCATGAGAAGTAATAGATTTTAGAAAATATTAAAAAAATATTCTGTGGTGTTTTGGCAATTCCTTGCTTCTTTAAAACAGAGCTACTCATGATCGAAGACCATTTTTACTTTGTCTCCTGCTCATTTTGCTTTTGTTCCTGTCTTTGTCCAGCCAGATATTAATGAAATGTTTGCCACCTAGTTTTCCTGCCAAACTTAAGATGACTGTCCACAGACATGTGACTGTATGCCTTTACAGACAGGTACTGTTCAGGGAGTAAAAAGAGATATATTAGCTAATATTACACTGGGAGAAATCTTGAGTCTAGATCCAAGGCCAGCTGCACAGTTCAAGTATTTATCATTGTAAATTGCCAAGACCAAATCATACCAGAGTGCTTTTATGGAACAGTGAGAGACAGCCAATGTGATACACTCTTTCAAGACCATGGAAGTCCCAACTGCTTTCTTCTGTGATTTTTCATGAGTAGGATTCAAATATTTATTTATCAATTCAGAAAAACCTAATGTTCCTTTAAAATGCAAGCAACATTAGAAAAGCTCTGAAAGAAAGTCAGCCTATTCCTGTTTCACTAGGATTCTTTAAGTAGATTATTATAAAATGGTATTGGCAATTTCCAGGGCAATTGCACAGGGTACAACTCTCTCCATCAGCTAAGCAGATGTAATTAGATTGAAAACCTGGGTGCATTAGTCTAATCCGATACCATACACAAATGTACAATCAGTTATCCATCATATCATCTCAGCACTGTGTCAAATCAATATCTGTTTTCAGCAGGAAAAATGTGCAAGTTGTGCAGGAGATATGACTAATGGGAATGCTATTTGGAGTGTTTGGAGTGCAGTTTGCCCTGTAAGGAATGATGACAATTGGTTTCATCTGGAGTAATTACAGCTCAGTGGCCACCAGTTAGGCAATTACTCAAAGGAAATCCTCTTGAGGGAAGCATATCTCAGCTTTGAGAAGAAAGCTTATCCAATATAAATTCCTTACATGTGGTAGAAAAGCATCTATTCTTCCAAAAGAAATAAAAAGCAATGAAACCAGAAGAATGGGTATTTCACCAAGCCCCACAGAATTTCATGTTTTCTGTGTGAAAAAAATTCCTAAATCTTACAGCGTCAGGTTTGGTCTCCATGATGCCATGAACTTCTTGAAAAGATAGTGAGAGAGCAAAAGCAGTTTTGACAAAGTGCTCTGTCATCTGCGTTTCTAATGCCCCGTGACTGCATTGGGTGAGGTATGCATGCGATGACTGTGATTTATGATACACACTTTATGAAGCATTGTGGGAATGTTGTCTCTTGAAGTTGTCTTAAAATGGTTCTGATTTCCAGGAAGGCCATTTTAAGCAGAGAAAACATACTATTTCAAGAACATGTCTAGGCTATGAATTCAGGACATTCCTAGGGTGCCAATAGAGGCATTTTGTGTGTGATGCTTCAGAGCGCAACTCCAGAAAGTGAGGTAGTATGACAAGGATGTTAATAGTTAGATGTGTTTGAGAAAGAGTTCTCTATTATCAAAACCCCCTTGTTATGGAGTAAGGAGCCAAGAAAGATGAGGAAAGGGAACTCCTGAAAAAAGAGAGAAATGTAGTGCCAGGTGGTGTTCCCAGCACTTTTTATTGGATTAAAAGACCACCTTCTATTTTGGTCTTCTACAGGCACAAGAAGAAGCCTTGATGCCAGTCTATCAAACCCCTGCAGAACTACACTGAGGAATTAACTGTTCAATAAAGCCCTGTTTGCTTTGTAGGATTCAGCCTGCAGAAATCAGATCTTTTAACAAAACCTATTGACAAAGCCTGCAAGGCAAAGACATTACTTTTTTTTCTTTTAGTTTTCCCAAGACTACCTTGAAGTAAAATCACAGATATGGCACTGCATAAATAACTTCTGCTGTTTCTTCTACTTGTAACCCAGTTGAGGATCAATTCACAAGAAGAAAAAAAGCCATCTTTCATGAAGTGCTTTTAATAGCTTTGGAAAAATGAAATACTTGACACAAAGAGACATAATGGTATTTTATTGCTGAATTTTAGTGCCTACTGTGTGCACAACAGAGCTGTGAAGCATAGAATTTTCAGACAGGTCTTGGAAGTTTCCAGAGAGGTATTATAGCAGGGCTTATTGCAAACTTCACCCCCTCTTCTGCCAATGGCAGAGGACTCTGACATGGGGGAATATCTGAACTACTGAGTCAAACCTGCTTTGATGAAGATTCATTTCTCCCTATATAGCTCTTAGGTATTATTTCCATGCAAATAATAATTTTACATTTTTTTAGAACTTTTAAAACTGCAGAATCCTCTATTTCTTTCTTTATTTTATATGAAGAGAATTTTAACCCTCACAAAAAATAATAGGGATGTATTTTCAGTAGAATTGAAATCTACCTTGAAGAATTACTGCTAAGATTAGCTTGTGTATTCAAGCTCCCAGAAAATAAAGAGCATTTTATCACATGTATTTATTACAGCCAAATAATGCTTGTTATATATAGAATACAGTACCTAATATCTGTCTCAGTACTACAGACAAGCCAGATTAAGTCTGAGTTTAACTACCATAGCATTTTTCTTTGGCTGAACTACATTCTTATAGAGATCATAATTTTGGCACTGATGGCAGCAGTAATTTCTTCAGTAAATCACAATACACTCCCTAGGTGTAAAGGGCTTTGCAATTTCCCAAATGAATGGAAAAATAATTTTGTAGGATCAGTAAAGTTAGCAATAATTGTTATAAGGCACATCGTAATTTATGCAAAGAACCTCCATTGTTTGACAGACTATCAGAAGTTAAACAGCATAAAAGTGGAATCCATGACAAACATAAGCTCATCATAGTTTAAAAGAACTTTTTTATTGCTAAAAAACAGGAGAGTGCAGAAAGTGATGACGTGAATGCTTCGGAAGCAATGAATTGCAGAATGTCAGGTCACTTCATCATGGTGGTGGTGTGTATAATTTTTTCCAAGGCCTGCTTAGAATTAAGCTGTGATTGGTAAGCGCAAAAGGGTTTTAAAAATTTTTTCTAATTAAAAAGGCCACTGATATCCCAATACAGATATTAAAATGTTCCAATAGCTGTTCTTAGCTCTGTGTGTAGGTGCACAGTCCCTTAATTGTTCACTGTGTTGCTTAATTTGAAGGCAACGTGGAATCACACCAGGAATATTGGGAGATACAAAAAATACTTAGCCATAAAGCAGTGCATATTAATACAACATGAAAATGAATGTTATTCTAAATAATCTCCTAGTCTGAATACTGCATAATACAAAAAGGGAAGCTGTATATGGCTCATAATACAGCCTTGAATGCATATGATGAAAATTTAAATTATCTCTTCCATTTTTGCCAAATGCGTTTTTGCATTACATGGCAGTTTTCATTTTCTCATCCTTGAGTGCACAGAAATGTTGAGGAATTTCTCTGCAAAGCATTCGTCTCCAAAACCCTGCAAATTAAGAGCCTGAAAAATCTTAATCTTATATTAGAAGCTGTTATCATAATTTAGGCTTCAGCTACTTATTTGGCTAAGAGAGGGATGATCAAAAGACATTTTGAATAACTGACACTTCATTCTATATTCTTCTATACAATGATGACTTTTATGATGCCTTAAAACTAGAATAGTAAAAGCTTGTAAAGCTGTAGTTGATGAAATACAGTAAGTTTTTTTCTTAAAATAGTGTTCAGGAAATACTAAGCATTTCTGAAAAGACCAAAGAAAAATCCAGATACAAATTGCTCGCAAACAGAAAAACTTGTGATCACTTCAGTGCCATGTATGAAAATCTGTGTTCTGGAATAAACTAACTTTCTGCCTTCCCCTCATAGTTGTTTCATATCTTTGAAGTTTAGTTTTTGCAATCCAACCTGAAATGCAGCACTAGAAAGAATAAATTTCTTTTGTGAACAAACTCCGACATTTTTCCAAAAAGATACTGAATATCAATTGTCTTAAGACAGCATTTCAAATAAGTTAGTTTCAGTTGCAAACAAACAGATTTTAATGAATTGAAGAAAATATAAATGTAAGTTAAAATTTAAAAACTTAATTTTATGACAATGGAATTATTTAGATGAGGGCATTGAATGTACATTGGAGAAAAATTAGATATATGAAACAGTGTTTTTATAAATGTTCCTTATTTAGTTTTTGGGGGGCTGGAACTCACTTTGTAAATCTTTAAACTATCATTGATATCTAAGAACTGGCAATTCAGGATGACAGTGTAATATTCTTCAAAGAGCCCAGGCAGAATTTAAGAGAGATTTCAAATGCAAAGTGCTGCTCAGGATGACTTTGTCTATACACTCTTACTTTCAACATTATAATCAGGAATGAAACCATTTGTCTTACCAGAGTAAACCCATAGTGAATTTAAGGTGTTATGATATTAAAAGTGGCTCATAGTAAACACAGCTGGTAAACACAACCACTTTGTGTAGATAACTGAGTCCCTTCTAACGTAAATTTTTACTCTTTTGTTAAAGGCACTTCCACCAGCTCCCACACTTTAATTTCTCTGCCATCTCGGGTTTCTTGATCTAACTGTGGGTAGTGACCTGCCTTTAAGCAGGATCAATGAAACACAGCTGGTTAAAAAAAAAAAATAAATCTACAAACATGTTCTCTGGGGGAATGACAGCCTTACCCTCCAGAGCTAGACCTGCCTGCAGGCACCTGGCAAGGCTGAGGGCTGATTTGACAGACAAGATTCAGCATGGACCAGTGTCCCTGGAGGTCCAGTGATGGAGGAAAGAGCTGGCATTCCCAGCACCCTCAGCTTTGCTCAGACCATGCAGACTTCTACAACTTTGGCTTTGACAGGGAGATGAGAATGCCTCTGAAGCTGTCTCTGCCTGTTGGCTTCTACAGGGAAACCTGAAAGGGTCATTTAGGTGCTTTCATTTGTCCACCCAGCTGCTAGGTCTGAAACGCTGCTATGCCAAAAGTGCACAGTTGTGCTTTAGACAACATATTTTTTAGACTAAGCCATCACAGTGAGCATGTCACTCAGTGTAAGTACTGAAAATGCCCTTCAGCATTTAAACTTTTCTGGTAGCTGCTATTACCACCAGTCCAGTCTTCTCTTTGTTAGTAGCTGGAATTACAAATGCTTTTGCATTATTTAACGTCAATCTGCTGGTTAATACTTGATTTAACTACTGGCATATTGTTCCAGGTAGCAGCACACTATGACAAGTCAGTGAAACTATAAAAGCAGCCAAGAAAGATAGTTATCCAGGGAGTAATTAGCAGATTTTATTTTGGTAACAAACATGTTTAATTGGATAAATAAAAGAGGGTAGAAGTGATCTGAGTTGTTTCTCTCCAAGGAACAGTATAAAGTGAATCTATAAGAAAAGTAACTCCTTGGTCAGAGAATACTTACATACTAGGGAGAAAATACTGTGAGTGGATCACCTATTTAATCTAGCAAGCATGGGTACAGAAAAAAACATGAAGGTAAAGGATGGCAAATTCAAACTAAAAACAAGACATAGGTTGTTCTGGTAAGAGTGGTTGAAACAAACTATCTGGTGAAGTGATAGATTCTCCATCTTTCAATGACTTTCAGAGCAGGCCTATGCTCTGAAGATGTGTCATTTTTTGGCAGTGACAAGTTACCCAGAGGGCAGTTTGAAGAGTAGTAGCTGATGAGCTAAAGGTCCCCTCTGGCCTCAAACTCTCTAAATATGGTACACTACCACAGATCTTACAGGCAAGGCACAAAGTACAAAGACGCCACAGCTTTCTTTTGCCAGCAACAGGAGAGAAGAAGAACAATAAGGGCCACAGTGCAAACGGAAGCCTGAGAGAAGTAAAACTCCAGAGCAGATATCTCTGAAACAAAAAAGGTTGTGAGATGTAAATAGATTATTGTCCCAGGGTGCAAAGAGTATGTATGAGCTTCTCTGTGATACTTTACACATGAGATCCCCGATTAGCTTGAGTGTACATTAATTCAGATGCAATATGCATAAACCAGAGCACATCCACAAAGCTGCAACTTGGAAACAGCTGGAGTACTCTTTAATTACAATGAACCCTTTCCATATGGGATGCTGGGGATCTGGGATGAAAATGAAAAACCATGCTGTAAAAAGTTGTACTTGTGCTTGTGCACCTGCAGTCCTGAAGGCACATGTGGCAGGTGCCTGTCTGCATATCGCCATTTTGCTGTCCAGTTCCCTAATTTTTCAAGGTGTAAGGCTCTGACAATCACACTACATGTTCACGTGGTATGTAGGAAAAGACTTGGTGCTTTACCAATGGGAACTAAACGTGCATCATTTCTTGACTCATGACCTAACTGCACTCTGCAGAGTTGGTCACATCACCTTCATCTAGAGGAAAATACTGATTTCCAGCCATGCCCTTGCACCTACATAGCTCCCCTGTCTGGTTTGGGAAGATGTGTGGGCAGTTTCTGGCCTGTGGTGGAATTTTTTGCTTCCACAGAGAGACAAAGGTGGAACAGCAAAGAGGTGGTACTATCTGATTTTCTCCTTGAAACAGGAAAATGTGGAGCCATGTAGCTGCACCTCTAAACTGTTTTTTGCAAATGTCTTTACAAGATATCTGGGGGAAGGTGTGGGGGCCAGAGGAAGTCACAAGGGACCAATTCACAGTTCGCCCAAATTGCCATGATTTTAGTCCAGCAATAATATTTGTTTCCCATATCACTCCCACTCCCCTGCCTTTTTTTCAATAGAGCTTTTGTAAAATTCTGTTTTGCTTGTACTGCTAACATCATGTGTCCTTAATACTTTTTTTTTTCCTTTCTAAACAAGAGTAAATGTGATCTTTATCTTGCAAAGGCCCAAATCTGTTGTTTCCTTGGCACTGCCGTTACACTGATGGTATCAGTGGAAGAGAACAAGATACTCTCAGCTATTACAGATTCATCATTAGCATAAAATCCTATTGATTCTCCATATCTTTTTTCTAAGGCTGAGCTACATAGACAACCTATAATATAATCATTGAGCATCAAGTTTAAATTGGAAGTGCTAGAGCTTGTTTTCAGTTGTCTCAAAGTAGAGTGAATAGCAGGAAATATTCACAAATATTCAGTATGTTTGAGTGCTAAAAGTTATTTTTTTGCTCCATGGTGGATAGGCATTTTCAGATTGGTACTTTTCAAGTGGGAGTTAGAAACACACAGTTCTTTGGGGTTTTGTCTGCTAGACATTCAACAAGCAAGACATCTTTCTAAGATGTTTTATTCTATTCTGTCCTTAAGACCCAGTCTTGATTACCTGCAGGCAGACCAGAAGGAGTTATTTAGGTATTAGTTAGGTATTTTCCTCCAGTTTCCATCTCTTTTCCTTTACTTTGCTATCAAAGGTCTGCTCAGTGTTAAGTACATCTCTTCTTTTTGTTTACCTTTATTATGATGAAATGTGGCTCAGTGGCTCAGTATGCTCTATTGCTTCTTGAATTAGACAAGTTCTGAGTAGATTGTTCTTTGAATGTTGCCTGCAGATTCATGAGTACATCCTTCCCTGGGGTTGTACATAATCTTCTTCTTTCCCATCAAGGGGAGTGTAATTACAACAGAGAGTGGTGTGACAGATGTGGGTATTATAAACAGACTATCAGTGCTTTCTGAATGACTCAAGCATTAGTTTTCCCTCCTACCAAACACCAATGGAATCTGCTCTGTATCTCTGTATTGTAAATCAGAATCTTGGTATCAGTTCTCATTCATTCCAACACTGTATTTTAGCCAAGTACCAATAACAGTACGTTGCAATGTGTATGATCCCTCCTCCCTTCCTCTGTCTGCTCTTTTATTCCTGCTTCCCTTGCCCTGATTTAGTTGCAACTGGGAGCCCTTATTAATTTTCAAATGGAAATCTGTCTAGATTTGCTCTTACCATGTATGTCATTAAATCTTTAATTTATTGCCTTTTTATGCATTTTTGGGTGCTGTTTTATTTTTCTATGAATAGCGAACTGTCTTGAACTTTTGCACCTTTTTTGGTTTGTGTGTTAATGTAGCTGTTCAAATCACACAGCTCATGGCTTACTTCTCCTTAGAGTCCACTTTTTTATTATTATAAATACGTAGTGAAATTGGAGAAGCAATCTAACTTGCAGTACATTTTACACTTACATGAACATACAGACTGAAGATGTTTTATTCCTAGAGGTCCCACCTTCTTGCAATTCATTTCATGCCAAATAAAATGAAGGGCTACCCATTTTACCTCTGATTTGGAAACTGAAAAACACAAGAAAGCTCCAAAATGAAACAAATTCTCCATTGATATTTAAAAGCCTTTTTTTTAAGGCAAGAAAACAGTAAATATACATTTTTTTGATCCAAATGAAGATGGAGATAGAGGAACCTGATGTCCATGTATGCTTTGAAGTTATTCTGACAAATCTAGTCCTGTTTTTTATCTTTGTACCCTTGAGATTTGTGCCACTATAGTATGGAAAATATTCATTTATATTCTTGCTAAGAATATAAATGCTATAAGAAAGGCTCTGATGTGGAGGGGGCCTCTTATTTTATTTCATTTTCTCACTCAGAAGTTCAAAGTCCGCTGTCTGGATGAGTATCCTAGTATACTTGGTTGTTAAGCAAAGGGAATCCTGTTCTCTCTCCGCAGTATGAGACAGATATGTTTCTGCCAGTGCCTGAATGCTGAGTACCTGTGTCTGAGCCCTCAATGAGACCTTGGAGGCTGAAACCCACCTTCCCAGGTAACTGATGAGCCAGTCAAGGGAAAGACAAAATTTGAGTCTCTTTCCCCTATTCTGCTTTCGGTGTCTTCCGTCTCTGGGTTTGACTCCAAGTTCATAGCCACAGCCCCAGCACTTAGAGGGTTTGACAGACAAACTTTTATCCCTAGCTGGAAGGCATTACCTCTCTAACAGAGCTGAGAGAGCCCAGTCCTTCAGATTAACTCCATCCTCTACCCAGCAGCTTAACCTGGGACGTCAGGTTGGTGCTGAAGCTGCTGAGACACAGAAGTGTGTGCCATGCTGCTGATGTGGAGGGGGCAGCATAGGCACAGCTGGAGATGCAGAGACACAGGTGGACAGCCCTGGACTGGAACACCTTCAGCTTGTACAGCCTGTGGGCCTGAACCTGAGAGTCCTCCTATTCAGTGTGTAACTGGGCCATGGGAACACCAAGCAGAACCCAGCCTCTGACTCCTTAAAAACTGCAGTGTGCAACTTTCCGTCTCTGTATGAATCTGGACCTTGGAGAAGTGAATCTGAGAACATTAATGAAACACTGGCCTCTCTCTTCCTTAAGCTGCAGATGGGCTGCAGAGTTGTTTTGCAAGTGTTGCCCAATCCTAAAGCACAGACTGAAAGTCTTAGTGGGAGCTTTTCCTGCATTTCTTGCAGGCGTGTCTGTGTATGTTGGCACAAAATGCAAGGGATCTGCCTAGTAAAAAATTCCCAAGTCCAATTCTCCCTCTAGTCCCATCTCAACCCTTCCAGGGTAATGGTCCTTGCAGGGAGCAATTTTGTAAAATCTTTTTCACAATGTGGAGAAATAGGCCATTTCACACATCTCCTGGCATCCCAACCCAATGCAATGGGAACTCTCAGGCCCTCCTGCATGAGTCCAGACATGGAAATGTGGGCTAAGTCTCTTTCTGATTACTTGTTTTTACTGCAACATTTTTCATGGAAAATGCAAACCTTAAGGATTGCGTCCCAAACTAAGTCGTGCTCCAAACAGTCTTGCAGCACTGGTGTTAGTCTGATGCCATACATTTCCCCATGATCAGGAATAGCCTCCATCAGGCAAAAGAATACCTATTTTCCTGAGGGACAGGGGACACGGGACATGCCATTCCTTCAGGGAACAGAAGGGGATTCTGCTCCTGATTCCAGTCAGGTGCTACAAGAACTGAGCATATGTCTTGTTCCTAGCAGCAGCTTTGTGAGTGAATTGGTGGATAAGATTTGTTTGCAGTTGTATAGAAAAATTGTGAGCAGCAGTCTTGACTGGAGAAGAAAGGCCTACATTTGCAAGGTAATTTATTTGGGATAAACCACATGAGTGACTCCAACCTCCTTTAGTGCAGCTGTTTACATGAGGAGCCACCAAAACAAGAAACAGGAAGGAAGGACAACCTGAAAGGAACATGGTGAACAATTTTCTTGCTCAGTGACTGCTGTTGCTAGGTAAGTGACTGTTTAGCTGTGAATTCTGTTAGAATGAAATTCATCTTAGATCCAAGCATTTTTTCCACATTTTGGGTTCATATTTACATTTGTTAAGGTTAATAGACCTGACAATTTCTTCATGTTCTCACCAGGGAGCAGTCACTGACAAACCGTGGGAGAGACTGAAACAATATTCTCCACAGAAAGTAAAATCTGTGCCTCACAAAGCTGTTACAGATTTCTCCCTAGTAACAGTCCTCAGTCCTCAGTGGTGAAAATCAGAGTAGTGCCCCTGAATTTACCTCAGCAAAGCCAGTTTGCACTGACGGCTCATCCTCATTACTTACCTTCCTCGTTGTTCCAATAATTTCAGCAGAGCATTAGGATTTCCTAAATCCACTTTGTTCTTTCCTCTTCTTCTGGAGTGTTTGGTTTCTAATTCTTCTGTGTTTGTGCTACAAAGCCCCAACTTCAATTGTTCTGTCTTGCCTTTTAGATGCCATCTGCAAAAAGTCATTTTTTAAAAGCACAGGTAAAAAGTAGCCTTTGGCCACTTGTAATGGTGCATGCCTTTAAAAAGTAAAAAGTACAGGAAGCCAGGAAATTCCTTCAGGAGAGAGCTGAACTGAATTTTTAAGGTTAGTACATAATCTGGGAAGTATGAATCTGCATTTTTCCTACTGGCATCAGGGCTCTTATGATATCTGAGGCAGGGACATTACTGAGTCCAAGACCCTATCCTTTCAGCTTTCTTCCCCTTCCCAGACTCCACGGAGAACTACCCAGGCAGTCTTTAAAATTCAAGAAGTCAGCTAAGGAGTAGCCTCTTTTGAGCTGAGCTGAAGTGAGTGCCCATATGCCTGCTCCTAAACTAAAATAAACGTGAGCTAAAATGCATTAGATAAATAGAGCAATTTAAGGTAAAATATTTTATTTGCATTTGAAGTAGTATTAGGGGTATAGGCAGGTCCTGTAACTAATCTGACATGTAGTATCCTGCCACTGAGGGAACCAAATCCAGTGTGTGAGTACACATAGAAAGCACTCTCTCTTCCCCTTATGCCAGGTTCTTTACCAGGAGGCAGGAACTGAAAACTGGTAAAAGTGTTTAAAAGTCCCTGCTTTGCAGACTAGGTTTTAGAAAGATTCATCCCCAAAGCTCACCTGGTGTTTTATAAGACAGTTTCATGGCATTCTGTTGTGCTCTTGCCTTTAATGAAGGCTGGCTCAATCACTGCAGTGCTCACCAGTGAAAGATCTTCCACCACAATGCCTCAGCTTTAGGGATCTCCATAATAAATGTCTCCCAAAAGTAGAGAATAGTTGGAATGGCATGACATGGTCAAGTTCTTGCTCTTAGCAGCCTTGTGGGGAAAAGGGTGAGTTTGCCTTTGATAGCACCTGATATTGGCTTCTGTGACAGGTCATACTGCTCTTTCTGTCGGAGTCCAAGCAACAAATGCTGCACATGGCCAAGCACTAACCATAGTTGTTTATTTGCAGATCGTCCCTCCTTACACCAAGCCTATCTCATTTCTCTGCCTCCAGCTCCACCCCTTGTATCCTCTGACATTTTGGAAGCCCAGGAACAGAAATGTTATGGCTTGCCATCAGTGCACCTTTGTAATCTGATGTCATATCTTGTTTGCTATATGGTTTTTGTTCCATCAGGAAGTTCTAGTGCACATCCTCTCTGCAAAGTTTTAACTTAGTCCTTTGTCGGACAAATCTCTTATGGTGACTAACGCAGGAAGAAAGATTGGGTAAAAGTCAAATGATGTCTCAAAGATTTGACCCTAAATGAAATAATGCTAAATATAAATGCAAATAGGAAAGGTAGATGGGGGAAGAGAAAAAGTGCTGGCTTGCATACAGCTTTTCTTCAGAGATAAATAAATTCGGAACATTTTTAGATACAGGCTGAATAGAGTATAATGCTGTATTTGTCCTCAGCTTTTATCACAACTGAGAAGAGTGAAAAATTGCCTCATCTGTAAGGGCTGGGAATATAATGAGCAAGAATGAGCTTCTCTGTCAGTCCTAATAGCTTTCCCTCTGAACAGATAGCTGCAGTGGGGGAGATGTCACTTCTTCCTGCAGTTACCAAATAGCACTAGTAAACCGCAAGTTTGCCACTGCAACTCAGCTGGCTAGCAAGAAATACAGACTCCTTCCATGGTATGCTCTGGAGCATCACTTACAGCCCCATAAATACAGCTACAGATGCACATAAAGAAAAGGACACATATAAATGCATACAGAGAAGAGAAAAGGCTAAAAAACATGTACCCTACAAACTGTTGTGCTCCAACATCTTACATATATGACATAAAACTTTATTTCAACTGAACTTTGCATAGAGTCACACCAAATTTGCTTAAAATATCCCTCTGTACAAATACATACATCTAAAACACTGAACATGTATGCAAAAATATATATTCACATATGTACCATACATACATTCACAAATTCATTTGGAGGAGCACTGAAGATGTTATTTTAAGTCCCTAAGACCCAAGGTTTATTTAACACCTAAACTTAAAGAATAGTAGTTCATGTTCTTACATACCACTAGATGGTGACTTGTGTAATGAGTTGTTGACTTATATCCTACAGTACATTTCTCTTTTCGTTGGAAAGAAACAGAATCACAACATAGTAATGTAGTCTGCGTTGTTAATAATTTACTCTGAAGGATATTTCCATAAACAACCTGGTTATAGGGGTCTAAGGCAAAGCTATGGAAAGAAAAGGTGAACATGGTTCCTACTAAACTCTCTTTGGGATTTTTGATATCTTTGTACAATCCAGTACTTTTGTGCTGTTAATAGGGGTTGCAGGATGTCACGTACAAATGATTAGGCTTCAATTCAGTTGTCTCCTGAGACAAAAAAGCATCCAATTACAATTATGTAATGCCATGTGCATCAGCTTGTATAAACAGTAAGCTTTCACACATCAAGCAAAACTGCCTCCCCCCCTGTGTGTTGTGCTCCCACTCAGAGCAACCTCTCATTTTAGATATCTGCTATTAAAAGGCTACTTCAGAATCATACTTGGCACCTTTCCCTTCATGGTTGCAGCTACCACATCAAACAAAAGAGCTTTGTTTGGCAGCTGTAGTCTCTTTCTTCAGCTGGGCAGGGGATCAGAGTCTTATCAATAACAGGCTGTACCAAAGACTCACTCACTGCTTTCGTCCAGTGACACTTGTTGCTATTAATACCCTTCATCTGGCATAAATGAGGATAGCCTTTAGCCTCAGATAAGTGGCAAAAGTTCAATGATATCTCTGCACTGAATAAGGAAAAGTAATATTTCTCTCTCTCCTGTTAATGCATCATTGAGAGTGGAAGATATTTAGAGCTGGGTTTTTCTACAAAGAGGGGACCCGTCTCCAGTTGTTTAGCCCGGGCTGCCAATCTTTGTCAACAGCAATGCAAGAAATAGTAATAATAATTCACTGCAATAAGAGCCAACATCCTTCAGTTCAGTTGTTATCTAACAGACTGAGATATATACATTATGGCTTTCAAAAACAACTGAAGAATGAGATCGTCTTGAAGATCTTGGGTCCTGAAAATCTGACTCCTTGAAGGATACTTACATATCTGCAAACATGAATAATTTTTGGTTTATACAATGGACCCCTTTCTGTATGTGATTAGTAAGTGGTCTGTAATGGCTATTCCTGTAATTTGTAGCTGGAGTGAGAGTAAGTATCCCCTTGCTTTACCTGCACTGCCCTGATGGATGACTGCACTACAGGGGGTCTTGTTCTCTCCTCTCATTTGCTTTTTATCAAAAGCAAACTTCAACCTGTGAACTCGCAGTTGTTTTCTGTGAGCATTTACACAAGCTAAAATTTTCTTGTGCGAAGGGAAAGCTGAACCAGATCTTGGCTGAATCAAAATGTGCTCAAAGAACACATTTGAACATCCTTCTGGTCTTTACCTATCTCCACTGTTGATTGATCTGTTATAGCAAGGCCTTGTGCATGGCTGGACTCCAAGCATTTCTGGTTCAGTGTTTATTAATGCCTTGCCAAGATGAAACATTTCTGAAACAAGATTAGCATCAGTATTTACAAGCAGAGGGTTAGCTCTAGAAATAGCTCCATCAGAAGATGTCAGGGCAGGCAGCTATTCATGGGAAATTATTTGCAAGGGACACATTCTCCCCTCCTCAGCTGTGCTTAATGTTTTCTTCCCACCATCAAATTCACTCTCCAGTTCAAAGCTTAAATGAGGAAAATATGTAATTGCTTCCTAGAGTACATCTCTGTTTATTTTCTGCTACCTTTCTGCTTGCAAAACTGCCTATTGATTTCTTAACGTGTGTATTTCTGGCCTAATGACTAATGAGTAAACCTTAAGCTGTGCCAACCCTGGCAAAACAAGTTGTGTCCGTGCCACACTGAAGTGGACATAAGAGGATTTTTTTTTTTTTATTTAATTGAAATAATGTCTGATTGTGTCTTGCTATGCAGAGACTGCTTTTATGTCCAGCTCTGTGGGGACAAAAGGGATGGGAAAAGTCCTGGAAGAGCAGAAGATTTGGAGGCATATGGAATTTATGCTGAGTCCATAAACTATTGGTCCAAGACTACTTATATCCCTTGGAATGTCCTAAATATGAACATGGTTTTCAAATCTAGCTTTCTAACCTGACAGAGTGTGTATTTGAGAGATCCAACAGCCCTTTGTTTTTCATTCTGAGGAAACAACAACCAATACCCTGACTTTCAGAATGGATATACAGCCAAGCCTTGAGAATGCAATACAGCTAATTTGCAATATCCTGCTGGGAGCATAGTGACACTGTAGCCTGAACCCTTGATGTGACCAAAACTGGCCTCAGGCAGAGTGCATTTCTTTTGAAGTAAACACACAGAAAGCAATAACAAAACCAAAACCCAAACCCAACCCAAAAGCAAGTAAAAATCTTGGATACGAGGAAAGCAAAAATAAAATGGTGACTATTCCTTATCTGGTTTGAAACAAGAGCTTTTTCTAGGTTCTAATCTATATTCTACCTCTCTTTTCACTACAGGTTGTCAGATGACATTTGAAATGTGAGTAAAAAATTGGTAGTTTAAAAAAATTGTTCCCATTAAACTATTTTAGAGGATTATAATCTAGTCAAAAAATATGTTCTAAATCTAGCTCGCTTTTATTAGCTAAAAGGATTTTTGAAGAGCGGTATGGTATACGAAACTATGCATGCACATGCCTTGTAACTGGTATCAGCTGAAGAGTTAATCCTTATAGAAAATGTGCGTAGCATCGACTAGAGATTGTGTGATTTTCTGTTTTCTTGTTGAATAAAGTATCTGGGAACAATGAATGTGATACATTGCTGCTACTAATGCTGTAGCCTGTCCCTTTGTTTAATTACTGCAATTAATCTTAATCTGTCTTTGTTTGGCAACAGCTAGGTTAGGAAGAACCAGCTGAATGCTTTTCAAAGAGACTGCTGTTTTGATCACTAAGCTCACAGTCTTTTCTTTGGCAGAGGAAAATATTCAACGTTTTATTGCAATAAGAGTATATGCTGTATGGTTCTCCAAAATACAATTGTGTATTGCTAAGAAAGTGGGAAAAATATTTGCTACAAAGGGGTTTTTTTGTATACACAGTAGAAAAATGAAATTCAATGTGTCTAGAACATTTTGCCCTGTTCTGTCTATAAAAATGACACAGCTGTGTTTCACATTGTATGAACCACTCATAAGCATTTAATTCACTCATTGTAAATTGAGCTACATAAAGATGATGTAATAATTAGGTCTGAAACAGATGGAAGTCCTACTTTAGATAATACAATCACTAAAATAGCATATGCTGGCTTCCTTCAATTCTATACATTTTAGTCTGTAAAGCTGTACTTCTGATCAGATGACAGTTGCTGAAAATAATAGAATAGGCAAGGTTTGCAGAAAATTTTCTAAGACAGAAGATCTTCATTTTTTTTTTAGTACTGCATTTTTTTTGGCATTTCTGTATATACGTGTTCAATTTCTTGGTTGTGATTCTAGGAAAATACAGTGAAGGAGTAACAATCTCATGGAAACAAGCTTAAATTTTTCCACTGAGTGTCAGTGAGCATAACTTTACCCCACACAGGCTGAAGGACCATGGGCTGCTCTGGTTTTGGCTGGGCAAAGATCAGCCACATGGGTCATCTGCTCTTTACCTACCCTTGATTATACGAAGAACAAGACTGTGCACACACAGGGAGGATGGAAAACACCGTCCGGACAGTCACACCTACAGAGGTAAGTCCTGTGTTTCAGATGAGTCTCCAGCATCCCTGTAGAAGAAAAGGTTCTTTTGTTCTGTTTCTAGTGCTCATTCTTGTGAGAGCCCAATTAAGGAAAGTTTCTACTGTTTTCAGCTCCTCTGGACACAAACAAGAGGTGGTATCCCATCTGCCATAGCAGAACTTCACCTGGGAGAAAACTGGGATGCAGCGTTTTGCAAAGAAGGCATTGCCTCATGAGCAACCAGGTAAACTCAGTTTCTTCAGGTTTCAGTGACAGCCCTGGTGAGAAATTACCGTGTGGGGCCACAAAGGCATCAGGTATTGTAAATGCTGCAGAATAAAACTGATGCCTTAGGTTTCACTTTTATATTTTTCAAATCCTGCTAGTGTAACTCTAAAGTTTCCTTTAGAGTAGTAGCTTGTTAAGTGCTGTTCCCTCATGCTAAGATAGACATAACAAAGTCTCTCCAGCTTGCTCTCCAAGGACACCCAACCTGTCCTAGGCCAAGAACTGTAAACCATCATCTTAGGGAGGGGGAACAAGCTTGGGGAAATTCCATCATTGGCTGGGTTCTGGTTGGTGAATTTATGCTGATATAAAAGTGTGAAGAACTCATAACCTGTCATCCATTTTGGGATGCACTGAGGCAGGAGCCTCTGGAGCCCAGAGTGTACATCTGAAGGCCTTTCAAATAAATACTCCTTTATTCCTTTATTCCTGTCTAGTCTCTGTTTCTAGGTAGCCATTTAAGGCATCAAAGGAAAGCTCCAGGGAGATGTGATAGCCCCTTCCCATACCTAAATGGGGCCTGCAAGAAAGATGGGTGAAAAACTTTTTAGTTGTGATAGAACAAGGGGCAATGGCTTTAAACTGAAGGAGGGTTGATTAAGATTAGATATAAGGAAGGAGTTTTTTTGCAATGAGGGTGGTAAAACACTGGAACAGGTTTCCCAGACAGGTGGTGGACCCCCCATCTGTGGAAAGATTCATGGTCAGGTTGGATGGGGCTCTGAGCAACCTGATTAGTTGAAGATGTCCCTGTTCACTGCAGGGAGGTTGTATGAGATGACCTTAGAAGTCCCTTCTGAACTAAACCATTCTGTGATTTTATCTCTGCCCTACTGATGGCTGGTTGTGTCTCACACAGTTCTGCTTGCTGTGAGGTGACATTTTAATATTTACACATTGTGGTGCTTCCAGCCACAATAACACAACTCCATCAAAAGACTTGGGGAAAAGTGACAGGATTGCATGGATTTGTTTGGAAAATATATCAGTGTCTGTAAAATCAGTGCTGTGGTTTTATGTTGGTACATCATTTGGTGTTGGCTGGTTCAGGCAGGTAAGGCTGAAGAAATCCCTCTTTGGCCCTATAATCCCAGTCCTTAAACAGAGGGCTCTCTGCTCAAGGGAGTGCAGTCATGTTTCAGACCATTGCTCAGACTCAGTATGAATGAGAGCAGATTAAAGAAACAGTTAGCATTAATACCCCTCAAATTAATCAGCACAGAGTCACCCAGCTGTGTCTGGGCAGCCACCACTTGCTCCCTCGAGGCCCAGTCCAGCACTAGGAATACATGTGCTTGTGTTTTGCAGAATAAAATTCAGTCTGTGCTTGCAAGATGTGCTCCATAGAGATGCAAGTCTAAATCACATAGATGCACAGAAAATGACCATGAGTGATTAGTTCAAATCTAAGGATTTTAAAAGTAAGACGAGGTGGTTTTGTTCACTTGAGGAAACAGTCAGCATTTATTTATTATTATGAACAAACATCAGCATTTATTTATTATTATGAACAAACACCAGAAGATTATAATTACTATTTTCTTTTCCTATTACTGTGGCAATCGAAACCACTACAGAGCAAACCTGTCTTTGGCCCAAACAGTTTACAAGCCAAGCATAAAGCAAGAGATAGCAGATAAAAGTGATGGAGGTGTCAAAGTTGTCTCAGAAGTTAAATTAATAAATAGACACTTTATCTTAATGTTGTTGTTAAAAAAAAAAAAAAAAAAAGGAAATAAAATCTCAGGATTTAACATAGTATTGTATCTGACCCCAAAAGTGAGCTTGTTATAAGTGCCTGAAAAAATGGAAATGAAATGAGGAGCTGGATTTTTCACAGAGCTGTTACAAATCCCAGATAGGTACCCATTGGTATCTCTCTTACCCAATGACTCACAAATAGGCATCTTCTGTCAAGACTGTTGGCTCCCAGGAGGAGAAGAGCACAAACAGACAATGAGGCTTTGGATAGTTTTAAGTTTGGGATAAGAGCGTTATTCATAAGAGGGGCTGAAATCAGACATCCAGGTCATGCCAAAGAAGTTTTCACGCATCCTGTGTGCCAGTCCCTAGCATTTCTGCTACGTTTGTAATGCATGCTCTGTAGGAAAAAGAATTTTGTGTAAGCTTCAAAAAACAGTTTTCTTTACTGCTGCCCTTTATCTTCACCTGCCAGTCACGCCGCAAACTGCAGGCAGAGGCTTGTTTAGCATACTGCAGAGATGTGTCCCTTTGTTCAGTTTACAGATTCTTCACCAAGGGCTTGTTTGTTATCTGGCATTATTAAGCAGCTGATTTTGCAGGAGCACATTTGAGCCATGGATTGTTTGCCAGCAGTTTGTAATAAGCCAAGAAAGAGCAACAACATATAATCAAATCCATTATGACTACATTAAGATTACAGTAGAGAAAGGAAATTGAACAAACAAAAGTATTGCAAAAGTACAGCTAAGAACAATGAAGATATCTGAGCAATGTTGTAAACACTTATTACTACTTACATAAGGTCCACATGTCTGTGTACTCTCAAGCCTGACACTGAACAGCCTTTCCTTTTAAGGCTGTGCTCAGATAAGGTCAACCTCTGTTAATATGGAATCATATCAAATACTAAGAGAGCTGCTTGTTTCTCAGCAGCTCTCTTAGAAATACTGAAGCCATTCCTCAAGTGGCCAAACTCTCCCTTCAGTCCTGATAATTTTTATTATTGAAGAAACAAGAGAAGTGCAGGTAGGATGATAAAATCACAGAGAAATATATCGACCTTAGGGAAAAAGAAAAATTTAATATAGACAAATTTAAAATTTAAAGGAAAATAGTAAATACAATACATTACGGAGAACCAGTATTTAAGATGCATTAATACAGATACATCTGTCAATGTAGAAAACAGGTAATAAAGTAATTGTTACTTTATTAGTAGTGTTAGTTCAGGCCTGAATGGTCACCTTCCTCTTGATGTGGGGAGGTAAAGGAAGGAAGAAAAAGTAAATACAGGCCACTAGCAGAGAGGAGGTAGAGTACTTCTTTAGGCAGGCTCTAAAGAAGGCAAATGGGAATAATTTTGTAAGTCAAATGTGTTTTCCAGTTCTCCCTTATATGACATATGCTGTGGGAGAGGCGTTGGAGGTGGCTGACAACAGCAGCCGTCTGCCCTGCACACACCACACGCTGCTGGGCGGCCCACGCGCTGCCAGCAGCTCTCACTTGCCACAGTGCTAACAGGAGGGGCACTTGCAGCAATGTGCAAGGTCCAACCAGCCAGAGAGGCATCCTGGCTATGGAAAAGCATTGTTTTTAAGGGAATTGTCTCATGCAATTGTTGTTATAAAAAGTCTGTCTCTCCCTGCCAGCATCGTTTGATGAAAATTTTAATAGCAGACTTTGGATTATTTGGCCATTAAGTGGATTGAGACTTAGCTCAATCAGCTACTCTACCATTAAGATCAGTGGCCTTTCTGGGATTGAATTTATCTAGAAAAGAATTATTCACTGTGTTCTCAGAAGGAAGGATTGTATTTCAGTATTTTGGTAGAGAAGACTGCTGAGGCGTAACGAGAACACAGAGAAAGAAAATATATAGCATGCTGTGCAAATGATATGGTCCTCCATTCTTCTCTGCATAATTCAGTCCTCGCCAGATTTTAGCAGACAGGCTGCACTCAGTTTGCCTTTCAGAAGCTGATGATTGGAAATGCCAGCGCTCCCCTACCTCTCTGCCACAGGGGAAACCTGCATCTCCAAACACAGCAAATGACTCCCTCAGAATGGAGACTCTGAGTAGCTAGAAATCATTACTTTTCCTCCAGGTTTCCCCTCTGATCATTTTTTCATTTAGGCTTAGCGTTGTAGCATTAAAACAGGAACTAGCTGCAGGAAGAACAGGAAAATTAAGCTTATTGAGACTGAAGAGATGAGCTCTTTTGGTCAGTACATTTACACTGAAGTAAAGCTGGTGGGAAGCAGTCATGTATCTGTCCCACTAGGATAGATCTGGTTGTATCAGGAGTGGGGGGAGATAGCATCTCTACCCTCTCTCTGCAGGGCTTTCTGGTCTCATGTAACTAGGCAGTAAAAATTAGTTGGAGGGGAATTCTTATTCTTCTTAGGCACAGCCCTCTTGATTACAGCCAGCATTATCACTGCCTTCTGGGAATTAAGTCAGAGTCTTTGAAAATTAAATCATGGGGAGGGTTGCTGGTTTTCCAGCAGTTCAAGATCTGAAATGCCATTCAGGCTTTACATAAAGAAAACCACTGAGCTTTTCTTCATACCCAGAGAATGGCACAATTGTGACCTTTTTTTCAGTGTAAACTATGAGAAGATCAGCTAAGAGCATAGAGCTGAGTTGCTTTGGAGAGAGGCTCTGTTGGTAAACTCTGCAAGGAGAAGGGAAAGTGATCAGCGGTCTCGTGGGTCAGCAGCTGGCCCCAAAGGGAGGTGGTGGACTTTTGGCTACTTGCAACTCAAAGCCCTGCTTGGCCACACAAAATATGCAGCCTGCACACGCCCAACACAGCAGCGTGGCACCTGTCCAGTGTATGCTTGAGCCATATTTGAAGTGTGGGTCTGAGCTCTAATCACCCATTAAGAAGTATCTGGGCACAAGTCCTCTGTGTAGAGCAGAGATGCAGGGACAGGATGAGTAAAGCCCAGGACTGTGCCATCCCCTACCTCTGTGTGATCAGGATATGAGCCACTGCCAAAGCTGTCATCACTTATCCCACGCCTGTGGGAAGCACTGGGTATCTGGTGTCTGGTAGGGTGCCTAGAGAGACCCAGCTTTACTGGCTGCAGAAGCACAGAGATGAGCTAAAGGCATTATGACAATTGGGCACTGGAGATTACAGGGCTTCTGCTCATGCACTAGCTCACACTGCTGTGCTCTGTGACGCCTTTACCGTGTATTCAGATAATGTTTGTGTTCTTGGTGATCTATAAATTAGATTAAAGGCAGAGAGATAAAGCCTGCTGTATAGGATCAGGCTGCTGAGGCATCTGTGCCAGCACCCTGTGCTGGGATCAGCTGCTCTGAAAAGAAGACACACAAAACTCAGTAAGTGACACGTAAATGGACAAACTCCTCCCTGAGTCCTCTCTCACAGAGGCTTTGTTTGGCTTGAGCTTGGCTGCGTTTAGAGGTATTCAGAATTCCTTTTTTTTTCAAGGGGGAAGAATTTTTGTATAGCATTAAAAGAACAACTACTTAATGAAGCATTTTTATGATAAAAAATAGTTTGTACTTAGTATGTGCATTTTTTTGTTAATACAAAAATACAGCATCCTCCTACATGTATTTACCTCAATATAGGCATACAGACACACCAAATATTTGCTCATTTCCCCCCATGATTTAATATGGAGATGTCTATTTATCCTTTTCTTGGTATGCCTTCTCTTCCTCTCTCTCATACCACTTCAATAAAAAGCCAAAATCCACAAGAATATAATAATGCTGTACAAACATCTGAAATGTGAAAAGAAGTGAGAGGAAAACAGTTTCCCTTACACAAAAGTGTGAGGGATAAAATGAAGGCTCATCAGCTCTGCATAAAGAAGCAGAGATTCAGGTCAGGTATAAACCTTTTCCAGTGCTAAAGCAGATCAGATTGTGGAATTAATCACCTGAAAAGACCACTGAGTCACATCAAAGGAGTGACTGTTGAGCTGGAGGCTGTGGAAATTGCACTGGCATTAGGATGCAGCAACAGAACCCCAGTAAGGCTGGCTCAGCTGCCTGACCCTGCCACCTCCACCTGGGGGTCAATTTTTATTTCATGCACAATTAAATGTGAGTTTTGCCTTATCTGCATGTAACAAGCTTGTTGTGCAGCTCCTGGTGTCCCTATAGTGAAGTTTCAGGCTAAGGCTAAGCTTATCCAGCCTCCAACAGATGGGGAGAGAGATGACTCTGCCCCAGCTCCCTGGGCTTTGGACTCCCTGGGAGCCAAGGAGAGGCAGTACTGCTCCCTTCTGGGCAGGGCTGGCAGCAGTGGAGGGAGGAGTAACACCTGCAGAAGGTGAGACATGAGACCAGCAGTGTCACACAGAGCTGCGCCCCGTACCACTGCTGTTCGTGTTGACCATGAGCTAATGAGCTGGAGAGAGCAAATAGAAAAGACATGCGGAAAACAGCTGGCTTGGCGTGGCTGTGAGCATATCAAGCACTAACACTGATCTGTCACTGCCATTTCCTGATGTCAGATTGACCAGTTCACCAGGTGCCAGCAGCCAGTGCCAGTGGGAGGAGGATTCTTGCTCCACCATCAGCAGCCAGACCTGCACTGGGCTGGGAACGACGAGTCTCTTTGTGTGCGAGCAGATGGTGCCAAGTACTACATGTCTATGCACTATGTGTTGTAATCTGTGCTCCTCTCTTACTGTAATTTCCTTCAAATGTCTTTTTTCTGCTGTGTCTTTCTCACTTCCATGACAGTACCATATTCCCAGTGACACAGGCAGGTGCTCATTGCTGGAATCAAGGGAAAAAATGTCCCTGGTCATGGTAATAGTGTACAGTCATCCTAAGTGTGATGTCTTTTATTTGCCTGGCCCTTTTTCAAGCAAACACTGACTTCACTGAATTGCAAAATCTCAGAATGGGTCAGGTTGGAAAGGACCAAAGTGGAGCCTTTTAGTCCAGCCGTCCTGCTCAGGTAGGGTTGTCCCAGAGCAGATAGCACAGGATTGTGTCCAGAAGGTTCTTGTGTATCTCCAGTGAGAGAGACTCCTCAGCCTCTCTGGTCAACCTCTCTGAAGCTTCATGGCCCCCTCCAATATTGGATAAAGGGTGCACTTGAGTATCAGTGACAGACAGACTGTGTTACACATAGCAGCTCTATACAGCAGTTTGGAATTTAGAAAAACCCAAACCATGCTGAGTTTTTATGTCATCGAGATGCACAAGGGCAGTGTGTAATGGTTCCTTCTGGGACCCAGGCTAGAAAGGATACTCTTAATGGGTTACAGCCAGGCACTGGACAGGCTGCAATGATAGAGATGTGTCTGGGTGCAGTCGGCATCACTGTGACACGAGCTGGAACTTGGCACTTTATCCTGGCTGCTCTCAAGGACACTGTCTCATCCCCAGTGCAAGTCAGCACAGCTGGTGCCCTTCCTAAGCAGGCTTTGAAAGCACAGGCAGGGAAAGAGGGGGTGTCTGAAGGTCCCCAACCTCAGGATTTCTGGCCCTCCTGCAGTGTAGCAGGATAATTGCAACATCTTTACCTCTCTCTGGTACAAGCCTGAGCTACTCCACTGGGCTCTGTGTGTGGATAATAAAATCTTTATTTATTTCCATGAACTGCAGAGAAAGTCTGGAACAACTGTTCCTGGTCACCTGCCAAATGTAACTGTATTTATGTAAGGTGAATGATATTAAACAAGCAGGTAATTACAGAAGAAAGGATTATTTAAAACTTTTAAATAACGGAACTGTTTTTAGACTGGTGGCAGTGAAGTTTTCTCAAACGAATGTCCCAAGGACTACGAATACTTATGACAGAGGTCTTAAAGAACTCCTCTGTTTTTCAAATCCATTAAGTGCTTTACTACAGACATGAACAGAAGGACAAGCCTTGCAGGTTGCATACATCTGAAATGGAGATTTGTGTTGAAGGTAGTGGGTTCCTAATCTGTGGTTCCCTAATCTGCATGTCTGGTTGCTTCAGGCTTGTTTTTGAGAGAGCCACCAATGTGTACACAGTCAACAAGGAGGGTGTAGAAGGCTGTAATCTGTGGTTTACAGTTATAGTGTGTTCTGTGCATTGCCAGGTGCTATCCTTCTGCCTAGGTATGTGTTGGTATTGCTGTAGCTGGTCTCCCTGCCTGGACACTCAGCAGCTCTAATCCTGAAGAGATATCCCTGTTCGGCTTGCATTGCATTTGCATGAACAATCATCATTATATCAAAAGAAGATAAATTGCTAGCTAGAAAATTATTTGAAAGGAGTTTCAAAATACTTTTCTGGGAAGAAGGCTGTGCTAAAAACAAATACCTATTTATGTATTTGCATAATGTGAGGATTATCACATAAGGAAAGTAGGATATAATGTAGTTTAGTGCATAATGCTTCTCCACACCTCTTCGTGCCACTGTGGGAATTAAGTTCCTTTCCCCTATAAACTCCTCTCTGTCCTGGCCGGAGAGGGTCTAGTAGGCAGCTGCCAGTACTAAATGAGTTACACAACAACCATTCCCTACATCGCACTGGTCTGCAGAGACTTTCCATTTTCATACTTCAGTTTTTCCCTCCTGTAAAGAAACTCTTTAAAGCCCAAAGACAATTGACTTGCCACAATCACAACCTCCCTTGGACATATCTGCATGCCTTTCCTATTTATCCCACCTTGTCTTAAGGGGAGTATCTCTTGCTGTTGAAGACCAGGGCTGAGTCTGTCATTAATATAATTTACTAGAATCATGTGCTATTCTCCTGCTAAAGAAAACCCAAAGTCACACAATCTCTGGGAAAACAAAAAGAATATTTAACATATTTATAGATCTCTCATCATTACTAATTATAGGCTGTTGCCTTCTGCTCAGACTCAAAAAAAAGCACAGTGTGCATAAACATTCAAGTGAAACACGCATGCAGAATCTTGCATGCTTCTTTGGTTAAAAAGGTTGTTTTTAAAAGATGAAACGAGTATATGTTGTGTGTGTGAATATGGAACTGAACAAATATGGAGCAGAACAGTACCTCATAATTTCAACATAGGATCCAACCAAGAACCCCCAGTCGGAGTATTACCCAAGTAAAATACCTCATTATACTAGAAAACACTTTCAGCACCCGTGCCTGCCAAGTTTTCCTGCATTTGATGAGTAATTAAATTATTCCCCTCTTCCTGGAGATAGATTTGCAAGCCAAATAGATTACAGGTACAAGCAGGTAATTAGACAGCTAAATGCTATCATTTAAAATTGTATTTATTTAACCTACAATATTCTACTTACAGCTGACTGGACATTAGGGAGGGGGATGTGGACTCATAGGCTGTTTAAAATCATTGGGTCCATGGTGCATGACTAGGTCTAAATTGATGTAACAACTTTCCATTATATTTCCCTTATATTTCTTGCTGTCATGCTTTGCATCAGCTCCTTGCATGTCTCCCATTCTCATTAAGCAGTGACTGAATCACTTTCCCTGTTCCCTGTGTGGTTTTTCTATATCCCACTCTCTAGCCAAACCCTCTCCTTTTTTTCCTCCCTGTGATTTGAAAAATGTCTCATCCCGTGTTGTTCTGTGCTGGAAGGTGAGTTTGGTTAGGAAGCCACAGGTCACAAAGCTTGGATAATTCACATACAAATATATTTGCACTAAAGGTTAGACACTTGCATCATCCACTTTTCTAGCCTGGGGTGCAGGATAACTAATATGTGCAGTAGCTAAATAGCAGCTTGATGTTTTTTTAAAGGTTACATTGCTTTTAGCTTATCTGCATTATGCCGGGCATGGTGCTACTGGCATTTCATGACATCAGAGTTACCTTTATTCTGACAACAATATAGAAATACCCAGAAGCTACAACATGATATAAGCCTTTTGTGATGGTTATGCTTAAGGTAGCCTTACAGAAAAATGCAGATTTAACTTCTGCCAGAAAAATAAACTTTTCTGAGAGCTGTGATATAAAAGTGAGCTCTCTCCTCACTCCCTTCTACATCTTACCAGTCATTTAGTTCAGTCTGAAAAACCATATGAGATAATCATAAGATTTTTATGTTATATTTTATTCAATCCTTTTATTGAACTGAAAGAAAACAATACAGAAAGTAGAACATTTCTTCAGTTCTAAACTAGAGGAGGAAAAACCAGTTTCTCTCTGTGAGATACCCAAATGGATAAAGAAGAAAAAAAAGCCCAACACACCCCCTCACCCCAACTCTCACTCCCTAAAACACCAAATCAATAGAAGGGAAAGAGCCAGAGGGCAGGTGGGCATCTGTCTCGTTTCTGTGTCTGTGAAAAAAAAAAGGTAGAAAATTGTTATTTTGGCTCAAAATAATTTCGGGTTCAGTAAAAATTTTGGATGCTGGAGCAATTACTAACAGACTGATTTGAGCCAGCACTTTGAACCACATCTAGAAGGCAGCTGAAGGCCTGGTAAATCTAATGAGTTGAACATTTCTGTGCTTCTAAACTCAGCTGTTTTTATCCATGTAGCAGGGACAGCTTCAGATTACACAAGGGGGACACTGCAATCTGTAGGGTTCAGGAGAGTTTTGCTGTACCAGGGCTTTCAGCCCATCCTTCCTGCTCCACAGATTATGGGTCATTTGAGAACCAAGGAGATCTGTGGAGATGAAGCAGAGAAATTTGGCATTAATGTGTCACTACACATGAGAGAACAGTTGTTCATTTTGATTCTGTACAAAATCCCAGTGCAGACGATGAGAGCATTTCCTCCCCTGGAATTCACCAAGACTTTTGGAAGGAAAAATACAGCAAAGGACACTACTGAACAAGATCAAACATGTAGTAGTCAAATAAGATGGCAGAAGGAGTGAGATACTAACATGGGTTTTTTTAATGCAAAAGAGATTTAAAAATAAGCATTTTCCTAGCATCAGGATTTGAAAGTGAGGCTGAGAAAGAACATCTAAAATTGCATGAAGATAAGGCTACAAGCAGATTTTCTCATTATTAGAGTTAAGTCAGATAGCTGGACCTGGAAGGAAATTATAGGAAATGTTGACTGGTGCAGCAGTAGAGATTCTCCTGTGGGTGTTCTAGTGGACAGCAAGAGAAACCCAAGTCCCCATTGTGGTGTTGCAGCCACAAAGGCAAATCAGACCCTGGGCTCTGTCCACAGGCACATTATGAGCAGAGACATGATTATCCCACTCCATTCAGTGAAGGAAAGAATTTCAATATCTAAGGAAGGTTTATTTTGCTGTAGAATTTGAAAAGTCAATTATAAAGAAGCACACAGTCCTGACTGAAAATAGGTAAGAGAAAGGTTTAGGTTAGACATCAAGAGAAGTACCAAGCCTGTTGTATGACACTGACTTGTGAAATAGTTCCTTACAAAATCTGGAATCAGGTGTTGCAAAGGAATCTAAGGGAAGAAAACCCTGGGAGTAAATACCACTAAATATATCTGTCTGGTTATGCCTGTTTGGGTATAGAGAGAAAAGTGGTCCTTCCCATCCCTTAACCTATTGTCTGGCACCAACACAGTAAGAGGGATGCAGCCTGTTAACTGCATGCTGTACTGCATGCCAGGTTAACCAGGGAAAAGTCCGTGAAGATGTCCCTTTAATGACACTGGGAAGGTGTTAGGAAACAGCTTGCTTTACATTTAAACCCCATCTGTGAAGCTGTTGCTTGGATGTTAAATAAAAATATGGTACCTTATTAAAAAAACCCAACTAGCTCTTTGTTTTGTATTTGGAATATTTTATATTGTCAGAATAGTACAATGAATATATTGCCAGAAAGGGGGGAAAAAAGAGCCCATGAACCCTCAAGGTGTATCACATTATCTCTTTTGGTAAATAGACAAAGGTTTATTCCTTGAAAAGAAATATTCATTCACCTTCTTTTCTGCATAATTTTTTTTTGTTGAGTGAGTGGGCAGGCTGTGATAAGGGATACTTAATTTGACATTGCATGTATTTATGACCTACAAAACTTGATATAGACCAAAAAGAGTGGGCAGGGGATGGAAACTGAGAGCTGGCTTAGCAGCTGAATATAGACCTAAGAGCCAAGAAATTCTCAGTACTAATTGTACTGCCACTACTGATTTATGGACTGTCCTTGGGCACTGTTAAAACTTAGCAAGTGTTTTGAGGTGGAAGAGAGCTATGTGCTTCTATTAAGACGGCATAATGAGGCTTTAATTAGGGAAAAATTGGCTACTTCTCTGCTGAGATGGAATAACTATTGTACATGTGAATATATAAATACCCTATGGAAGCTAAAAAGGAAGTTATTGGTTCCTTGAGAAATCTTGAGAATGGGCCATAGAACAGTTTCAGCATTACAATAGAGATTGTATATAGCTTTGTATCTGCCAGTGTCACCATCAAAGGTAAATACAGTTTAACTAATTTTAATTTATAATTAATTCCGATTGAAAATATTGTTTTCATTCCAGTGCAATTCATATAAGCCAATATGTACTCAAGATGGGTGGAAACTTGGCCATATTTCCTTCCCACAGGAGCATTAAGCCACCTTTGACATTTTATACATTTTTAATTAAATCACTACGATCTTTGCAGGCCAGTGTTTGCTCTGACAGTATTTTTAAGCTTGAAATTCAAAGGTAGATTGTTTTAACAAATGTGCACAAAGATTAAAAAATGAATCCCTTCAGTGTTGAGACTGCATTGTCTGTTATCTCTGTTTTGAGTAAAACAGATGGTTCATATTGCAAATGATGCATGAATTGGACTTCCCCAATGTGATGAAAATGGATCTGTGAAAATGGCATTGTATGGAGGAAAAGAGGCTGATGTTAGTAGAAACTTCTTGGACAAACATCAGTAATGAACATGTTCTTTGGTTATGTTTCACCACCCGTTAAAAAGCAAAGCATATTCAGAAAAAATAATCAGAGAGAAAGATGATCTTTCAGGGACTGATAATTTCAGGGACAATAAGCCAGTGCCTGGTGCGGCTGCTGATTCCCATTGTCACCTTTGGCAAGTGCAGTCACTCAGTGTCCCTGGGTCAGCCTCTGTAACACGAGGGTTAGAGCCTCCTGCTGTTTATTATCTTTCTGGTGCATTCAAACCATGAATGTTTGGGGCAGACATTTTCCCTCAGTGGTTGGCACAACCACTACACACTGCTCTATTCCAGAAATTGGAAACAAGAAACAGTGTGATGGGAACAGTGTTTCCCTGAGCTTGAATGACCTTCTATGTGCGCTGGATTGTATGGAATGGATCTTATCACATAAAAAGCCATATCATTCGAGCAGAGTTTCTCACCTCACTGTTCTCAACGAAGCATTTTCTTGAAATACCTTTACTGTTACCTTTACCTGTTACTTTAAGCAAATGAGGAACAGGTCTAAACTCCTCTTTAACCTCCCAGTTTAGAACAGGCCTTAATGAACTTTCAGTCTGTTCCTACAACTGTCAATATACATGTTTCAGTGATTAAAATTAAATACATTCGCAGGCTGGTGATATGCTGACCAGATTTGCATAATTTTTCAATTACTGATTCTTCCAGGTTTTGAGGAAAATTCAGATCTATCAGTTTGCCTACAGCAAACCAGTAGGCAAAATTGGTTTGCATTATCCTTAATTATGGTATTGAAAGTGCCCAACAGCCTTGCTTTAAAATAGAGCACCCCAATCACCATGTCACCAGCTTCTCTATTTTTTGTGTGTTTTACTTCATTTACTTCTGTTAGCATAGATCACAGAACGGTGTTGTTTTTGGAAAATAGGTGAATGAGTTATTTATTCAGGTGTTTGGGTCCGGCAGCCGGAAGGTTTTACAAATTTATGAAATGTCTGGGAGAGCAGCCACCACAGGTTGAGCTGAAGGATGGGAAAAATCTGTTCATAAGAAATAAGAACCCCAAACTTTTGCTTGTCCTTCTATTTGCACATCAGGCTGTCTTGCAGATTTTGATTGCATAGGTTCATTTTCATGTCTTTATTGTACCTATTCCACAGGCACCCCAACATGGTCAATACGTGGTCTCACTGTTAAGTGCCATAACTGATTGCAATTACCCCTGGAAAACTTTCTGTTTGCCTATTCAAAATCCCGTCGTCAAAGAACACTAAAACCTCCATCTTTGCACAGCTTCCTGCTGGTTTGATGAATCTCAACCTTGTTTGCTTGATTCAGAGCACACAGGTGGAGACACCCAAGATGGACCCTACCAGGGAGAATCTGAGAGACCCTGGGAAAGAAAGGTGATTTTGAGGACCCCCAGTTGGGAAGGATGGCTGGAGCTGAGAAGGGATTGTGACAAAGCTTGAGGGAAAAGGAAGGTATGGAAATTTGAAATTCTAAGAACAAATAGAAGTTTATAATGCCATGAAAATTTGCCTTGTTTTAGTTGTTGAATATTGTATATTCTGTCCTCCCCTTGCAGGGGTACTTAATTCCTGTACTAATTACAGTATTTATGGCATACTGGGCACTCCTGTGCATATTTGCTTCAGAGCTCACCAACCTGGAAGCCATGGCTGAGGTTTGCTCCTTGCCTAATAGAGAAGTCTGAGCTTGAAGGAGTCTATCTAGGCACTGTAGTGAGTGATGCAGGCAACCTTCATAAAATGAAATGTTCAATATTCTGTGTGTAGAATCACATCAATTTTCATAACTTCTGGAATGATTCCCCTGACTTTTCAGGGCTCTTTATCTTAAATGCTCCATGAAGTCTGTGTACAACTAACAGTTGCTGCTTTTTTCTGGAGTGAGAAGAGAACGTACATTTTTGCATCCATTTGTGTGGCTTCTGGGAGTTTTTCTGCTTTTAACATTCTCTGGCAATGCCTCATCCTGAGTCTGCCTTTGGCGGCAGCCACTGCACTAAGGGGCCATGCAGGCAGAATAAATAACAAGGCAGTGCTGAGAGGCTTTCCTTGATACAAATTGCTGTAGGCTGGGAAGAGAGGGCATATTTTGTTAGCAAAGAAAAGGCCCCCACGGCTGCTGCTGTAGGAAACTGATCCATTATTGTCACTCTCTGTTCTGGGAAGGGACAGAAGAACTTTTTGATTTTCTTTGGTTTCTGCTGTATTGTCTGCTACAGCAGCCAGCATTAGGAAAACCAGACCCGTGTTCATGTATTCAAAATATCACTATTATTTCTGAATACTGATTAGTCAGGCAGACTGAAAGGCAGAGCTGGGAGAGTTTCAAGAGCAGAGCAACAAATTGTTGTGCTGAAGTGGCAATGACACAAAAAATGGAGGCAGGGTACAAGCAATCCACTTAAGGGACCCTGAAAAACTGTAAAAAAAAAAGGATTGTGGCTGAAAAACAGCTGTTAGATGAAAAAAGCTTTTACTCAGCACTTTTTAGACCACATCTAGAGTCCTGTGTCCAGCTTTGCCCCCTGCAACACAAGAAAGGCACCAAAGACCCTGAGCAAGTTCAGCAGAGAACTTCCAAGATGATCAGGGCAGGAGCACTTGCCTTGTGAGGAGAGGCTGAGAGAGGTGGGCTTCTTCCATCAGGAGATATGATGGCTTTGGAAGGACTTAACAGCAGTTGCCTGATGAGTACAAGGAGGTCACTGAAAAGATGGAACCCAGCTGTTCATATTTGGGCATGACAGGTGGACCGCAGACAGATTCTCCCTAGATTTAAGAAGTTTTTCACTGCAAAGACAGTCAGTCAGCAAATCATCCTGCCCAGAGAGGCTGTGTAGTCAGTCTCCACTCTGGGAGGATTTTCAAGACCCAACTGGATAAACCCTCAAGCAGTGTGAAGTCTGAAGCTTACCTTGCTTTACGTGGGGGCTTGAGCCAGAGACCTCCTGACCCTTCCCACCTGAGTTACTCTGTGATCCTGATTACCAGCCCCTCCATCCCACTAAATATAATGGCTGCCCTGCACAGCTCACTGCACCTCAGTCATCACCCAAAACTAACAGCCACTACACGAACTCCTAACCCCAAGAAAAAATGCTCAAGACTCCAAGCACCAGGATCCTTGCAATATTTTAATTTTCTTAGGAGACAAACCTTAAAATGTTGACCTCAATGTCTTCAGTAGCATTACAGGGCTGCAGAGAGCAGGAAAATGTTTCAACTCAGAAATATTCCCTACTTGTGTTATATTAAGCCTGAATTCTCCTGCTCGTGGGCCACTGGTCCTCTTCAGGGTAAGTTAATTTTGGGGGCTCTACCTGGCTTAAGGGTCCAGCAAAGTCAAAGATTGCGGTACCACGAGAAGTTTAAGATGTTCTTTTATTTCAGACTGTGGCAGAGGAAATGGTGTTAACCTTCTTTTCATTCAACCCTCTGGGTTGCTCTTACTATACAGGTATAATTGGTCTCTGCTTCAAACCTCCTACTGTAAGTAAAGAAATAAATGTAAGCCACTGAGTTGGTGCTTTGTAACAGTGTTAGAGAGGGGTAAACTACAGCTATGAGTTAGTACTTAGAACTGTAGAAAACACATGAAGGAAGATCAAGAAATTACAGAAAAAATGGTCTGGCAAGTTTAGCACAAGAAGGACATTTTGAATCAGAGTGCAAGCAAATGAAGTAATAAAAGACCACCTTTGCAAAATGAAAATAGGACTATTCATAGCTACAATAGACAATAAAGGAAAGAGATTGACAATATTTATATTCTGTATTTGGAGAAAAGCAGGTGATAAGCTTATGCCACTTCAAATGTTTTCCAGTCCACTGGAAAGTAAGAAAAAAATCTACCATCTCTTTAAGAAGAATGTTTATAAATCATCAGACCTGGGTAAGTTGCATCAAAATATACAGCCAATTGCTTCAACTCATTGGTGATGGTACAGTAAAAAGGAAAAATGGATTAATATGGGCAATCACCTTTCTATCCTGATGTATGTCCCTTGCAACATGAGAGAAAAATGAACAAGATTTAATTAATGAAGATGTAAATAGAGGTAAAAAGTGTGAATACCACCTCATGACAGTCAATATGATGCTGTTAAAAAGAAATCTTGTCAATACAGCCTGATTTTACTGTGAATTATATGTTTGGCTGATAAACAGTCATGTAGACGTAAAAGATTTCTATGGTTTATGTGTACTATTTTCTGGCATAGGATAATCTGAGCTTTTAGAAAATGAGCAACTGCATGGCAAGGTTGCAAAAATGAGCAATTAGTGTCAATAAAGCTTGGATAAGATGAATTTAGAACTTGCTAAATGGCAGATTGCAAAGCTGTTGCTAACATGAAATTTTCTCTGAATGAGTGTTTTTCTAGTGGCATCCCATGGTGGTATGTACTAGAAACAGGGTTGACCAACCAATTTCATCAGTCATCTGGAATCAAATGCAGCACTCCTTATGATTTAAAACAAATCTGTGAATATCACATGTGCCTCTGGAATAGCAGTTACGATAAGGACATGACAACTACATGAAATGATGTAGGCAGTTTAGGTGTAGGGAGTGTAATTAAATAAATCTTTTTAATACGGCTGAGCTACACAGGCTTTAGGCTGTATCTGCAGAGTTGGGGAAGCAGCAATGCCAAGGACAGTCTCAGAGTTGCCACAGTGCAAGCAGAATCCCCCTGTGATGCTTTGACAATACAAGCAAACATAATGCCCAGCTACATAAACATGACATAAACTCGTAGGAGCAGGGAAGTGATTTCACTGGAACTGAAATATTGCATGGAGCTCTGATGCAGGCATCTTGAAAAACACTTTGGAAAATGAAAATGTGCAGAGATGATTTGAAGCCTGATGAGTTTGAGAAAATGGTTTATTCGTAGAGAGTTTGAGCTATTTATTGTGAAGTGGCTTGATAGCAGCTGAAGTAGGGAAAAAAAGGAAGGTAGGGCACAGTGAATACTTAATTTAGTGAAAAGAGTTCAGCAAGAAACAAGAACAGGGATTATCAAGCTCAAATTTTGGACGCCAGAAAGGGTTTTAGGACAAGAAGATCCACCATTTTTTTAACATTGGAGTATGAATCTTTGAAAGAAATTTTTAAAAAGGGATGGTGAATCTGTTTCTGATCTTCATCTCTGTTAGGAAGAAAAGGCCTTGAAAAGTAGGTTTTAGTCAGACAGAGGTCACTTGGTGTGGTAGATAAAAACTCATCAAGCATAAAGTTGATTAAACAGACAAGGGTCACTTTGAGACCTTCCTCTGAGACCTTCTTGGAGATGTCCAATGGATGGGCACGTGAGGGTAATTTTATGCTTGTGATTATGTTTTTGGTTTAAATGTCTATAGGATTTACCCCCACCTGTGGGGCTATCTGTGCTCTAGCAACACTGGTCATACTCATCCTTCTTGCTGCATGTTGAATGGTTATCACAGTTTTCTTTTTCTGAAATAAGAAGAGCTGTCTGTGTCTGTCCCCAGGTTCCCTCCAGGCAGGGAAGAAACACTAGGAAAACATCCTGCAAACAGAACTTAGTTTTCTGAAACTTGTAAGTACAAAACAATTTGTGAAAGAGGTGTGAGCCATTGTGTTCCCTCCCTGGAAGGATCCCTTTTCATATTATTGAGAATGGCCTTATTACAGCCATCTCCACCTGTCAGGAAAGTTATGTATGTACTCAATAACAGCAAACATCAATGAAATGAGCCTTTAGAGCCCCTTACTGTGCTTGACTCACCTTTATGGATGCAGTGGGATGCAAACTGCATTTCCAATAGCAATAGCTGATGGACCTCAGGACCAGGCAGAGGAAAATGCCTGTGTCTGGGGAGAGCAAATTTAAACTGCTCCCTATTGCCCCAGAATAACCTCTGAAGCAGTCATGGTTACAAGAGGGAAGGCAGAGCCGGCACCGCTACAGACATCACCTAGCCAAAGTGCTCTTCTGGAGCCGCACTTCATCTGCCTGAATAAAATAGGAGTCATTCACCTAAATGTAGGTCACCTGGGCTGAGTGGTGACCAGGGGAGTTCACCACTGAATGAGCATCAAAGTGTGATTCAGCCCACCCTAAAATAGACATCTAAATTAACGCTCCACAGAAGTGTCTTCTCTCTTTCTTGGCTGCACAGGGAGTTTTCTAAGTGGCTTAGCTACAGACTGCTCTGCTGCAGATGTCTGCCTTCATTAACTTTTAGGGTCTTACAACCAACTCAATTTCTGCCACCTGTCAGCACTGGGAAAGGGCCCTGATGGGCCACAGTCACACTTGTCGTGTTCCTGAAAAGGAGCAGATGTGATTTTATTGTGTTCCACATGCACAAAACACACATTTACACTGGCTGATGAGCACTTACTGCAAGCAGTGCAGGGAGGCAGCCCAGGCTCTGATCATCCAGTTTTTGTCAGCAATCTTTGGACATTGCTTATAAATGGGTAAAAAAGATTTCTCAGTTTTTTCCCTGCTCATTACAAATGGGTATTGATCCAACATTGATATCAAAAGGTGACAGTCTCATTCCACATATCAGCTGAGGGTAAACCAAAAAAAAGTCAGTTTGAACTTTGCACCAGTGACATGTGGATAATATGGTGGTGCAGTTTTTCTGTGTCTTCTGATTGTAAACTACAATCTGAAGTTAAGGTGGGGCTGTCACTTTTCCAGAAGTGGCATTATTAGAGGGCTGCAGGAATAGCGATGGGCTGGGTCCTGTTGCAGCTCAGTGCTGGGAGGTGAATACAGCATTACTGGAAAAATTGCACAGAGCTCTGGGACTTCCTGTGTGCTGTGGGATGCAATGCTTTTTGCAAGCTATAAAACTAGTCAAGTGACTTGAAAGCATCTTATTATTTCATACACTGGAAAAAATGTCATCTCTCTCAGAGATGGACTGGGAAGCAGTATAACGCAAGTAAAGATTAGTTGCCAGATTCCAGGCATTTTTGGGAGTTGGATGGAATTTTACTTGTGTGAGATTATTTCCCTGAAAATGGAAGACTGTAGTTAATGTGTGTCGGAAAAGAGGAGGGGAATTTGCAGTAGGCTAACAGAGAATAATCTGATACCAAAGAGAAGCCTCTGACCTGTAGATTTACACAGTTCAAATAAATTAGAAACTGCCCAGTAAGCCTCTTAAAATGCCAACAGTGCTTGAAATGGGCTAACAAAAAAGTGGCCATGCAAAAAATGGCTCTGTAGGTGACATCGGAAGCAGCTATTTGAGTGGCTTCAAAAAACCCAGACTGCCATGAAGTTCTACATGAAAGAGGACCTTAGATTTCTAATGTATGTAACACATGGCCTAAATTAAATATTTTTTCTTTCCAATATACATCTTCTGCCTTTCATTGTGGTTCTTGCTTTCACCTCTTGTCTCTGACCAAATTAAGAGTCAGTGGTAAATATCCCTTTCCCGTTCTCACATGTCACATAGGCCAGAAGATGCTGAGTGAGCACTGTGCTTATAAACACCTTCAGAGACTAGACATAGAAGATGTATGATGGGAAGAACCCAAGGACATGCATTATTTCTGTAGTGAAACAAAGCCTGCAGTAGTACTAGCAGAGGGAAGCATCCTGGTGGTGGTATCAAATAAAATGGGACAAATATAATGGCAAGCATAGTATATCTCTACCCACACTCTGTAAAGTGAGACCCAGTTAGCAGGCAAAGGAGAGTCCACACAGGCAAATCAGCAGTGATGTACAGGATCTGTTCCTTTGGACGTGGATATTGGATTGGGCCTTGTTAGACGCAAGCACAACTGACTGATCAAAACTGCACTGTTGTGAACTGTGGAGATTCCTAGTGCAACCAAGGAAAACAGCCTTTACCATTTGTGTTTATTCCCAAACACATTTGCGGGAGCCAAGATGCCTCTTGTGCATCTGCAACACTGCTTCCCTTTGTGCTGGAATTGTTTTACTCTGAGTTCATGTTCCCAAAGGCCTGCTCTGCCATTTGCCCTCAGTGTTCTTCTCTCCCCCAAGTTTTGCAGTATCATTACTCCAACATCCCCAGCATGATCATATCCAACATTACCCTGTCTGGTTTTCCTGCCTGACAGCCACTCACAGGAAATTCTCACATGAAGGAGGATTTGCGAAGAGACCGCTGTCTCTGTGTGTTGCCTCTGACTTGCTCCCTTTTTGCAGCTCCTCTCACAGCTCCTTGCTGCTCAGTCTCAGTTCTCTGATTAATCTAATCTGCTTCCCCCTGCTCTTTGACTGAAGGTACCTTCGGAGCTGTTACTCAGCATACAGCAAGGGAGACAACTCCATCTTACTACTCCCTTTTAAAAGCAATAGCTTTGTGCAGAGCGTTTTCCTTCTTGGAGTTGGACTAGATGATCTCCAGAGGTCTCTTCCAATCCTAACAATTCTGTGATTTTGTGTTTCTTCCATTTTAAGTCACTCCTTCCTTTGCAATTTGAGGTGGCCTCTCCACTTCTCAGCCGAGATTTGGACGCTGGGGTTTGGAAAGAACCATTGCTTCTGTCACCTTTCACTCAGTCACTAGAGTCACCTGCTTTAATATCGAAAACATGTTCTCTGTACTGGGCAAATTCAGTAAATGCCTTTAATGTGACTATATGTGTGTGTCCATTCACATTGAGGTAAGACCTTGGAGGCAGCAGTCAGAGCAGGGCAGCAACCTGCCCCACATCACTCTCCATCACAAGGCTTCATAAAGTCCCACATTTTTCTACAGATGTACCCCTTGCCTGTGGTTTCTCTCAGGTCAGCTGGACTGTGTGTCCAGCTCCTCCATTTAAAACCAATTTCTTTCATCAAAGAGTTTGTTAGCATGAGTCAAATAAACCCCTTCAACACGTTCTTCAGACTATTTCTCACTGAAGACACCTCTTTTTTCCTTCTAAAAAAGAGATGCTACAAATACATTTTCACCTCCTAATACCACAGCCCTTGCTTGGCAACTGCTTCCTCAGTGGAATTTCCCAGTGTGGATGTGAGGAGCCAACCACACTCCTCAGGGCCATATGGCTCCCAGCCAAAGTGTGCAAATTCCCCTCCTAGCTCTGCTAGAATGCTGATTCATTCATTACAAAGAGCTTGGAGTTGAACAGCAAGGGGTAAAAAACCTGCTTAGTGAGGTGCTGTGAGACCACATTTTTCCCTGCAACGAAGTGGAGAAGAGGCTGAAATGTGAAATGCCCACACTAGGCCTCACAGTGTAGCTGGACTTTATTTTTAGCTCTTTACCTCTTTTTCTGGCCATTTATTATTTATCTCACATCTTGAGAGAGGTCACTCTTTCTCATCACTCTCAGAACTTTCAGGTGGTCAAAGACTTCAGCTCACGCCTTTCCCTGCTTCGATTAGGTATGGTCCAATAAGCCTGACTACTGCTGGCAGACTCCCAAAGTTTCATTTGCTAGCAAATGAGCTTAATGCCCATTATTTTATCCCCAAGGTGCTTCAGGTTTTCAGACAGCTTTCAAATTTGAGATTAAGAGGCATAAACAAGCCAGTTGATTAATTACAAGAGGTGTTTTATACATCAGATTCCATTTTTCAGCTGCTAAGTAAGAGGAAAACCTCCTCATCTGCCAAAAGAGTGCCTGTTTGCTCATGTGGCTACTTTGCATGGGAGCAGGCTGCTCTCTCTTTGAAATTCCTGTCAACAAAGAGGACAGATTTCTAACTAATTTGAGGAAACAATGAAGAATGAGCAGACTGAGGCTACCAGCCCCCCTGTCCTTGCTGACTGTTCTTAACTTCTGCACCCTGGATGACCACCCAATGAACCATCATGCCTTTCACAGGTTGCTCTTCATTTCTCTCTATTCATTTTTATGGAGGCTAACAGCCCCATCATCAAAGCAGCACAGACAGAGTTCATATTCACTAGAGGGAGGTTGGGAAAGCCTATCTCCTGCTTTCCATGAAGGCACACTCATAGCCACACCAGAGTTTCCAAGGATCTGTGTTGTTCCCCTGCTGTCTTTGAAGTGGTGTCTCACCCCAAGGCTGCTCAACCTGCCCACACTTGTGGCAAGCTCAGCCTAACCATGGCATTAGAAAGGGCATCACAGGAACCCTTCAGTGTCTGCCAAGTTGGTGTCAGAGAGGCCAGGGTCCTTGTCTCTCCCTCCTAACTTGGGTCTTCATGACTCCTGCTAGTACTGACTTCATGGGGCTGGGACACCCTTCCTTTCCATGCAGGAATGCTATCTTGGCAGGTGCAGTTTGTGTCTGCAGTGCTTCCTCCATCTCACCAGCAAATGTCCCCCTCTCTTAAGGCAACCCCAGTCCCAGACTGAGAGATACAGAAGAAGAAGGGAGGACTAGGCCTACAAAAGGTTTATCTGTGGCACCTCCCTGACAGCATCCTATTCAATTCAGCAACTTCTTCCAGCATTTCCCCATAGACAGAGATTTTTAGTTGGCTTGTAAGAACATAATTTTTTCAATAAGTGAAATCGGTCTTGCTACCAGAAGCAGAGGAAAATGACATCTGTTGATTCCTATGCCTGTATAACTCCCAAGTGGTTAAAAGCTCTGAGTGCAGAAGACAGCGAGGAAAGGGGCAGAGCAACTAAGCGATGCCACAAAAAATGAATGCTATCTTGAAACAGAACATTAGATTGTAATTGAAAGCAGCTGCACTTTTTAGTTTAATGCCCATCCTAGATACAAAATGAAAACAGTAGCTACAATTGTAATGAAATAAAGGCTTAAAACAGTCCTAACTAAGAGTGAGATCTCATATATCACAGACCTGGTCTTCTGCTGGCTTCTGAAGAAAGGAGCGAGGGTCACTTGGCACTTGCCAATGCCATATTCTGACATTTCTAAAAAATTCTAGTAATATACAGTTCAAAGACAATAACAGCTATAAAAGGTGACTGAAAATGCTATGAATGGCCAAAAGTTAAAAGCTGGAGATCTCAGAATAAATTAATGGTCTATGCATAAGAGTAAGACATGTAAAAAACACAAGTACCTAAAAATAAATGAAATTTAAAAATATATAAATCAAAGATGAGATTGCAGTAAAACACATTCTTCCCTTCACCATCCCACCCTGCTCTGCTGACAAAAGTGTCTGAAATGCATGCGCAGTAAAAAACCACTATGTCCTCTAATGCAAGGTAATAAGCTAGACATGGAAGTCTGTGGCAATGAAGACACTGCATCCATATTTCAAGTAAACACATCATGACTGATGATGACAGATCCTTTCCTGGCTGTAAGTGGTATAAGAAGGAACTAATTTTCTTTGGTTTTTCTCAGGCATACAGAAAATAAGGCAATGAAGCATAGATAATATGGTTTGGCAAGTGACTTCTCTGAGTATTCAGTAGGACAGATTTTTAGCTTGCATATATCAGCATAGCATCATTGCCTTTATAATAATTTAACATCTGCCCCAGTTTATTAATGGTTCTGTTGCTGTTCTTTCTTAATGGACAATCATACATATCCTAACAAAGAAATCCCCAAAAGAGCTGTCTTAAATCAATGGAGCAAAACAATTTAGCCCATAGTGGAAAGAAATACTGGAATGCTATTCAAGGGCTCCAAAATAATGCGAATAACTCAGCCTGGGATTTGTTTGAAAGAAAAATGAAGATTCAGGGCATGGTTTAATTTATTTCTGCCAGGACATGGCTGCCCATTCTTGTACCTCTAGCCTCTATGCTTGCATGCTTCTGTCTACTGAACTAAATCCAGTACTAATATTCAAAATCACTCCCCAATACAAGGATTGCCAAAATTAGATTAACCATCACTGAGCAACCATGTGTCTAATCCTTTACTTACATTCTTCTATTGATCATAACTTTGTTCAGTGTTCTGTCCAAATATATTCTAAATATAAAATGTGGTGTTTGGTGCTGACCTATGAGTAATGGCGGGAGGGAGAGTGGGGGTTGTCTTACTTCTCAGTCAGCAACTACTAGCTCGATGTATTCTTGCCCATCTGATTGCCTCTCTTAGGACCCAAGAGTATTTCTTCCCACAGGCACAGAAACTTGTACCTTTGGAAGCCATAGCAATAGGAATAAACCCTTTTATAGTTTCTTTGAAGCTTGCTTCAAAGGTCCACATCTGTCTCTCCTGTTTATTACCCACTTAACTATTTGGCTGCTCTTTGGCTCTCCTGTCCTTCAGTCCACTGGCAATTCATCTGCTCTTAATGAGGTGTCAAAAATGATTGATAATGCCTCTGTAATTATCTCTGCCTGCTCTTTAAGAACATTCAGGTGAGACTATCTGTCCTTGCTCATATATGAGCATTTAGTTTGTCACCATCATTTTTTTCTTCCTTTTTCACCAGCCCAAACCACTGCTTCCTTAATTGTTTTCTCACATTCTCACCAACTGAATCAAAAGTACAGCTCTAAATGCAAAGCAACAAATTCTGTACTTGCACATACCTTGCTTGTGAAGTCTCACTGAGATAAGTGATAAGTGCAAGATACAAATCAGAGCACATGTTAGCCTTAGAGAATTGTGCTCTTGTATTCTTCAATCTATTCCTTCCAGTTAATATGTTTGGATCCCAAATTGGCTTCAATTCCTGTGCTTTCATCTGATGAAAGATGATGATTTCAGTCTGGGGCCAAGTTTCCGTATTAGAAGACAGATTCCACCCTTTGATGGGGGTATCGGTTGAAGGCTTTTGGTTGGACTCCATGCCCAAAGCAGATGGTTAAGTCAGTTTTACAACCCAGGGCCTTAGTTTGGTGTGGATGGATTGCAATGAAAAGATAAAATTATTTGCTTTTATGGTACACAGGGACGTTTCATCCATTTATTCAGATGATGGTGCCTTGGAAAACATCATTACAAATTAATACAGAGGCATGACTGGGACTGATAAAGCCTGTTTTCACTGAAAAACGAGTGTAAAATAGATGTTGATGTATAGAATATCAGGAAATTTATTGTGAATTTTGTCTTTTTAGGAAATATTCAATGCATTCAAACAAACATGTATTAATTTCCTTCAGGTACCTTTGATTGTAGGTAAGAACCATATGACTGCACCATTTTTTTCACTGGTTTTTTTCAGAGTGTAAAATAACTGAAAAATTTAGGCATCAGGTCCGGTTTTTAAAAACTCATTAGAATTCTTTCTACAGACTTTGCAAAAGCACCCATCCAACATATATATACACCAAGGCATGTATAGTGGGCTTTTCATCCTGGTATTAGAAAGGAGGCTTCACTGAGCATGTTTATTGGGTACTCCTCAAGTAGGTTGGTCTCACACAGTCAGACATCTAAAGCAAAGACACTGATAATAACAAGTCACTCCCTGTAGTCTCCCTCCAGTCAATGGAAAAAACAAGACATGGCCTATCTGTCACTTAGGCATCACCTGCAGAAGAGGAGGAATTTTGCTCCAAAGTGTGTCTTTTCCTCCCACTTGGTAGATAACTCCACTTTGGCCAAAGGATCCCTTCAGAGTCTCCTTCCTCTGCATTCTCTTGGATTAGATGAAAAATCTGGGCTGGTCATATAGAGACAGCTTTCTCCATGGTTGTTTCAGAAGTCTGCTTAGGGTCAGAAGAGACATTTGGACAAGAGACTAATGGTTATGGGTTTATTGCCTTACTTGTGGAATAGGAGAGTTTCTACTGGTACAAGATGGGAACATAGCTCCTAGTACCCTTGCTGCCATTCCGAAACAGAACCACTGCTACTCTATGTCCAGCTGTTTTTTCTGGCTCAAGACTAATGAAATGTGCACTAAAATTTATTACACTGATCCTTCCCTCTGCTCCTTTTGAGATCTGTTTTTGCAGTTCTGATGGAGTGCTATGAAGAAGGGCTACAGTTTCACTGACATCATTATTTTTTTATTAAGTTCACATCACACAGTAATTGGGTTTCCTGATTTGGAATCATGAAGGTTCTCAGTATTCTCTCAACCTATCCATCACGTCAGTGTCCGTACCAAACAGGTCCTCTCCAGCCACTGGCACAGATCATTATGAGCCCGGCACTTCTGCCCTAGGCAAGTCCCCTTCTATCCCAATCCAGTTACCCTGGCACAGATGGATTTTGCAGCCATTCTAAGAACCCAGTCAATTAGAAGAAAAGATGTAATGTGGGCACCAGTGAGAATTTCGTACATACCGCTTTTTGTCCCCAAACTGGAGAAAGCACACTAAACTACCATTGCTGGTTGGGAGGATGCCATACTGAAAGCAGGAAGCTGATCGCTTCCAGTTTGGGTAATTCCTGTGATCAGAGTGATGAGCTCTACACAGTTATCCATGCTGGAAATATAAACACATATATACTAAGCGGTGATAAGGAATGTTTAGATTATTTTTCAAGACATCAAGCGACTTATCTCTAAGAAAGCCAGAATGCTTTATTCACGTGAAGCCAGGCCTGGAAACATGTTTACTCAGGACAGACATTTTAAACACCATTTATATGCACATATCGTGCAGAGGGTTGCCTTTGGTTTTTGGTTTGGTTTGGTTCGGTTTTTTTGTGTGGTTCTTTTTTGCTTGGTTGGTTAGGTTTTTCTGGTTTGGTTTTTTGGGTGGAGGTTTGTTGTTGTTGTTTATTTAAAGGAGCATAAATATTAGAATTTACATTGAAACTTTTAAACCACTTAGCTTAATGCTTAACCCCTTTAATGCTTTCTTTATTCACTTTGGGCTTTGTTCTTGAAGCAGACACCCTGGGATGTGAAACGTCTTTCCTTGTGTCTTTTGAAGAGATTTGAATAAATCTGAGACTGAGCATGAAGAGCCAGTACTGATTAAATTGGTGCTTGTTAGATCTTCAATAAAGACAACAATGTTCTGGAGCATCTTAGTGATGAAGGCCAAACTGTTAGACCCCCACAATGCCAAGCAGGAGGAAAAAGTATGCTTATTCATAAACAGCACATTGAATTCCCCCACATGCACCTTGTTCACTCAGCCCGAAGTGACTACAAACTCTACCTTGTGTTTGGCACTGGCCATAACACCCACACAATTACTGCAGGTCCCCTGCAAGACAGCAGCTAATGAGGAGCTGATAATGCACCACCTCGCTGAACTGGAGATTTCAGAGTCTCCTGCACTGGGAACACCTGTGTGGGGAAGGGGGCTGCCAAGGGCACAGCTCTGACCCCTGCTCTGGGCATCCCCTTTTGGCCTCCATCCCTGGCGCGTCCCAGGCCAGGGAATTAGTACCAATATTTTCAAGGTGCAAATATAAAGCCTTCTCTCTGCTAATTGTAACTTATTTAGCTTTTGGCAGATCGTTGCTGCAAAAAGAAGCTTTGGAAGCATTAGCAGTACAGTAAATAGTGCTGAGAAGGCAAGTGTGTAACCCTGAAAAAATAGCATGTTATTCAACTATCAGAGTGACTGGCATGTTGTTTAACTTCAGCACTTTTTTGTTTTAATTAAACATGTCCCTTTATTTCTTTCTTTCACAATGAGGCTTTCGGCTAAGGAGCATAATGATTAAAATAAAAATTAATTATTCAGATTTGCTGAGGACAAAGAAAGAATTCTTTCTCAGTAAATTTACAGTGAGTCAGTCTGCCAGGGCCAAGCATCAGCACTAAGTGAAAAGAAACCCAAGTAAGCAATTAACAGCAGTACCAGCAACGCCAGTGATGGGAGCTCAAAACACCACAACCATAAATGTTCCTCAGGTGCTGTTTTAGTTCAAACTGACTGGAAAATGAGAGCAGTGCACTTCTTCAGAAACTCATACTGAACTGTTAACTCTTGCCACTTAACTCGCTCCAACCTTATTCTTAATGTGTAATCTTAGACACATCTTCACAATCAAAATTGTATCTGCTTTATGTTGTTGAGAAATAGGCAATTTGAGTCAATGTTCCTAATGCGTCAAATTCAGTGCCATATTTGGGAAAAAGTCTTCACCTATTACTGATAAAATCTTCATCTACTACTTACTGTTTTGTTCCTATTTTCCTCTCAGGGAAAATGGCCATTTCATTGTGGGATCTAAGAAGTCATGCTAAAAATTCAGCACAGCTCAATTTTCAACTCGAAACCCACAGGAATGGCACTTTATAGGTAAAGTGATGCAGAATCAAAGATAGAGCACAAGAAACTGATACCCTTAGCTTGATCACAGTAAAATATAGACTGAATACTGATATAGAGAACTCTGATGCTTGAGCAGCCTGAAATTACCTAAATCGAATTGCATCCCACCCCAGTGCAAGAGCAGATTTTTGGGAAGAGCTGTCCTTTCTTGAGTTTCAAGTTTCTTAGAGCATATGAAGTTATGTCTATAAATCATGTTGGAAATATGCTTAAAACCTGCCACACTTGTGAGTAATTCTAGTTTTACACTGCCATAAATATATCAGTACTGCTTATTTTTAAGGATAAAATATAATTATTAAAGACAAAATATACACTACACAAAGAAAGTGATGTATGACATATAACAAATTAGATTAGAAAAGGTCAGATGGTAACAAAGCCTAACTATATGCCAAGACCTCCAAATACTCGTTCAGCTATTAATTGGGCACTTCACACAGAAGAGCCTTGGCTCTTAGCCATTACATTTGACAGTACAAACTTGGTAACTCTAAGTGAGTGCTCTTTGAGGGTCAGATGGTTGCTGCTTTCGTTCGCTTTCCACATTTGTCAGAAGCAGCCAACCTGACTGCAGACAGAGACCAGAGCCACTTGCACGGCTCTTCCCCACTTCCCCAACATTTGGCAACGCTTAGCTGGCAACCACCTAGTGAATCAAATGACTTCTGTCAGACTTTTCAAGAAATGCAGAAACTGGAGGTTAGGAAGGGAAGGCAGCCTTTTGTGTTCCCTCCTGGTGATAAGGATCCTTCTTAGAATCAGCCAGAACCTGGCTTTCCAGGAAGTACTCCTTAAAACATGATTTTGCTCTCAACAAATGTTGCCAAAGTAATTCATGCACAGTAAAATAGGATGTTACCATTAATCACTTCATTTAAAAAGGAAAGTATCCTCCTTATGTGCTTGAGGATTTTGCCTTTGTTGGGGTTAACCCACAGGTCTCCCGTTTGCATTTTCTGCTCAATTAGCTCTTTCAAAGGGATTATTGAGTCTACATAGATATTGTGTAATCTAGGTTAAGTCAGGAAATAGCATAATGAGAAGCAGTTACATGGAGAAGGGAGGTCAAAAAAAGGAGCAACAGGAACTCAGAAAATATGAGGATATAAATAAAAGGACAGGTGCTATCTTCAGTCATGTAATGTGATTTGGACTCAGTAATTGACCTAAAAATAGAGGAGACTAAAAGAAAACATTCTGAAAAGCACAGTAGAGGCCACAATCTCAGCTGGTATAATTCAATGTACTTCCAGAGAAATGAGTGCAGAAGTGAATCACTACAGCAGAATAATAATAACCTATATATTTATAGAAGAAGGGGCAAAAATAGCACTTGTCAAAAAACATTACTTAAAGCTAAAGCAAAATGCTTATCGAAGTAGACCACATTCTGTGAACAGAGCTGTGATTACTATATTATGATTACAGTAAAGGCAGGCAATGCATAGACTTGGTTAATTTTAAATGCAAGTTAAGCAAGAAACATTTGGTAACTATGATACAGATGGTAACAATCCTAAAAAAGAAGGGATCATGTTTATATTTTCCTCCATGGCAGTATTTTTGGAATGACAATGGCTAAGTCAGAACAAATACTTAAGTGGATCCTGCTCAGCTGGGTATATATCTGATCACATTTCAAACCTTGCCAGTTTTGCCTTAGATATAATTATCTCAGACTCTGGAGAATTACTGAAGGAATCTTACTTATCAGAGGCAACTGGTGATTTTAAAGGATGGGCATTCTCCATCAGCCTGTGGACAAAAGGAAACGAAAGGCTGAGATTGTCTCAGACAACATAAATGTGACTTTTAGACTTCTTGCTTTGAAATGAGATGTTAGATCTCCAGTCCTCCCTGTTTCAAAACCGCCCTGCTCATCTCCTGAAAAATTTCAGTGTTGAGAAAACTTGAGAGACAGAATAGATGAGTAAATGCTACTTTCCTCTTTGGTTGATTTTTTTTTTTCCCACTTGAATAGAAAACTTTCATAGAGTTGGAAAAATTCTGCTCCAAGAGGAGTAAACAGGAGGAGAAACATGCTTTCTGGCTGGTATCCTTCAGGCCAAGAATACTGCTAAATCTGTGCTTTAATCACTGACATTTTATGCAACCGTCTATAATTAAAAGCAGAGTTTTCACCCAAAATGTATCTTATGCAAGCAACATATGTTTTGTGCAAGTGAGCTTAACTGTTCCCATCCACTGAGGGAACAACCTCATTCCTGGAGAGCTGAGGCCAGACCGCCTCTTTCCAACGCCGTAGTGCTCCAGGAAGCCAAGCGTTACCCCTGCCAGGCTCGTGAGGAGCGATACCCTTGTTGCTGTACAGCAGAGTAGCACGGCACTGCACTGATTTAAACCTCCAGAGACTGTGACTCCTGCAGCAGCAGGACTGCCTGACTGCCGAGACTTCACACTGCGCCGGGATAATCGCATCCAGAAGCGTTTTTCTCCCACAGTGGCTAGATGTAAAGGGCTGCAGCAGAGCCAGCTCCCCGATGCACTGCTGGGTCATTGCATCCATCTCACACATTTGTGGCTGAGCAGCCTCCTGTGAACCATCTCAGAATGGTGCACCTCAACACAACAGAGGAATGACAGCTGCGGAAAAGGCTCTGTTACCTGTTTCAATAAGGTTAAGGGATAATTTGAGAGCACAAAACCCACACTGTTTAATTGAAACTTTTAATAGCTTTTAAAATTAATGGAATAGAGTTGCAGTCCTCCCAAAGATCAATGAAAGCTGCATGAGTGTGTTATTTCTTTGAGAACTAGCACAGCCACAAAGTGTTATGGAAGTGTTAGGGTTATTGGCTTTAAATAGAAGCCAACAAATTATAAAACATCTAAACCAACAGCTTTGATTCACTCTACTTGCTTTGCAGCTGAATATGAATATGAACTTTAGCTTTGCAGCTAAAATGAAATAAAACTAATATATAGGCCTTATTAAAAGATAATTTTCTTTGGAGTAGTAAAGTAAGACACACCTTTTTTCAAACAGAGGAATAAAAACAACAAACCAAACCAAACCAAACCAACCAAACAAACAAAAAAGCAGAAAAATTTAAACACTACTGGGACCTGTCTGCAAAATATCAGCAACTTCCAAAAAAAGAAAAAGTCAACTTTTCCACATCAGTTTGAACCAACTCTTCTCAAATGCTTAGAAATCTCTTCTAAGAGACAAGGAGAGAATTGACACCAACTTCTTTGTGCTGCAACATCACAAAACACAGTTCAGTAGGTAATATAACTTTTCTTGTTCTCTTAATATTTTCCCCTTGGTTTCTTTTGCCCAGAAGTGTCCTAAAGATTATTTTTTCATTAGTTCAGTTTTTCTTGAAATACTGATCTGTTGCTGACGTACTCTGTGAACTCATTACCCTATCCACCAACTAATGTGTCCTCAGCTGTCCCTGCAAAGCTGACACAATGGTGCCAAGTGACACTAAGACATCTGTTGATCAGCAAAAATGTTCTCATGGTTTGATTCTTTATATTTAATCACTTTAGAAATATCAGAAACCGTGCAATTTGTTGCACAATGCGTCACCACTCTTCTTTTATTGCATCCTATTAATGTAGGCTTTGTTCAAGTCTTTTCTAGAGTGAGCCTGGGCATTAAGTAGCTGAGTATACTTTGCCTTCTGTGCACAAGAGCCTTCTTGTTCCTCACTGGAGATTCTGTCACTAGCCTTGCACGTGGTTGTGAGAAACGTGCTTAGGCTGGTGCAGTGGCACTGAAATCCTAAGGAAGCCTCACCGTATGTTTATATTCTCCCAGCAGAGACAAGGGTGTCTGAGGCTCTGTGGTGACACAGCAATTCAAGATGTGATTAGCAAATCTGTCCAAACTTTGTTTAATAACAGGCAAACTCTTTCTCATTATCTGGTGAAAATCATTATATTTGGATTGTTTGAAATCCCAATTATTCCATATTTACAATCTGTGTGTTCTCCAATTTGACAGAAAAGTCATTCTCAAATGTTGTCAGCAGGCTAGAACAAGACTCTATTGAAAAGTGGACAGTGATGTTGGGACTGTTTTGAGACAGGCTTGTAAAATAAGAAGTTGATTGGTAAACCAGAGGTCTCTTCTATGGATTCTATCAGTATTAGTGGGATGATGTTTGTTCTCAACAGTTGAAAACACTGCATCCATTTAAACAGCAACAGCATTGTTTTAGCTGTCATAAGGCCTCTGGCAAGATATGTGGGAGAAGTTGACATGTTTTTGTAGCCAACTGACATAATTGGGAGAAAAAAAACAAGCAAGAATTTTTTCAGTTTCTGCAGTTTGAAAGATCTTGTCTGTTGGATTCCCCCCCCCNAGTCTAAGAAAAGACAGTACCTTTTCACTTTTATAACAAGTACATAAGGCAAGGGAGAGCAAGTGCAAATGTGCTTGAGGACTGAAATGTAAGGTCTTTGATAATTTAATTCAAAACCAGCCAATTGGAAATCCTTGTGTGAACCTTAGTGCTCTTTAATGATAGATAGAGGGAAAACATATTGCATTCCCCTATATATAAAATTTTGCAACTGCTTTGGTGAATGTCATACCCATCACCAGCAGTGGAACATCTTAGCAGACGTTTGCAACACTGACAGGTCTCAGGTGAGCGAAAATAGTTTAGATAGATGGGAGCATAAGGCGATGGCATAAAACACAGCTTATTTCAATCCTAAAATTCTGTCACAGAGTATATTTTTTTAATCTTAGTTCATCTCAAGGTTTTCTGTTGTTTCCCCAACCCCTTTTCCTAGCATAATTGCAAAAACGAGACAGGAAGGTGAACCCAGATACTCCATACCATGTAACAAGACACAGAAGTTTGTCTCTGAGCAAACAAGCCATTCTCTTGTCAGCTACTTTTGAAGAGGTTGCAGATGTACAAATTGATCTTCATGCTGAATTTGATGAGCAAAAGTGGAAGCACTTCAGTATGTCACATATTTCTAAAGCCAGACTTTCCCAGCCAGATGATTAATTCATACTCCATTAGGATATGATGTCTGACACCAAGACCTTTAGTTCTAACTAGTGGCCAGGAATTTGAATACTCTGAGTCCTTCATCCTCATCTGAGACACTGAAGTAAATGCAGTTTTCCTATGGAGACAGTCTTAGAAAACAGGATATAAAAGCAAGTCCTCTCTTTAAAAGTGGTTATTAGTAAGCTCCATGTGTTTTAGAGGAGCTCTTCAGGCTTTGTTCTCACAGTGCCAGAGCCTCTCTAACCCTCTAGCACAAGAGACACAGTTAGCACACTGCATTTAGAAAACAGCACTCTCAAAATACAAACCTTTCCTTAACCCACTTCCTCCCTTTATGAGAACCACGAGTGGGGAAGGCAAACTGCTCTGCAGAGCTTGGATTTGGATGTATCTGCAGAACACTGCCCTTAGGCCTTGCTGGGGTTTGTCATTTTTCTGCATGGACACAGAGGACTGAATCTTGCCTTCAGTGACTGAGAGCAAGAAAAAAAGCAAAGTGTAAAGGGAAGAAACACTTGTCACAAACATCCCCACACCTGGGGGTCATATGGAAGATGATCTGGGTGAGCACCATACCAGTCCCATGCATGTGGGGAAGATTCAAGGCATGGAGGCAGGAGCAGTCCAAACTGGCTAAGCCACACCTTGCCTTCGCCCCAAGTAGAGCCAGAAAGAGCAGCTCTTGTCCACTTGATTCCCATCCCACAGGGAGCAGTATTCCCACACACCCTCACTCAGCATTTGTGAGCATCACAGCTCAGCACAAAAAGAAGGGGTCCTGGGCTTGACTTCATTCTCCCAGGCTACCCTGCACTTTTGAAATGAAGAATTGTTTTTATTAAAGAAAGATGTTTTGGTTTCTGACTTTTACCATCTCCCTAAACAGGCATTTCAAAACTTAGGGTTTTCATTAAGAAGATGCTAAAGGAGCCTTCTTCTTTAAGAGAAATTTTTAATCACCTTGCCTTTCAAAACAATCTCAATAATCCAACCTTAAGTCTCCTCATTAAGACCAGATTTATAAACTCAATCAGACTTTTGCTTGAGGTTTTGCAAATTTGGTTCTAAGTATCTGTATACTTAGAGCTGCACAGATCAGTTTGAAGCTTTGGGAAATGAAAAGAAATTAAAACCTCTACACCAAATATTCCTTCCATTGTAAGTGACATGAGAGAACAGATATACTTTGTATGAAGCTTGTCTTCCCCATCAGTTTGGTGGCTAAATTACCGCTGCTGGGTCAATGACAGATGAAGAGAATAAAACTAAAACCTTCTTGGTTTTCTTTCACTTTTACTTTGGATCTATTTGAAAGATCAAGAGTTTAGTCTTTCACACTTTCCATGGCTTGATAAAGGATGCATCAAGGATGTTTGAGTTCTTGCATCTTCATGAAGAGCTGAAATTGATATTAAAGACTTTACAATCCCTTCTATCTGAAGTTAATTAGCCACTGAAAAAAAAATATTACATACTAGTAGAGTCTAAGGCAATCTGACTTAAAGTAAAACTTAAAAAAACCCTGTTCCTTTCTCCTATTAAACATCTTCTCATTTGCCTGTGGCAATTCACTACTTTGCTATTTCTCCAATCACTGTGAAATTGTGCAGGCCTGGTAGGACTTCAAAAGTGAAAAACAAGAAAGAGGGAAACAATAAAAGTGAACCATCTGTCTTCTGAACACCTTTCCATGCATGCTCCATTGATTCTTTCCTTCACAGGCGACCTTCACACAAGTGTATTTGTCTAAAAGTTGAACAATAGTTCTCTATTTCAACTGGAGTTTCTGAGCCTTTGTTGATATCAAGCACCCCAGCAGACAGGTCTCCCATCCATACCATTCCCATGTAAGAATTATGAGGTCCTAGAAGAGGGAGGCAACAGACAACAAGGGTTTACATTCATGGTACTTGAGTATCTTTAATGGAATTAAGAGTGATAATAGATCTGAGAAACTCTCATTTCCTTGACAATGATAAGGATCTTAGGTAGAGACAGCAACTGTATCTAAAAGGAGTTGTATAAATCTGCAAAACAAGGTTATTTTTAAATGCAGGATGCCTGCTTGTAAACTATTTTTCCATAAATTCCTCATAGAAGCAGGCGACATAATACTAACATTATAACAACTAAACTTAGTAAACCTCTGGTTTAAAAGTTTTTAACTTTAGACAAAGCCCGAGACAGATATTTTAAAAGTAGATTTATTTTTTTTAATCTTATTGGGTGAAGGAGGTACTTCTAAACTGGGAGGGAGGCATGTCTTGAGTCAACTGAAGAAAATATTTGCTTTTAACAAAGTCTGCTTTATGTCCTTGCAGTATAGCAACAACATTTGCAGTATAGTACTAACCTCGCAACAATAATATTGTACCATATAATTCCAGGAAAAGGAACAAAAGTTACATTGGCTTTCACAGGCTTTGGGTTAAAAAAAAAGACAGGTTTGCTCCTATCTTTAAGGTGGAAGAGTTCATATATATGCTTCTTGTCCTTCTATGCATTGATGAAAGAATATGATCTTTTCAAAATTCAGTGAAGATCATAATTAAAATAAGATCCTCTTTCTTATCTACAAAGCCTTGAAGCTGTCATAATTTAAGTGCTATTCTTCTTGATCTACTTAGCTCTGACACCTTAAGTCAATGTTGAATTAAACTTGTGCCAAACCATCCCCTGTACCAGTATCTTTTCCTCTGATAGGAATCCCTAGGCACAACTGAAATGGGAGAACCTTTAAAGTAGAGTGGCTAAATATTACCCCCCAAATTACCATTGATTTTGTTCCCTCATGCTCAGTGAGGATGCTGGCAGTTAAAAATCCTTTCTGCAAGAGGACCTTCACAGTGATAAATGAGAACTGCTCTTTTGATTTTAATGGAATTACACTAAACTACTGCAGGTAAAACTCTGATCCTCTACACTTCTGGATTTCACCCAGGAAGACATTAAAGCAGGGTAGGTGGTGTCCCAGCTTAAAATTTTTTAAAAATAAAGCAGAGAGACGGATGCAAGGGATAACTTGATTATATACTATACATCTTCCCTGTGTTTCAAAAGGCACATGCAGCTGGTTTAAAAACTGTTCAGTAGAAAAGCAGAGCACGGACATTTTTTATGATTCACTGCCTAGAAAAAAAAAAACTTTCCCCTTCAGCCCTCGAAGAGAGCTGGGCCCAGAAAAGCCAAGTATCAGCTTGAAGAGCCAAGTTGTGGGGTAGAAATATGGCACAGGCAGATCAACCCAGCAGCCACCCCAGAGGCTGGAACCTTTTCTCCCCCACCCCACTCAGTGGGAAAGAGCCTCGCAGCAGGAGCAGTGCCAGCAGTGGGATGCCTTCCACCAACCCAGGTCTCAGTAGCTGCAGGTGGCCAGGGAGAAACAGTTTGACCAGCCCAGGTGGGACTGGGGAACTGACCATCAGAAGCATAATCATCCTAATACCTCTCTCTCCTAGCTCAGCTTTGACCCCAGACAGCCCTTCTGGAGCAGAGAGCAGGTGTTATGGAAGGTGGAAAACAAGTCATGGTGTCAGCAAGCGTTGGAGCAACTCAACAGGGGAATTCCCACTGCATCTTCCTCTCCCTTCCCAGCACCTGCCTGAATGCATATCTCCATGCAAATCATCCTCTCCAGGTAGGTGTCTTAGCTTCTCCCTTCTCCTTCACCCCTCTCTGCAGAGAGTTCAGGGCTTCTCCCATACAGAGACTGCCAAATTTTTGGTGTTTATTGGCTTTTCTAGGCACTCCTCTAAGCCCTGGCCTCCGATCCGGTCCTCTCTCATCTACCCCAGCCACTCTTTTTTTTTCCCTGAGACCACAAGTCACAAATTCTCATCACCCTTCGTCGATCTCCTCTGAATGACATCTTTTGTCCAACAAGAAATTAAGTTTACATGTGGAAATGCACAATGTTTGAGAGACAAGTGCATAGTTTGCCTCTGACAAACACAGAGAATCCCCCCGGTATAGCTGCCAGGTGAACAAGGTGTGTTTTGCTCAGTCGTGTGCCCTGTAGTCAGGCAGGGATGTACCAAGAACTTGGCTGACTCCTTCCCTGGGAAGTCTCCCAGAGAAAAGCAACACGACAGGCTCTGATGTGACTTGTAACATACAGTAATTAAGTGCTTCTTCATTATGGTAGAAACGTTATGGCATTACTGATAAGCAATGATTTAATTACTTTTTCATTTTTACAGAAAAGGTTCCAGTATTAGACCAGTAAGAAAAGAGAATAACAAAATAAACACGAACCACCATGAATACTGCAATAGCACATGATCATGGCAAGCCTCCCCTGACCCTCTCCCACCCACTCTCCAAAAAGTGTGCAGAGAGCTTCCCCGGGATATTGTTGCCACCCAAGCTCATCATCCGTATACACAGTAACTCATAGAGTCCAGCACAGATATTCCTGCTCTCCCACCAGCAAGACCTAGCTGAATCAAATGTCGCTGCACCCACACAAGTGCACACACACCTGTATGGGAACAGGCAGCTGGGACAGCTGAGGTCTGTGTGTCGTGAACCTCTGTGGCTTTCCACAAAGGATGAGAACTGGTGTTTCAAACCAAGTTCATCAGCAACAGCATCATCAGGCCTGCAGTGAGGGGTGCCATCTGCTCACTCTCCCTGAATTCAGGCAGCCCACGCAGCGCAGGCATCTTCTCAGTTTGTGTGGAAAAGCTGGTCCTCCGTTGAGCTCAATCCAGCACCTGCAGCAGAAGGAGCACACTCGTCAGACACCCAACACTGCGCTCACGTAACGTGAGCAGTCGTCACCCATACGCCTCTACCAGCTAAAACTGACTGCCGTACCTAGAGTCATCACCACGCTGTGTCAAAACAAATCTACTGGCAGCACAAGGAAAAGGCATTTCAAGACTGATTAAAGACTTGCCTGCAGGATTTTCCAAATGGAAAGCCTATTTAATCATTGCATTTCTGTGTGCTTTCAGGAAAAGCAACTCAGCTTTGAATGACTCACCCTTCTCAGCCCAAACCATTTGTTCTCTGTGCTAAGTATGGCATCTATTTACTCAGGCAGTCAGAGGCCAGGCGTGAAATGTGGGTCAGGTCTCCTCAGGTCCACAGTTATGTACTGTCATATTTTAATTGAGGTAGTTTCCATGAAAGACCTTTTTTCCACACCCTCAGGACAGCTTGGAAATTCAGAGCTCGTTCCTCCCAAAACAATCACCTCCACAGCGGTGTTCACAGAGAGAACACAATGCTGCAGAAACAAATATAATTGTGGAAAAATACTGGAACACAAGCATTTAAACATTAATCGTGGGTATTTTCCAGAAGCCTGCTGACTCCAGTGATTTTGCTATAAAGTAACTTTGTGTGTGATGCTGCCTGACTGTGACCCATTACTGGAAGCTAATAGCATGCAGTCAACTCTCTTAAATACCTTTTTTCTTCACTGAAAAAGCCTGTCCTCACACACATGTATGTACTTAAGAGATTCCAGAGGTCTGTGTACAGACAAATACAAAAAGACACTACATGTCTTTTGTCATATAAACAATAAAAAATTAAGGCAATTGTCATGGCTATCTGCCACCAGGATAAGGAAAGGCTAGTTCCTCATTGCTAGAAGTCTGAGGGTGCACCACTGCAGAGCTGTGCGTAGATGTTAAACTCAACCCTTCCAGAAGTACAAAAGCAATTGCCAGTATGGTCGCTCAGTTCACCCCGACTCAATAACACATTTATTGCAGAAATGCTGATCCCACTGGAGGAAACAGTAAAACTTTTGTTTCACATATAGTCCAAAATACATTCCTTGACTTGGGAAGAAATTTTGCTAACAAAGAAAGCACAGTTTCAAGTTCAGCCAGGAATTTTGGTACATTACAACGTGAGCACACAAGAGAGAGACTTATTTTTCTTCAATTATCTAAAAATAAATTATTTTCAGCATTGCAATTTGCATCTACTATCATGCAACTGTAGTTCCAGGGTTGCCACAGCTTTTGAAAAAAATAGATGTTTCCATATACTTCAGAGCTTGTAATTTGAAGGAATAGCTTTATACCTAACACAGCTCGCCTAAAAAGATCGTCTTTTTCTGCTTCAGAACTTCAGAATAAAAGCAGTAAATTTCACTTTGTTCACTTATTGATTAGCCCCTTAAAAAAAAATAAAAGCTTGTGCATACATATCATATCTCATTTGCTTTGTAAAAATTCCTAATATATTAATCAGTTCATGAATCTTGCAAAAAACATAAAAAAAGAACAAATCTCTGCTGACCCATGCACACATTTCCCAGTGACATCTACCATTGATAGCAATAGGAAATAGTTTTTGGTAAGTGAAAACAAGCTTGCTTGAAGATTCAGTCTGAAGAGCCATGAAGTCTATTTGATCACAAACGTAATACTAAACAACAAAAGACTAAAGACAGGGCAAAATATTTTAGTTTGAGTACAGCTGCAACATGGTAAGACACCCCTGTCTTGAAAATCAAACGGGCTGTGCCAGTGGTTTTCAGTCTGTAATACTGGAAAGTTTGATGTACCAAAAGGAACTTGTATCATTCTGAAGGAAAGCAAGCTCCCTATGGTTTTAAAGGATGTGCTGTCTGGGATCCTGACCCGTGGTGTATCTGCTACTAGTGGTAAGCAAGTCACTGCAGGAGGGAAGGGGTTCACAGATGTCATCCAAACAGCAGTTTCCCCCTCCTTTTACAGGCGGCCTAAATCAACATAGCTGAGGTGAGACTCTGAGCAAACTGCTCTCAGGGTGGCATTTCCCAGAGAGGCCATTCCCCAAGGCTCTCGTCCTCTGGGGCTACGCAAAGAAAGGGACAATGAGTTTTGTGTTCTGCAACAGCAACCAGACCCGTAGCTTCTGAAATAGAAAGCAAAAAGGTGTGTTGGTTGCCCCATACACAGTCACATTAAGAACATAAAAGCCAGCATCTACTTGAGAACCTGAAATCTCTCTAGTATTACCTTAATTCTTTTCCTTTGCCACTAAATTTAATTAAGAGGGTATAGAGGTATTGTCTAGTGAGCTTATTTGTTGCAGTCACAGGTTTTTTTCAGACAACGTGATATGTCTCAGTATTCTCTGTGGCTAAGAACTCCATTTATAAGAGACTTTGCTGGAAGTGAATGCTAATCTGGCTTAGGTACAGAAATAAGAAATTGGTAAACCATGAAATGCAGCATTGAGCACAAAGCTAATCCTCAAAGGAAGACAAAAAAGAATAGGTTTTGATAGGGTGCTTTTTTCCTCTCCTTTTTGTCCAGCTTTGATGTCTGAAGACAACCTGAAAGTTTTGGAGTCTGTTTTTCCTTCCCATTTTTTTCCTTGCTTTTATATATTAAAAACTTCCAAAGCATATCTGAAAGAGCATAATTTTATAACCACACCTATGTAAAGAAAATGTATATTTTTCTATTATATACCTAAAGGCTTTTTTACAGATGTGCAGACAGGCAGACAAACAGACCTTAGTGCAGACAAGGTTTAGCTAAGATGTTCAGCTTCAATCTCCATTTCAACAAGAGCAGTGTCATGTCATACACTACCAATGTTAGGGCAGATGTATTTAAACAGACCTGTTTTTCCAAATTAAGATGGAGCTATGAAGAATTCATGAGATCACAAACTCTTTGATTGTGGGGCAGTGACTACTAATTGGGAAGGATGAAGATACCTAAACAGATGGCTCAACATATGGCCTTTTTGTTTGGTTGGGGGCTTTTTCCTCAATGTCCAGTTTAATCTGCCACTAACAGCCTATGGAGATTGCTGCTCTGTTAGGAAATCTGCTTGCAGATTGCCCCACCAAAGCAGCAGGATGCTCAGGATGTGCTGTTAAAACCTCAAAACAGCATTAAGAATAATACAGATGTTTGATTTCCCAAATACATAACTGCTTCTCAAGTCTCCTTGCAGTAGGGAAAGCTTAAAACCATCTCATTTTTCATTCTGGAGTTTCTTTTGGAATTAGCAGCTGTATTCAGACTCACAGCCATCTCAAGGAATCTCCTCCAAGGGCCATAACTATCTCCTAGGAGAAAAACACAGCCAAACACACTTGTAATGCCAAGAACCTACTCATTTACAAGTGCATAAGAGGAGAACTGATCCAGGAACATGAGCTGCACTTGCACTCTCCAGTTTTTACAAACGGGGCTGCTCCTTACAAGCTAGAAGGCATTACATCATCCACCCAAGTATCTTGCTTTCTAGGAAGTTGTACTGCTTTCTGATCCAGCAGGAAAACAAAAAGGTGTTCACAAAGGTCTGTAATAGCTTTAGATGGTAGCCAATGAACGTGACTAAGGATCTCAGAAAGAGGATGAGCTGTGCCAGTGTCACCTAATTTTCCTCCACACTCTGTGTAGCTGGTACTGGGATCAGGGAGCATTGTGAAAGGCTGAGGATGGAAGTGTACTTGGCTTAAATGCAGCATGAATCATGGCTTTGAAAGCAATGATTCAAATGAAACAAAGCAACCATTTTAATGATTAAATAGGGCAAATGAAAGCATCCAAAGAAGATCCTTTTTTATCTGCATGCATGCCTATGTACAGCCATCTGACACAGCCATGCACAGCCTGACTAACCGCAGGGAAATACGAGCGAACTTCAGAAATGTAGGGATGCCCTACATCACACATCAGCACATCGATGTGCTGTCATGCAAAAAACACCTCCTTCACATCCTGCTATGGTTCAGCATGGATTCTCTGTGTTTGAGGCTTTTCGGTGGGTTTCACGCCTCAGATTAATTCGGGCAAAACAAACCCAAAGCTTCCAGGGCATTTCCCTGTCATAAGTGGCAGTGTTGAAGTACTTATACTTTCAAGAAGTCATCACACCAGTTTTTACTTGACAAAACAGTGATGAAGAGATTACTTTGTGAAAAACAAGTCCTTAGCCTTGTTTTAATGAAGAACCTGCAGAGAAATTCCCATCCTTTCTAGATGGACCACCAGGTGAGATGTAAGAGTAGTATCAATTTGCCTTGCTATGTCAGGCAAGGTCTTTGAGTTAATTTTTCCACTGATCCCCAGTGTAAAGCTGTCACTCCTTTAGTTAACACAGTCTTGGCACAACTCAGCACAGACTGCTCAAACCTTGTCCAGCAGTTAGTGCTGCAATTCACAGTGAGAAGACACCAACCCTTAAGTGGGATTTTGCTTTTCCTGGACTTCATTCCCACTCCATGCATGGGAAATCTCCTCATCTGCACTACAAATGCCTTCTCCTAGCTCTCAGGGAGGCAGCTTGATTTGCATCCTGCTGGACATATGAGAACATCAGTGCCATACAAATCAAGCCTACCTTCCCTTCCTCAACAAACACCCAGAGCAGCACCTCAGAGAGTAAGAGGAGCACAAACTTGTAAGCCTTCCCTAGGGAAACCATCTCTGCTTCGTGGGATGAGCAGAGAATTTCCTTGTTGAGAATTGTATCTATATAATGTTACCATTGTTAACTGCTAACAGCCGTAACTTCCAAGAATTGGTGGAGTCCCACTTTTGAATACTATTTTTTCTTTACAGTAACCTCTACTTTATCATTTAAATGCATGCTCTCTACAAAAATGTTTTAAAAAAACCCAGTATGCATTGCCTGATATTTTCTAACCAGACTGCTGTTTTCTGTTGCAAGAAACAGAGATCATTTCTTCTGAATTTCCCTTTTGTTTACTCCTCCAGTTATTATAATGAGTTCTAATGGCATCTCACCCCCACGACTGGGGATGTTAGACGTCTTCTCTTATGGAACAACTTCATATCCTTGATTATCTTATTATCTTTCTATACATATTCAGTACTTCAGAGGTAAGTTCATTTTTCTTGAAGACAAGGAGAACCTGAACTGAAGTGCAATACTCCAGATGTGTGTTCACTGCAGATTTTATTCAGTGGTTCATCATGCCATTCCACCAAGCTGTTTGATTATTTCCCTCCTAATAATTTCTCATGTTTGTCATTGAAGAGCTTCTCTCTGTGCCTCCAAGATGTTTTTTCCATTTGATTACAGCCAATTTAGAGAATATCCTCATGTTCAGATGTGCCATCTGCAGTACTTTGTAATTATTCACACCAAATCTAACCTTTTTTACATCATCATCTGCCAACTTAGAAATATGAGAACCTTCTGTATTTCTCCACAGTTAGCTGTAGGCTGGACCACCCTCCATAACTGTTTATAACCTATAAATGTTATCAGCTCATCATCAACTCCCTTCTCCACATCACCCAGTAATACACTGTACAGCATTGTTCCCATTCAGATTTCTGTGGGACAACTCAGAAATTTCAGTAACCATTCTCTTTCAAGTCAACAAATGATTTCTTCTTACTTTTGTTTCTTATCTTTTAACCAGTAACTAATTGATAGGATGACTTTTTCCCCTTCTTAAATGCTAGCTTAGTTTCTTTCAAAACACTTGCCCTATCTATCCACAGTGTTCCCTTAATACCTCTTTAACTCTAGGCTCTTGCTAAAGTGAGATTCCTGTTTCTCACTTACTTAGGAAAAAAAATGTTCCCATTTATTTTCCCCATACTATGGTTTTACATGCAGCCTCACCAGGATTTATGCCCTCCTATATCTTCTTTCTTTAGCTTTCCCTCCTAAAGTTTAAAGATAATTTTTAAAACAAATCTCATTTACTCCTGTTTAGCTTGTTTAACTCTTTTTCCAGCTGTGGAACTAGAGGGACGCCCTTTTAAAAATTGATTTAGATTCACTCCGATACCCTGCTGGACATCTAAACATGATGCAAGACTCCATGACACCTTCAAATGTTTAGGCCTTCAGCTGCTCCTTGTACTTTCCTTTTCTTGCTTTCTAATGCTTACAATTTGTCCCTTTCAAGCTGAAAAACAAATGTGGTAGATTTTCTGCATGGCATCTATTTGGTAAACAAAAATTCTATTCTCTTCTTCCTGGGAAGACCAGAACACAGATCACCATATTTTTATGTTCATACTCAACCCCTGAAATTTACGGCAATTGCAGTGCAAAATCTTGCTGCCAAAGACTTAAGAATACAACGTATATTAACAGTGAAGATATCTGTATCTAATAGTGTACCAAACTGAGAATAAAATAAAAACATAAAGCCTGAGCCTTAATACACACAGACAAATGCACTACCACAGATCTTACCCATGGAGCATAGTAACAACAGAAAATTAGCAGAGAAAAATCATCATCAGTTTTAAGAAAAACTAATGTTGAGTTATCCTTTACCATTTAGAAATGAAAACAGGGATGTCTTCTGTAAGAAAATCAGGGTAGAGAAATTAACCACATTTAAGCTATTAAGCTCCAGGTCTCCTTTTCCTGAAACATCTTAATTGGGAAAAAAAAAAAAAAAAGGGTTATGTATGGGTTATGTATGTCCCTTCTTATCTTCTATCATATGCTATCTCCTGGGAATAAGGAAACATCCATTTCATCTGTATTTACATGCTAAGGTACCACAGATAAAAATGTACCAATTTACTAATTTCTCAGCAAAAGTAGTTTTTTAAATGAAATATGTCCTTGAAGTGTTTAACTTTGCCAAAGTTTAGAAGTTTGTGCCACCCCTTGGCAGGGAAGCAGGAACAAAAGGAACTTCCCTTGCTTCCTCCTTTTTTAAATATGTCCTCACAGAGGTGTTACCAGCTTGTTTAATTGGTCTAGCAACTTGTCTGTCAACTATTTGGCTCTGTGTCAGTCACAGAAGCTTTTCTAAACTGCTAAACCACCACAACTCCAAGGGTCAGCACAGAGGCATTTCTAGAGACAGCAGTTTTGGAAAGAAAGGTGTGAAGTAAACACAATAAAAACAAGAATCTTACCTTTTTGGAACCATCCCTCCAAAGCATTTCTGTAGAGTAATGCTTAGCTTGGTTTAAATTTGTTTGGGTCAGAATTTAAAGATGTAGAGCCAGAAGGTCAACCGGGGTTGATCAGATACCAGCTCTAGATCCTGTCTTATGGATCAAGCAAAAAAAACCAGAAAACCTAAAGATAACATCTTTATATTTTTGTTAGTCAGTTTTGGGAAGAGGGGTTCGTTTTGAAAATGTTGCTTAAAAAACAATGTTTTATATCTGCCAAGTGTTTTTAAAGCGTTTTAAGACTGACTAGAATTTCTTAAATGTTGTTTAAACAATTTTGTCCAAATTTTGTGGAGAAATTCCTGCATTCAGCTGTGAATAAAAACCAGCAAATTCTTGATTGTTAGTGCCTCTAGCTTAGAGACACCTTTTAGCTAGTCCCCCCTGCTTTGTCCAAAAGTAGCACATTAACTGGGATCCTAAGTAATGCTTGGGGAAAACAGGGATAGAAATAAGACAAATTTTACTCTGAAGGAAATTTTAGAGAAATTAGGGAAATTACATCAGGAAGTAATTATGCTCAGCCTACACAGAGACACTACATGTCCTGTTCAGTAGAATTTCTTATATTGCTAGTAATGTATAACATTTTATCTGCCCCCTTGAGATTCACATTTAACCCTACTGCTTTTGGATCCTGCAGGAGGCAGAGCTTGGGAGACTGGGGTAAATATTCAGATAGAGCTTGGAAACAGAGAAGTACAAAGTGCTAACTAAGGAGTATGTGTAAACTACAACAGCCTCTCATTAGAAAATAAAATTTTTACTTAAGGCAGTTGGTGGCAGGGACAGAAACAGTGTATGTTTTATGGACTGTGCCCTTTACAAACATTAAAAATCTCTTAATTTGCCAAAAACTGGTCATGAAGATATGTAAACAGCTAAGTCGGTCACAAGGACTCGCCCTACAAAGCTGACATAAAAGTGCAAAGATGACATAAAAAGTTGAGTCTATGTCCATTTAAAAAAGAAAATTGTCCTTTTTTTTCACTTTGAAACAAATTTTAGCTATTATTTTAACAGTGTTCTGCAAAAATAAACAAGTTTCTGCCCTCGTAACAAAACCGTAGCAGAAATAATGGATAAACTAATGGGAGAGATTACTTTGGAGGGTTTTTTAAAGTTTTTAAGGCTGACCTTTAACACTTGTTCTTGCAAAGCAGCATTTCATACATTTTTTAATCCACCCTTCTGTAATACATACTCCAATGCCAGTTAGACTGGATCTATAGGGACCCAGAGACAAGGATCATTTTATTATGGCAATAAAGGATAAGAGGAATTTGTTCCCTTTATCTATGAAAAGAGAAAAACACTGCATTTTTAAAGACAGCAGAGATTTAAAATATCCATTTCATATGCAAGACTGAGTTTAACTGCATGTGGACTTCCTATTTTCCCAAACGTTTAGCCACGTTTGGGAAATCATACAAAAACACATCTATCCTAACACAGCAGATTATGTTTATTTAGTTCCTTCAATTTTTTTAAAAAGGCTACTCCCTAAAAAATAGAAGTTACATTTAGTTATGAACTAATATACAACTTAAACCCACCAGATTTTTTTTTTTTTTAATTATCATGAGTGGTACTCTAGTTTGAACAGCATACTAAGCCTGCTGTTGCCCTCTTGCTGTACTCCCCAGTGCTGAGGTCACCAGCCTGAAGCGCATGCAAGGCAGTGAAGTGGGTGTAAGATGAAAACCCACCACATGCCCCCAGCTTACCTCTCCTCGACGTCCCGAGGTGCAGTTCGTCCAGGTTGCCTCCTCCCCAGCACTGCCGAAATGCCCTCCAAGATGTTAACCAAACATCAGTCCCTTACACTCGGAGCCAGGGCACTCTGCTCTGCCCACACTGTGACCCTTCCCCACTGTGGCAGGCAACCCACAAAATGGGCTACCATTCATCAGCTGCTCACCTTGCACCCGTGGGTGAGACGTGCCCTTTGGGGACCCTCCACTCCTGAACCTCTCACAGCCCACTTCATCATCGCTCCTCTCTTCTACCTCACGAGCACTGAACTAACCAAGAGTGCTCTGGCACTGGACAGGTTTATCAATAAATTACTCTGCTTTACATGATTCAAATTTAAGCTTTTATTTAGTTTTTAAATTAAAAAAATAAATTTCGTTATTAAATAGTGGAATGGGTCTAAACTAATGTTAACATATTAATTCACTTGCTTTAGGATACCACCAGAGAAATAATTGAAGTATACCACCCCGACAAAACTTTCTGTTAGAAAGCTCAACAGTGGCGTAATTCAGTTAAACAGGAAGAAAAAAGCCCCAAAAGTGTTAATGTTTACAATGAATGTTAGAAGTAAACCTCTGGTTTTAGTGTCATCCAACTCCAGTTTCCATCACAAAGGCAGTCATCGTATTCAGAATACTATACCACAGTGCTAATGTCATCGGCTTCGTCTGGTTTCTTTTGCCTGCTTGGCAGGGATTTCAAGTACTCAAGGTGCCTCCTTGCATCCTCCTGGTTCTGTCGGACATAGTAAACCACGTAGGAGATCACCATGGTGAACCAGCCAAACATGGTGACCAGCATGGCGTAGTCAGTAGTCTTTTTAGGGAGGTTGCAGAGGTCGGCGTCGTTGGCAGCGTTGAGGAAGGGTCTCCCCGCGTGCTCGTCCAGCACGGAGGTCTTGCAGATGACGTTGTTGGCCGTCTCGTGGTTGGAGGCCATGCTCCGCAGCACCTGCTGCAGCGTGCAGTCACAGTGCCAGGGGTTGTTGGCAATTCTGGCCCTGGCCTTTAGGTTGTTGAAGGCGTTTTTGTGCACGCTTTTAATCCGGTTGTCGGACAAATCTAGAGTCTGCAAGGTTTCTGCCACCCCTTTAAAGGCATGTTCATCTATAAACTCAATCCCATTTTTTGATAAATTGAGGACTCTCAGTTGGTACAGGTCCTTAAAAATTTCGTTGGGGATAGATGTTATCTGATTGGAGTCCAAATAAAGTAAGACTGTTTCTGGAGGAAGATCTCTGGGTATCTCCTTGAGGTTTGCATTGCTACAGCTGACGTTCAGACCTCCCTGGGAACAGAGGCAGCCTTTTGGGCACATACTGGCAGAATGAAAGCACAGTATCATGAGGACAAAACTTTGTAAGAGCAGACACATGGAGAGGGAACGAGTTAACCACAGGTCTACCAAATGCATGCTGGGCTGTCAGCATAATCACACGACCATTTCTCATTCAGCCGACAGGGTGGGAAAAGGCTTGGCAAAGCTGAAACGTGGCTTCATTTTCTTCGGTGGGTTTAGTAAAAACTGGTTACGAACACGTGGGCTTCCTCATGGTCAATATGCTTCTTAGAAGCACGCCTACAGAGGAGAAGGAATAAAAGTTCTTTATACCATAAACTCCAATCCTAACTTTGTTTTCATTTAAAAAATAGAAATAAAAACACGTTAAAGGGAAATGCCACACTAAATAAATGATCTATTATCTTAGGTAACTCCTATTAGCAATAATCTGAGTTTAGTGCATAAATCCCCAGGACATTTTTAAGAGGACAGACTATACTTACAGCAAATTGCACAGGTTTGGTCTTTAATACTTATTACATAAGGCACTGGTTTGGTTTTATCACAGACTCTTCTAAAACCACTATAAAACTAAATTGCATTTTCCCTTGCTGAAGTAGAAGATGCATTGATAGGGGCTAAGACTTGTACCTCCAGCTACAGCGACAGGTTAAGTGAGGAATTTTGTGGTGGTTAATGTGAACTTATCTCGAAATAATTTATGCTATTTTAAGTCTAAATCAAAGTACTTCAGAAAGGAAATATTTTACTCTATCAAGGAACAAAACTCAGGTAAACTCAAATGCTGCTGCAAGACACAACAATCATCCACCATCTCCTTGTTTGTCTCCCTCTCCTTCTCTTTTGCTTTAGGATTCTGGATTTCTTGTACCTCCCAGCATTTTGTGAGACCCACAGACATAATTTCTATTTCCAGTTTTTCTGAAAATTTTCTTTTCATGTAACAAAGAGAAAAAGAAATGGAATAATTGCCAAAAACTCACACACCCCATCCTCCAAAACAAATAAAATTCACGAAACCTACATACAAGCCAGACATTAAAAAATCTTATTCACGGCATGTAATTCGCTAATAGGACACATGAAAAATACTGTTTCTGCTTCTCCCCCCTCAAGCTGGTTTTAAAATAGCAAACATCCAGAAGCTTTTCCATTTTCTCCTTTAATTTGAACACAAATACAGAAGTCTGAAATGCTGACCTATATGGTTTCAAAGAAAACCCTTCTCTCCCCCCACCACCCCTATTATGGTAAACTATGAATTTCTAACAACACCAGGTCCATTTGTTTTCATGTACATGCTCTCTGTCTTTGTAGAAGCTCAGATATGCATAGCCTTCAGGTTATATTTACATATAAATGAATTATGTTTTTTTTCTAAATCCACAGTGTAGCCCAGTGAACAAGAAAATCCATGCACAGAGGATATGTGTGATTTTACATGAAAAAGAAGAAATTGCATTGCAATAACTTTTTTGCTTGTAGAACTGACATACCAGCTGCAGTTGCCGACACACTGCAGTAATACGGATCAGATGTGTCAAGCATAATTTCAAACTCATAGCTCAAGTTCTATATAACCCTTTTTGCTGAGGCTCAGTATGTCAGTAACCCCACAGGAAAAGAAAAATAAAACAACCCAAACCAGAATTAACAGCATGTACATTACTTGTGATTACTCCATGGCTCGGGAATGGCAAAAGCTCAGCATACTCTCACTGCAACTACTGCAGAGAATAGTGTATCACCACTAATCTTCAGCTCACCTATTGCTCAAATCAATGATTGCCCAAGAACCTAAAGAGAAAGCTTACACTTGGATTTCATAAAACTTCTACTCTAAAATTAAAAATAAATGAAATTGTTAGCAATGAGAAAGTGTGAAGTTAACCCTGAAAATGTGAAACTATTTAGAAGGGAACTAAGCAGAGCACAGAAAGCTCCCTTTGACGACAGAGAGGTGAGGTAGCACCTCTTGAGTCAATGCAATCCTTCATTACTTCTGTGGAAGAACCAGGTTTACACGAAAGAACTCTGCTTCAGTGGGTGCATCCTTCCCATTTCTCTCTCTGGCTTTTTGGTCACTGCAGTGTCTGCTCTTCAGACCAGACAGAAATCTGCCACCGGCGGAGATAAGCTCCAGAAGTTGTTTTTTTCCCAGCCTGCCCAAAAGCGCTAAGTACTTGCTAAAATGTGCAGCCCGTTCGGAGGCCAAGCTGGAGCTGGCAGCTGCTTCCCCTGGCACTCAGAGCTGGCAATCTGCTGCTCCCTCCAGCAGCCCTGGGTGCTGTGGCAGGACAGCCTGTCCCCTGGAAAAACAGACACCTATTTTCTTTTCCCTTCGTGTTCACGTGTCTCACTACCATGCTGCAGCACCAAAAGAGTAGATGAGGGGCCCAGCTCATCATCACAGAATGAGCATCATCTTATCACCTACTACTTGTATGCAGTGGCTTCCCACCACCAGCACTGGAGTCCTACTGCAGGAAGAGACTGGGGGGAAAGAGCAAAGACCTGAAGTAGTCTTGGGTGCTTAATTTTATAGAAGCATAAAAATCATGCTGTTGTCATCACAGTGTGACAAACAAACATCAAATTTGCTTCGTTGCAGGCCAGAAAAACCCAGGTCAACTGGAATTACAGGTATTACAGAATTACTCTGCCGAGTCCTCCACAATGCTGTTATGCCACCAAAGATCATGTATCAAAGAGGCCCCAAGCACCGAAGACAATGTGGAACATCCTCATCCCACTGAAGACAAATGAAACTATTTAATGTATTAATGTACTTAGAGTGGAAGAAGTAGAGTCATTACAGATTAGGCAGGATAGTGTTTAATGAAGCAATGCCTCTTCTAAAGGCCTAACTAAGCAAATGAATATAGAGAGGAGAAAACCTCACAATGTTATTAGATAGAGCAAACACAAGTTTAAACCTGTAATTAACAACCCAGTCAACAAAACTTGTCTGAATAAGAACAAAGCTCAGCAAATTCCAGAGTAAATCAACCAGAAGAAACCCAAGGGGACGGAGCATCAGTCAGGGTAAACAGAGCTTTGTTTACTTCAGAATATCCAATCCAAGGGATATCTGAGGTTTAGGTTTCAACAATAAACTTAAAGCAAGAGCTTTCTTTACTTCTATTGACTGCAAGAAAAGAAAACTAGGATCCACACATTTCTAATGCCAATAGGAAGATCTGTGGCTTCTTGAGTTGTATCTAATTTCCTCTGCTTGGAACACAATAAATAAAGAAGGTGTCAAAGTTGGAACAAACACAAGAGAGATATACCAGACAGAAACACCAATGACTACAGACAAAGGGATAAAAGACACAGAATTAAAATAAATATATTAATTAATCATAAATCTGCAAGTAAAGAAAAAAAATTAAAAATAAATTAAAAAGTAAACGAAGGCACGGGGAAATGACAGCAATACCAGGAACACTGGTAGCAGCATGGTATAAAAAAGGCTTTTCGTGTACATTTTTAAAACACAAGTACAAACATAGAATACGTAACGCAAAGTCAAATATTGCAGGGGAATAATAATACTGACAGAAGATTGCGCAGAAGACTTCTTTACAGTCTTGCAATTTAAACAGGTTTCCCAGGCTTCCTCTTCTCAAGCTCCCCCCAGACCATTCACTCAGTGCTAACATCCAGTGATGTGGGAAAATGTACAAATCCTGAAATCCCCAGGGAAAGCACATTGCTTTTAATACGTAGTGAGATTTTCTACTGAGCTTCAGATGTCAGGTACTTGCAAGTGTTTGTCTTTACTGAAAACAAGGTGCAGAAACCATATCTTAGCTCCTGAATGTGAAACTACTAAATTATCTATTCGATTAATAACTTCTCCCCACAAGAAACTAGTGATGTAAGGAAGCATTAGTGCCTCCAAATGCCAACATGGAAAGAGGGCCCACAGACTCAGCCAAGTCACATGGAAAGTCCAGGACAAGACTGCCTGCAATATTAATTTATGCTGTTTTGTCTTCAGAGAAAGACACAGGAGGATAGGAAACCCTATAACCACCACACAGAACAGCCAAAAAATGACACAGACTGAGATGTTTTGCTGTTTAGGACAATACTAAGACAACAAAAGATGCGTTAAAAAATAATCAATCCATAGGTATAGTTAAAGATGTCTGACTAGAGAAGGGGGTTTCTGCTGTGGTGAAGAGACTTTCAGAGTCCACATGGCAGCTTTGATCATTACCCAAGTATTCATACATCCCCTCCCTCCATAAAATGTGAGAATGGAGCAGCTACCAAATCCTTGCACTTGAGGGCCAGCCACTGTTCTCAGAGGACTCAAAAGAAGAGATACAACCAACCTTGTCTGCCTATAGTATTTTAAACACACCCACACACACAACCCCCTCAGCCCCCAGGCCACATCAGCAGAGCCACTTGTTTTGATGACACACTTCCTGCAAATCTGTATCTTTCAGATGTCAGAAAGGGATTTACTCCCTATTTGTTCATCAGATGCCCTCTCCCCACATTGTCTATCTACATTTTAGTAGGGTCCTTCAAAGATTACCTTCTAGCACTACTGTGCTAGACTGTGACAGTCAAATATCTTTGCTCAAGAGGCTCCAGTATGACAACACTTCTATTTGGAATTTCACCTGAGTTCTCAGACAGTGTCAGGTGAACTCCCAAACATTTCTGATGAGGAAAAATCAAGATCATCACCCTTCTCCTGACAGCTCTTCATCAAGCAAGATCTCTCACAACAAAGACAAAACCATGATCCAATGTATAAAAAAAAAAGTCTTTATGGGAAGATTCCTGTAGTAAATCACAGAATGAGGGCCACAAATTAAGTCTGTAGAACAGGGTCCAACAGGCACATGCCAGCAGCATAAGAGCCCCCTGACTCACACACAGCATCCTCATTCGTTTTGCCTGCTTGTCAAACGCTGATGGGAAGAATAAGCAGCAGCTCTCTGCTGTCAGTACCACACTGGCCTTCACCAGATCACAGGCTGTAAGGACTCCTCAGTGACAATAGGCAGGGGAGACTTTTAAATTTTTGTGGTTATAATTCACAAACAAGAAAAAAAATAGGAAAATAAAAAAGATCTCATCTTAAAAGCATCTTCATTCCATAAGCTAACAAGTACAGGTGTTACACAGAACACATCCTCCTAGCAATAGCAACTGGATAAATATTGCAAATATTTTCGAAGATGTTCTCTTGCTCTTTCTTTGGGATACAGTATCAAGGGATGTTGAGAAAAAAAAGACTGACAGTGCTGTGGCACCAAGCTGCAGCTAAAGCACAGCCCTGAAAGTGAGAGCATAGCTGGCAGCCTATAAACCTATAGAGCTGAATGTGGCTTCTAGGGTCAGAAAGTCTGACTACAAAGGGTTTTTACTGCTGATCTCTTATGTCAAGTGATACTTCTATCTCATGCACAATCACTTGTGCAGATCTCATAAGCTAAATTACGCCTTCACTGGCATTTGAGCAACTACACCATCCTCTACCATGTGCAAAAAGGGCTGCACACAGCACAGACGTCTCACTGAGAAGGAAATGCAGTGATAGCAACTCCATTTTCCCTATCAATAACATAAGGTATGAGAATAATGTCTCCTCTTCAAAGCTGGATCCACTGACGAGAAAGACTGCATCTATTACTCCAGCAATGTCAAAGGGGTCACAGCTAACTACTAATGCTCAGCAACTGCACACACAGTTTGTACTTCAGGTTGCTGAAGGCTCAATGATTAGAGAGGAATTTCTTGTTACTGTGGCTTATGTGCTCAAAGAGGCAAGATCAGAACAGGGAAAAGGAAGAAGCCAACAGATCAACCACAGGGGGTGAGCTATTGGCTGCATCATCACTGTACTCAATCTGTCTGGTCTGTCACTTTTCAACCACCAGAAAAATTGGAAAAAATTATGTACAACCCACCTTCCCAAGAATGTGGATCACAGGGACTGATGCACAATTCACCTACCTAGGCTTACCAGGCTTCTGAGGATGTACCACTGTAAAGCTTAAGTGATCTTGCTATTAGCTTAAGGCACAGTATCCAGAGAAGCCCTCATTTGAAAATGGATCCCAAACGGCACCGCAGAGCTCCACACTCCTTGGGATCACAGAATCCACAACAAACATCACTGTGTCTTCAGTTAATACTGAAGGCATCCCTGAGAACAACCACTGACCCTACACAGAGGAGATGCACTGCATATGTCAGAGTGCCTCCCATCCTTCTCCCGTACAGCCCATACAATTCATATTTGAACCCAGAGACAGCTCCTATTTCTGTGGGCAGCTCTACTGCCTTCAAAAGAAGCTCTTAGCTCCCAGCAAGCCCTCAAGAGATCCCTGAAAATCAGCTTAACTTTTCAAGCCTGGTCTAAGTAAAGTCCTACCCTCCAGAGTAACAACTTTCTTGCGTGCCAGCATCGGAATTTTGATACAGAATTAGAAAAGTCCAGGAAATAAGACTCCTACAGGGCTCTTTTTTTAGACATCTTTAAAGCAAACTTGTACTTTGAATAAATATTAAAATTTAATAACTAAAAATCCATTAAATGGAGCACTGTAAAAAGATAATTATTTTAACTGACTTCCAGAAAATTACTGAGATGTTTTATAGTTTTGAAAGACCTGACATTATTATAACTTTTTTCACTCCTTTAAGACATTGACTATGTTGGTTTGTAGACAAGATGCTCATTGATAAATCTACTTTTCTATTTTCTATTAAAACAGGTCTTAACTTTGCCATATTGAACATTTTGGGGTCACATCAGTTAATGATCAAATTAACCACTGAAATAGGAAATCCACCGCTTTCTAATACATTGTTTCCCATGAGTTCTGCTTCCTGTAATGCCAGTCTGCTTGTTAAAAAAACCACACAAACACACCCCTCTATCTTGCTATCCCCCATCCATAAAATTGTATTTTATGACATTTTACTCCTCTTTTTTCCCCATTGTCATAAAAAAACACATTCTACTTTGTCTCTACAACTGTTACCTTGCAACTAGTATTGACAAGACAGCCATAAAATGGAGATTATAGGCTAAAATTAACATGTGATTATCCAACCTGAAAAGCCCAGTTGCTAGAGAACGGAGGACAGGACAATTTTACCTGAACCCAAAGAGAGTGATTTGCCACCACTACTCCCCAACAACTGCTAATGGCATATTTATGAAGAGTTAAAACAGAGACAATATCTAGAGAAAGTATTCTTTATATACATTCTCCCCTTAATGGATCTTACACTACTGGTAAACACTGACCTCCCAGTAAGCTGCACACTGGGCTGTCCTGTGCACCTCTGTGCCAGGCTGGAGAGCACCTGAGCCTCTGGAGGCCAGCAGAGTCTGGGCACGCTGGGGAAAAACCTCCATGAAATCCTGCCTGTTGGCTCCACCAACATCTGCAGGCTGAATCAGCTCACAAATTCCAAAAACTCAAGAAATTTGATGTTAAAATAAGAAGTTGCGGGTTTTTCTCACTTCCCTATGGATATATGGTAAAACTACACCACGGCAATGTGATTGACTGACTCAGTGGGTACTGAGCTGCAAAGTGATGATACTTGTGACCTGGAGCTGGGCAGGAGCAGCAGGACCCAAAGGAGAATGCAGCAGCCATTTCTGACCTCCGTGCTGTCTGCGCACTATAGAACAACAAACTGCACGGGTACCAAGTGAATTCCTCCAAACAAACAGTACAGTCCTTTAAAACAATGCCACTTGTGTACTGTCAGCACACCACGGCCAAGGGCAACCTCACTAGCTGCACAGACGGACTCCAAGTCAGGCAACTCAACCTTCTCCATGGCTCCAGGACAACATGAGGAAATTTCATTTAGCAGATGAAACAAGAACCTGGTTTGGAGTCCCAGGACAACCTGTGTCTTTCACGCCTCTCTCCCTGTCACTCCTCAGTCGTGGAGGCCTGGCTGCCTCACAGCTCAGCTACCTGGAAGGCAGGCAGTCAAGATGCTACGAAGCACCAAACCAGAGAGGTGCCATGAGCTGCTTGCAAGGTGCCAGGTGATTTAAATTCCCAGATGAAAGTCTCGAACAGTGGAAGAGCTTCAGGATTTCAGAATATGGCAAGATGAAAAATCCTAAAGGAGTAAAAAGAGAAATTAATAGAATCCAATGGAAAATGAGGTGGGAAAAAAGGGGTGCAAAAGATCACCCATTCTATGAATAATTGAAATGTCGTGATTAATCAGTGTGAGCCTGAACTTAAACTACATAATGGATTCGTTATCTAATGAAACACCAAATGTACTCAAACTGTAATATCCTTCCCTAGGGCAGTCGACATTTTGTTCCCAAAAATCTTCCAGTATAGGCATCTATATATAACTGCTCATGACAAACCACTTCCAGTTGTAGAAGCAAAGTGTGTAGGTAAAGGTTTATAGATCCTGAGCTATGAATGCCCTCCCCTAACTGTCACAAAGTAATAAAATGGTTGAGGAGAGCCAAATGAACATTTTAAGCTATAATTACTTTCTGATTGTGAGATCACAGAATGTATCACTCCTTATTACAGATTAACATCTTAATTATACTGTGTGGGCAAATGAATCAGCACTTTAAGACTGACGGGTTGGGTTCATGGTAAAAAATGTGTTTGACTTTTTTCCCTTTTTACGTCAAGTCAGGAATTGTTTCATAACTCTCAGCTGATAAATAATTGTGTGAAGCTTAGCAGATATAATACCAGATTGATGACAGAAAAATATTACCAATCATCTCCTAACTTTCTTATGATGCTTTGCTCTTGGAAGCCTTCTGTGGCAACACATTTCTTGGAATGAAATTTGGTAACTTGCTGGAAATTAAATTAACAGCTGCTGGGGATGCTGTTAGACCCTGTTCTTTTGAACCTTAACAAAGACTGAATCATTTGCTTTTTGGAAGGTATTCTGCCTCCTTTGGAAGGTATGCTGCCTCCTTTTCCTAGTTTTTTCCTGCATCCTCTTTATCTGACATAGACTGCAGAAGGCTCCTGTCCCTTCCCTGAGCAATACCCTGATGGGAAATATGAACAGCATTTTGTACGCACATCTATGCCATTTGAAAAAGCAAAGAAAATGTTACATACACTTACAGTGCATATGTAGTGGCAACACAAAGCAAGTTAAAAATGAAAGGCATAAGATATAAGATACATTATAATCTTTAACACAATTTATCACCAAATTTGGAAGAAATTGTCTTGACAACCTATAGAATAAATGAACAAAGGCTCAAGCTATGCCAGTTACTGCTCAGGAAACACATCTGCAACAAGATTTTTTTACCACTATATAAGAACGTGAAGAACCACAATGTAGATGCTAAAGGAAAATGCTCCAACACACACAAATGACTACTTGTGAAGAGTTCTCCAAAGCCACATAATTTGTTTCTAGATTATTAGTGTGCACTAGAGTAAAAAACATTTTTTAAAGTTTGGGATTATATTCTACCAAGTCTCAATCACATCTTCTGAGAAAACATCAACAACCATTCTGTTTGGCAAGAAAATCCTTTCCAGTTGCAGCTGAGTCAATCCTCCATATGATCTGCAGTAGAAAAAAAATTTACTCTGAAAGCTTAAAGCTTAACCTGAAGTGGAAATACTTCATCTTCCTTGGGTAAAGAGATCTGGACTGAAGTGCTTTCTAAAGTCTGGTTATGAAGAGAGTACCGAGGAGCCTTTCATGAATAAGCAATGCAGGAGGTTTTCAAGGAATCTGGTACAACCAAATGGAAAATGTTTTCATCACAAAACGTCAATTTCACAATATCTGTTGATTTCTTTTTCTCCCATATTAAAAAATAACATGATCAAAGGGAAACAGACAAGTGCCCAGTTGGAGCCATATTCTTTCCAGTAGCTAACAATGGATGCTCCTTCAACTTAATTCAGCAGAATCTATCAGATCAGAGAAAATGTTGTCTTGATATCAAGATAATTACACTGATTACCTCAATGATTACCAGCATAATCAGTGACAAGTCTTGCAATTTAATCTTGATAACTGCATCTGGTGACTGCAGATGGTGTCCTTGCCCAGTTGAAAATCCTCATTCTATTTTTGCAAAGTGTAAATCTAACCCCTGGTAACAAAACTGTGTTATCAGAAACTGATAGGCCTTTAAAGAACCACTTTGCAAAGATAAGCAAGATTAGGACCACCTAGAGACCTTTCTTCCACTTTTAAGGGCGCTTATTTGGTTCTGTGCACTGTGGTCTTTAGGCTCATTTGAGGTTCATCCAAGTGCTCCTGCAAGTTAGTAGAAAAGGGAAGTTGTAATCAGGCTGGGGAGGCTGTGCTGAGAATAAAGTCAGCAGGGCAGAAATAAGCATGCAAATCTGAGGGGACCATTCAGCAAGGAGCATGCCGGAGGCTCTGCAAAGCTGCCATCGGCTGCCCAAGGCAGCAGCAAGACAGCTGCTGGCAGGAGACACCTGGGCACCAGGGAGTCCTGCAACAGAGGTGCTGCAGACGCCAAAGTAAGACAGGGAGAAGGAGAAGAAAGCAGAGCATTCCTGAAAGTTGCTTTATTCAGCTGATCCTCTGTCCTGGGTTGCAGTGTGTTCTATCACCATCTTCATGAGCTGCTGAAACCAGGTGGGGCAGTGGTCCCTGCCTCTTCCCTTCAGACTATCTCCTGTTAATGGCCCATCAGCACCTTGCCACATGACTCATGATCCCATTGCGAGATGCTCCACCCAGAGGGAGGAACCAAGCATTCCATCCTGGATATAATCTGAGAACACACAGACAGCCCTTACCTACTGGACTCCCAGAGGACAAGAGCTACCGTTGGACCTTCAGGTAAAGACCAGACCCTTTTTCTGCAGGATCACCTCTTCAACAGGACCACTTCGTCTGGACTGCTACCACCACAGGGTGTGAAGCTGTATTCTGACTCTGTCAGTGTTCTTGTACTACTGCATTTATTCTTTTTTTTAGATTTTCCTATTAAATTATAATTCTGACTTGCTATCTCCCACTGGTTTGATTTCAAACTAGTACACCCTCTGTCACAGAGCAGGTTCCCAGGAACTACGATGGGTCACCACAGATGAAACCATTTCTTGAGTTTTCTTGACAGCTCAACAGGAAATACATATCTGAGCAGAGGAAGTGCCACAGTGACAGTTCAGCACCCAGTTTCACAAACTCTTGCTTTTAACTGGGTCTAGATTACCCTGTTATGTTAAATCCCAGGAAACCAAGGCTGTTTCTCTCCCTACACAACTGCCCAGTGACAAATGCAGAGCAATAATCCATGGCACAAGGAATTTGCAAGGAAAGAGCCCAGTAGTAGCTATTGCTAAAAAGAAGCAACCTGAGTAATAGTAATACACAAGATGAGATGAGAAAAAAAGAGAACATACTTCCAGAGCAATTTCTCTGAAAAAAACTTAAAGAGGAGAAAAAACTTAAAGAGGAGATAAATTAGCAAAAGGGGACAGCAGTTAAAACATAGTACTCAGCAGTTATTAATACAGCTCCTTGTGCTTTGAAATATGCTAGCTGTATATTAACAGGACCTTAAAGAAGCGTGCAGAAGTAGAGTAACTCATTTAGAAAAATGCAAGAAAAATAAAATGTGTACCAGCATATAAAAGAAACCAATCAAGTTTGAAACTTCTAATTAAAAGCTCTAAACTTTAAAGTTAATACTCAACACCACAAAACCACAAGCTTCTACAAATGAAATTACAATTGTGACCTAGCAACATAATTCAGAAAATAGCAAAGGAAACAGCAAGTATGGGATAATTATAGATCAGTAAGCAATTAAGCAACTTTAAAAGACATTCAAGGATCCTTCCAGGATCAAGTGATACACTGAGTTAACTACAAGCCATTTGGGCTTGCCAAAGAAACTGACTGATCAGTGATGCTGGTTTTGCCGTACTGATGGGTATTACACCTGCACACTGCCATTTGCATAGCTGAGAGAGCCAAGAGCACATCTACAACACCGCACGTACACACAATTTACTTCCCATTTCTGCACCAAAGGTGTCAAGCAAAGGTATCATAAATGTCTACTATATCAAACCACCCGCCACTAAAACCACATTCCCATTTTAGTATTTTAATCCATGAGCAGCTTCAAATAACTGTAACTTCTTTTTCATCAGCTTGCCAGAGAAACTTACCTTTTTTTTTTTTTCCTCTGTCCTAATAATAGATTTTCTTTCTATATTTAGATATCATGATAACTCTAAAAGCTCAAGATGTGGTATTCTAGAAGAGTCAGACACAGGGCTTTTGTACTTCCATGAAAGCAAGATAACCAGATTCCCATCAGGACCCACTTTTAGCTCTGCTGGCAGCTACTATCATTAGAAGCTGAGGAAAAGACTACCCTAAGTACAACTTCTGTAGCTCTGATTCAGTTGAGGATCTTCCAAGCCAGAGAAATCCAGCAGTGTAAAGCTTCCATGCCGTCTTGTGCTGGCAGCACTTCCCTAATTAAGAATTTAGGGCCAGATGGAGCCATTAGATCATCTAATCTGACCCCCTGCCTACCACATGACGTGTTGTTTTACCAGTAAACCTCATACTGAACCCAAAAAATTTAGGTCAGACTGAAGCACGTCCGAACCAAGGAGACTTCTGTGTCCCCAGGGCAGCACCTTTTGTGCCCACTGTTCTTGCACCATCCTGTATCAACATCCACCCAAAGAGTTAAACTACTCTGGCAGACATATCTGCTCCACCAGGATCCAGACACCAAGAAAGAGCATCTGTTTGAAAAAGAAAGGCTATATTGAAAGACAATGTTCCACTGTTCACCATAAACAGTTGCATGTTACCACTTTCTCCAAATGAAAGTTAGACAAACTGGCTATTTTCTAATCTGCTGGTGAGTTACATCAGGCCCTCAGCTGCCATTAAAGAACTTTTCAAATTACATGTGTTACATCTAAGCAACAATCAGCATGTTTTCATTTTGAACTAAGTGCTCTGGAGCATCCCCAAGGCTTCCCAGGATGTCAGGTAATTTTTTTTTTTTTTTTTTAAACCATGCAGTACTTTTCCAAAGTCATAAAAAGCTTGCTGTAGAGGTTTCTCTTCTGAGGACATACGATGATAGTGAGTTGTTATTACAACCTGAGGTTGAAGGCTGAAATCCTGTAAGGGCTCTCTGACCCTTACTCAGCAAAAATCTTCAGCCTGTTTGCAACTCATCAGCTTGGTGAGAGGCAAGCGAGCCTCCAACGTTCACAGCGCTGAAATGAAAGTTATCACCAATTGCTAAATAAAAGGAACAGCTCTAAAGAAAAAAAAAAAAAATCTGCTTTTCTCAGTGGAAATAAACACCAGCCTTTATCAGACATGGAATCTAGCTGTGCAAAAAAAAACAAAAACCAAGGCACAGCTGCTCATCACTGAGTGTGCAGAGATTTTCCAGTCAGTCAGTCACTTTTCCCAAGGAGAAAACAAAAGGAAGGAAGAGCCAAAAGAAAGTGTTGCAATGACTACCTCCAAGAGGAGAACAAACCCTTGAGGTCACATTTATTCTAAGGGAAAAGAGGTCTTTATCAGCAGCACTAGAGCACAACAGGAGCAGACCAAAACTTGGTTCAATAAACCCCTTCTTTTAAAGACAAGAATACATCAGCTCTTTGTGTGTCCCCTCTGAGGTTATACAGCCAAGTTGACTTTGGCAGACCTATCTGATACAAAAAGCAGGAGTTGTGAAGGGAAAAAAAAAAGTCTTGATTAGCTGGGCAATGATCCAATAAGCAAGACACTCGAGGCTGCAAGTTCACAGCTGAAGAACCTCAGGTAGAAATAATTTATAGCAAATTAAGTTAGGTCATGATAATGAAATATAAAGACATGTGGGACATGATTTATTTTACTAAGGCTTGTTGAAAAGTGAAACTCAAGCAGAGCTAACAGGAAAGCTAATTTAACTCTGGTTACAGTTGGTACTGGCACTGAGATAACTTGACATACTTGGAATGGGAAAGAGAATATAAGAATAGGATTTTTAAAAAAAACTTTTAAACACCATTTTTCCACACTGCAGGAGAAAGCAGGGCAAATTTGATCCTGTGAATCATTGCTACTTGTTTCCCAATTTTAAAACACCCTGGCACACAGCCCTCAGTGGCAAGTGCAGTAGGAATAGCTGATCACAATGGTTGGAAAAGGATGGATAACAACATCTGCACTGCAAAACCCCGCACACCAAAAGGTAGGAGGGAGAATGGAAAAACCTAACGGGAAAAGGTCTCACAGGAGGTGCAGTCCCCTTGCAGGTCACTGGAAAGCAGCAGCAAAGGCAGGAGGGATGCTGTCATTGTTGAGGGCTCTGCAAGTCACCTCAACAGGTTATCTGGCAGCAGCCTGGGCTTTGGCTTCACTCAGCAACAGATGAGGTGCCATTATGTCCCTCCTGCCACCCACGTCTCTCACGCTGTGAAAAATGCCAGGTGAAGGGGAAAAAGTCACTATAATGGATGAGTGCAGCAGTTTGCAGGAGGGGGGAGGGAGAGAGTAAAAAGTGTAAATATTAAAGTAATAAAGCTTGTGGCCATTTTTCAGTCTGAAATGCACAACACCATAAAACAATGCTTAAAGGCACTCCTGTTGCAAACCACCTGCACGCTAAGGCACCCTGCTATTAGCACATAAGTTGTTTACTACCAGTCTTATTTCAGTCAGACTCCAGGAGAACCATAAAGCTGAATTTTTTCACTCAGTACAGGAGTACAAGTGGCCTCAGGTTTTCGTTGGTGTGCCAAGCCCCAGTGTGTCACCCGCAACTCCTGCCCAGTCACAAAGCCACTCATTTCTAGTAAGATGTATAAAAGTCAAATCAAAGCAAAGGGAATCTCTGCCTGGTACATGGCACACATACACGCTCCTTCTTCCCTGCTTCTCCTCGAGTTCCTGAAGCAACAGCTACTCTCAGTGAAGTGTGTTGAGCACAACTATGATGGTGGCTTATCTGCCAGTAAGCATCACTTGTGTCACACTTTCCCAAAATGGTCTGGGCACTGGTTGGTAAAATGAGACTTCTACTTCCTCTCCTGAAACAACTTCTTCAAAAAAAAAAAGTAATGGAGAAGTAATGAAATATAATGGCAAAGCAAATAAATAATGGATATTCTTTTGAAATTAAGACTTTTTAAATCTGTTTACTTTATTTGTCACTTGCCTCTTTTTTGTTTGTTTCTTTCTTTTTCCCTTTTGTTTTCCCCAAATAAAAGCATATGAATTCAAAGCAACTCACTTTTTTCCTCTGTCAGAAGGAAACATTAAGATTCAGGGACTCTTTACAGACATGGCCCAGCTACAAAGACAGTGTTTGTCTCACTGGGAGGACTACTAATTCAAGGACAAAAAGACAGAGACTAGAAGAGCAGTGGTACCTACAGGAAAGTTTAAGGCAGACAGACGAGCCTGTGGAATTGCAGGAAGAGCAAAAGAAAGAGAACCAGAAGTTACTCTCAGGGCTGTGCACTCACCATGAAGGGAGGAAGCCAGATGTGAGAGTTTCACATGAGAGACCACATTGGCTCCCAAGCTAGTGGGTGAACTCCTTACAACCTGGAACCCAGTGCAATTGTCAAGCCCTAACAAGTTCTATAAATTATACCATCTTTCTGGGAGCTACATGACAAACCCTGAAACAGCCCACGAGCAGGAGCATCAACATTCTATTGAGTAACACAACAGAGAGAGATGCAGTGGTATGGTGAACAAACAATAGTCCTTCCCCGTATTTACACATCTTCATAGCGAGAGAGTCAATAATGAAAAGCACCCTGTTAACTGTCCTCCTTTTTTCAAAGGCACCTTTACCTCTTATGCATTCAATTCCCACATCTGAAGGCAAGTCAAGAGTCCAGGACATCCAAAGAAGTCCAAAAGGCCTAACAACTCTTATTGAGTCCCAGGCTACATACCATGAAGAACAGCAAAACAACGAGTAAACCAAACTGTATCACTTGAGAGCAGCATTTTCAAATCTTTTTCCTCATGTTCCCATCACGGGAAACATTATCTTACTCATTCTCCTTTTCTTAGCAGTGCCACAGTGCTGCAGCAACAGGCAGCCATCTTCATAAGCTGGTTCAGATCAGAGCACTCCCACATTCCTGACTGCTTCCCTTCTTGCTTTCAGTCTGGCAAAGCTGCCCTGCAGGTCCATCCTGCCCTTCCTCACTGGACAGTGAGGACAACAGACGAGCTCAAGCACAACAAAACAGATTAAGATTCTGTAATGCAGTGGTGCCATACACACTCTCAGCGTCATTCATTCTGGTACAAGGACAGTTTGCATGCACCTCGAAAGGATGCTTCCTGAAAATGAAAAATTTTCTATCTCCTCTCCAAGGAGAGCCCATCCTTGCAATCCTACATTTAAAACCTTTGCTTGCCCGAGGAGCAGAAAACCTCAGTCAACACAGTGCTGTTGACTCATTTTCAAGCTGATCCATGACAGATGAGCGGCAGTAGAGTGTTCATCATGGCAATAGCCATGTTACTGCACCACCAGCGCTCTCACAGTGCTCTGCACCCAAAAGTGTTCCCTGGACATGAAAGGGAGACACTCGCAGCCATGGCATCAGTGTGTGCTACCAGCCACAGCATGGCTGCACTACAGCAAGCCAGGAGACTGCAGGCTGGCATGCCTGTGTTTCCTTGGGGCACGAGCCTCAAAAGCCCCAAAAAGCCACGATGATGGCTCTGCTTTCCTCTTCACTGCAATATACAACCTCTCCTTTCTCTTGCCACCAAAAAGCAGTCGTTTTGCAAATCACCTCCCTAGAATTCTTCCAAGTAGCTCACAGAAATGTACTTTGGCAAAGATCTCTGCAAACACAGAGGAGTGGGCAAGTCAACCATCAACCCAGGAGGTGTCTTACAAGTTCATCTACAGTATTAACCCACCACATCATCATTTCATGTTACAAAGTTACTTTCATGGCTGTACAAAAAGCTCCACTAAGAATGAATGATTAGTTCTCCATCAATGACTTTAACATCTGCCTTAGTAAGGCAATAATTTATTAGTAATAAAATAAATAACTAGGCTTCTCTTATAATCAATTTTAGTAGCAAAATGAGAGGGAAAAAAGACTCTATTTATAACATGTTAGTATGTATTTTATTTAAAGTTATCTAAGTATTTCCCAGGCTAAATGCTACATCCTACCTTTACTCATTAAAATAGGACATGGCTCAAAATTTGATTAAGAGGAAAATAATAATTTAATACTTTTCCCTATACAGTGGCATTCTTTCAGTTGTTTCTTATTTCTGCTGCATTTTTCACAGCATTTGTATCAATATTGCTACTAAAATTTTGATGGATATTTTAGTGTTATCGAACATATATGTTTTCTTTATTAAATATGAATTTTTAAAAACTTGAAAAAATTTAAAATGTGTGTAAAATATTATACAATATGAAAAATTTCAAGCAAAAGACAGAATTTAAACAATATTGGCATTTTTCTGTCTTTTTCTAAAAAGACTGTACTTTTTCTTCAGCAGTTCCTCCTCCTGGAGCTTTCAGTTAGCTCTCTATGAAACAAAGAGAAGGTCTTCTTCAGTGCACTGAAGGCTGCAGCTCCTTATGAACAGGTGATCAAGGTAGCCCCACTGAAAGCCGCTTGGCTGGGCACACACTCAGGAACTTTGCAGTGATCTGAGCAGAAGCTCAGATGGTTGTGGTGAGATCATGCAACGTGTTTTTCAGATGAGACACCTGATGTGGGCTATGTCATGAATGGTCTACCATGAAGAGACACACACACACTGCAATTCTGACTTCACAAGATGTGATGACAACAGCAGAAATCCTGTGGAAAATAAACAACCTTTTTTTGTGCAGTAGACAGAAAGGCAGCAGAAAGCAGCCCAAAAGTTGGTACCACTACTCTTGGGAATAATTACTGCAACACTTGCAGCCTCCCACTTGCTCTGAGGCAGTGCCACAGCTCCCACGGAGAGCCACTCTTACTTCCATGCGGGATGAGGAGCAACCATGGCAGACCTCCACATCCTGCTAGGCTGAGTCCTAAGTGCTGTGCAACCCCCTGAGACTCACTGGCTGTTTATGGAATCTAAGGAATAGAAAGGCTTTTAAAAACTTACTATGAACTTATATCTGAAGGAGCCTTGCTGGAAAGGTAGATGAACACTGCTGAGGATGGGTGGCTCCTCAGCTCTCACTCAGTGCGGATGTCCAATGTCTCTTTGGAGGGCAGGACTGACTAAACTATGCTCCCTATCAGGGGCACATGCTCAGCAGGAAAGGGATGATTTGTGCTTTGCACCCCTATTAGCCCAAGCTGCTGCTGGACTTGGAGCTCAGAAGAAGCCAGGAGCCAGAATCCTGCCTCCTGCTGATTGCTCCACCCAAGAAGCAGCAGTTTCTGGTCCTGCTGAGCTCAGGAGCTGTCAGGTTCCTGCTGAGCTGGAAATAAAAGCTTCACATTTTTTTCCTCCTTCTTTTTCCCTATTTGACAGCAGCACATAAACACTTGTAGATTGGGACTGTTACACCCCTGCAAGATTAAAACAACCTTGCTCAGGCACGGACGACAGCTCCCAATGGCAACATGAATGTGACTGCAGACTAAATCACCTTGTTGTTCTGACACATGAAAACCCTCTCTGAAATTGCTGCACTGTCTTTAGTCACTCCTGTTACGCATCTCTGCACAGTCAGCACTCAGCCAAGCCAACACAGGAAAGAAGCACACAGAAAAAACTTGCACCTTTTTCATAGGTTCATACTGCTCTGTGAAGAATTCTTTTTAGTGTAATCCTGTAAAGACATTAATAGCTTATTTTAAATACACGTCTATCAACAGATTCAATTTTTTTAATACATGCACTCCGCACAGAACTGGTTTGTGTCTCAAGCACATTAAGGGTATCTCTGATCTCTGGGAAGACAGACTACTATCAGGAAAAAGATTGTCAATTTAAAAGTTACTTATATCTTCAATATCTATGCTCAGAAATCCTAGGCCCCCGCAATCAGTGGGAAAATCTGAAGCCATAAAGACTTATTGTCAGCAGAGGAGGATCCAGTTAAGAGACATTTAACCACACTGGACATACACAAGCCCATGGATCCAGAGAGGATGCATCCATGAGTGCCGAGGGAGCTGGCTGAAGTTTACAGGAGGCTACTCTAAACTATCTTTCAAAGATCATAGGGATCAGAGGAATTTCTTAAGGACTGCATGAAAGCCAGCCCTATTGTCAAGAAGGAGGATCCCATGAACAATAGGCAGGTCAGTTTCACCTCCAGTCCTGAGGAGGTGATGAACGAATAAATCTGGGAACAATTCCCTTAACATATGGATTAAAATTAAGTGACTGAGAGTAGTCAGCATAGATTTATGAGGGCAGAAATCACATCAGACCAACCTGAGAGTTTTCTGCAATGAGATGCCTGGCTCATCCTGCTGAGATGAGAGAGAAGTGGATGTTATTTATCTTGACTTCAGCAGAGCTTTTGATGCTGTCTCCCATAACATCCTCATTGACAGACGGATGAAGTACAGACTAAGTAAGTAAATGGTGAGGCAGAGAGAACACTGGCTGAACTGCTTGGCTCAAAAGGCTGCGCACAGCAGCACAAAGTCCAGCTAGACGCCCCTCACTAGTGGAGTACTCCAGGAATCAGTACTGGGACCAACATCAGTTAACACTTTCACAACCAACCTGGGGGGTTGAAGAGAATCTCTGCAAGTTGGCTGATTTTACAAAACTGGGAAGAGCAGTTGATAAACCAGGTGGGTGTGCTGCCAATCCAGAAGGACCTGGACTGGCTGGAGAACATGCTGGCAGGAACCTCAAGAAGTTCAACAAAGGTCAATTCCAAGTTCTGTACCTGGGTATGGTTAACTCCATGCACCACTTCATGCTGGAGCCTACTCGACTCGAAAGCAGGCTTGCAGAGAGCAACATCAGGGTCCTGACAGACACAAAGTGTGTGCCCTCAGGGAAAGGGTGGGTAACAGCATGATGGGCTGCATTAGAAAGAGCATCACCAGAAAGTCAAGGGTGATCCTCCCCCTCCACTCAGCCATGAGAGACCTGCACAGAGCTGCATTAGTCCTGGACTTCCTGGTGTATGCAAAACATGGACTGCAACAAGTCAGCAAAGGCCACAAAGGTAATAAAAGAACTGAGAGGTCTGATGTATGAGAAGCTGAGATTGCAGGGACTGTGCATCCTGGAGAAGGCTAGGGCAGGTCTCATCAATATGTATGAATAACTGATGGGAGACAATCATGAAGAGACTCTTCCCAGATGTGCTCAGCAAAAGGACAGGAGGCAATGGGCACAAACTGAAATACAGGGAATTCCTGTAAGAATTCAGAAAGTAAGACAATAATTTCTTTTTCCTTTTTACCTTCCCCCTACTGTGCAGGTGGTCACACCTGGAATAGGTCACAACAGGAACAACGAGAGAGGTTGTGGCATCTCCATCCAAGCCTGCTGGACATAGCTCTGAGCAACCTGCTTGAGCATGGGAGTGGACTAAGCAAGCTAGAGAGATGCTTTCCAGCCTCAGCCATTCCATGATTACTTCCAATCAAATTAAAGAGAACAGCTGAAAGAACTACAGTTCAAGAAGAAAATACTTGAAAGCAGCGTAACTTAAGACAGAGGTAATTCCAGGCTTTGCAGCATAATGCTGAAATCCTGCTGAAGCACATTTTTATTTCCTCTTTATGTTACACATGATCGTACAATCTGTGTTGTCTGTAGAGAGGCATTTCATGGGGTTCTTCACTTGCAGCAGGGAGTTAGTTACAAACACATACCCCAAACCAGAGTTTGGCTGTAGATGTTTTCAAGCTGTAGATGTTTTCTATCACTTAGATTTTTTGAAATATCTTACCACTGAGTGTAGTTTCCACTGACTCCAGTAAGTACACAGATCCAATTACAGATGTTCTGTTTTAAAAATACTAATTGAAAGGAACATAGTGTAAAGCATTAATTGAAATTATGTTCCTTTCCACAAGAACAGCACTTCCTGAGAATTGGTTATATTAGCAAGCTAACATTGAAGAGACACAATTACTGTGTTGCTCTGTGACACTAAATCAAAATTGTATTCTTTTTTAACTCATACCAAATCCAAAAGCAAAGGACAAAAACTGCAAATATTTATTCATTTTTGTAACTGAAGTCAACAAATTGAGTTACTGAATTGATAGTGTGACAATATCCCCAATAAATATGCATAAACTTATCTGGAAACTCTTGAAAGGCAAAGATTTTTAAATGACAACAAGTCACACACAGTCAATTTATTTAGGTAAATAAATTCCTAAGAACCTAATGGACCAATTAAGTGATTAACTGAATTCAATGCATCAAACCACTAACTTGGGTGCTTACTCTCACACAAGCTGTTTTAAAAACACTACCCTTAAAGAAACCAAACAGAGAGAGAGAGAGAAAAAAAGTTTGAGCCTTTTTTTAAAATGCTTTTGGACACCAAAATGACTGTCAAGATGGCAAGAAAACAAGAGGAAACTTTCATTCTGTTTTCTGTATACAAATTACAGAAGACAGTCCTCAAAGTGTAGCTAGAAAGCTTCAAAACAAAACAAGCCCACTGAACAAGCTTTCTAAAATCTCACCTTTTGTTATTAATTTTAGGGTGTCAGTCAAATGGATTGTAATAGGAAATACATTTTTCTATCCTTCATTTACAATACTCTCTTAGAACATCTGAAGCCAATTCACATCCCTCTACAGGGATATGACATTTGCCAAGAGGAAAAAAAAAAACAACTCTGCAGGAACAAGCCACCAAGGTTTTCCCTGAAGCCTCCTGTTGGGTTTTGTAGCCTTAAAAGGAAAAGAGGCTTTTATTATGCTGGTCCCCAGCTTGCCAAACAAAGAGCCCCTGGGTCTGCTTGGTATCTGTCATTGCTTTCACTCATGGATTCTGTGTGGCTTTCTCTTGCTATCTTCCAGCAGAGCCAGCATGGCTGTTTTCATCTCCTGGCATCATGCAAACACTCTATCAGGCTATTTGCTTATCCTAGAAATCCCAGGGCCTCCCAGGAGTCCAGGCTCTGAAGGAAAGTTCAAGCACCACAGGACACTGGAGAAGCAAGGCATACCACCTCTGCTCAATACTTCTACAGGTCCAGATAATCTGCAGGTGAGAAGTGGGGCACGTGGGCACCTCTGCTGACCAGATTTTTTCCAAAGCCATGGAGGGAGTCATCCCTGAAAATAAGCTCCACACGTAAGGAGCTATATCATAGGATCATGCAGTTCCAGCCTTGGGAAAAAAAAACCAACCACCATCTGAATTTTCAAGTTCACGGTAACAGAAATATTTTTGAAATTCATGTACTAATAGCACTGATAGCAAACATATTCCTTCTAAATGCCCTGAACAATTTGGTTTTACATGTGAAGACAACAAGTTTAATTTCTACTTCTGTTTTACACTGAAGAGAAGCTCCCTTAGGTACTAAGCCTAAAAATGGGAGCCCACCACATAATTGCCCACAGTTGTTAATTTTAAACACTGGAAACCACTGCTTACAGCTTTTCTCATGGTGGAAAAGGCCATGCATAGGAAATTCAAATGTCCAGATAACTCATAAAAACACTACTTAATATGGTATATTCAAGCACAGCTACATAAAGTAAGTAAGATTAAACAGTATGGTAAAGAGAAGAAGTGTAAACATATTTTTCCTTACAACACCAAACGGAAGTCACATTTACTTAAGCAAATATTTTTCTATATTGATATGTGGGGTAAACTGCTGTGCTTTTTTCTGTTTGCTTCACATAAAATCACACAAGAAATATGTGCTCACATAACACTATCAACGAAACGCTCTTTGCTTTTTTACAAGTTGTTTGTAATGAACATTTTAGCTCTCTCAAAAGGTGAAAATACAATCAGCCAACCTCTTTATGCATGTCCTATGAGGATACCCATCCTCAGTAAAAACAAATTTCACTAGCCTTAGTCAGCAAGCTGCAGTGGTATGTGGTAAAACTATGACATGCACCAAAAAATTTAGAGACTTGCTAATTGGTACCAAGATACAACAGAATATGCCCACTGAAAATTACACAGATTTCCCAAACTGCCTCTGAATAGCTTCCCTTTTTGAACAAGAACTTGATGTTTTACTTTATATCTGTGCACATCATTTTCTCCTTCTTCGCTAAATTCTAAACATTTTTCTTACATTTACTTCTTCTGAGATTCAGTAGTGACAGTTTCTTCTTTACACTCCTACATATATTTTGCACAAGCTGTTAAACAGAATTAGTCCACGCTCCTCTTTCGTGTTTTTCCTGTGCTCTGAAGGAACCTAATACACAGACTTTAAGAGAAATCCCAGTTTTGACCCCCACCACCTAGCTACTAACTTGTGCAAACATGGTTTGGCAGCCAGGCTGAACAAAGATCTTGTGGACTGTGCTCATGCAGACCCTCCAAATGGCCACAAGAAGCATTTACTAGGTAAAAACAGGTCCCAGGTGGCTGGCAGCAAAGAGGTACGAACACAGCATTTGGAAGACAGGTTGAACGTGCCCAATGTAAACTCTATTCTGCCTTGAGCTACCATGACACCCCTTACAAATGATAACCACAAAAACGTTGCCTGGTATTATTTCAGTGTTTGCACTCTGCACATACAATAACCCAAGTCAGTTCTAAAGGATACCATCAGCAAGAGGGCTGGCTGAGACTTGTACCTAAATACAGGAAGAGATTATTTGTTTACCTCGAGCATAAAGGTACTTACTCCTCAAATTTCATGGTAAGTCTTTATTGCAAATTCCCGTTTATCATTCAAAATCAGCATGAACAATTTAGAAAAGTGAACAACTGAGAAAAGTGAAACCTCATGGACTTCATAGACCTAGCAAAGCAGAAAGATTATGTAAGTAAATTCTCCAGCCTCCCCAAAAAGGCAAAATTACACCCTGAGAACTCTTTCATTTCACTAATTATCTTTTAGTAGGAAACAAGAACAACCAGTTTCATGGCAACAATCTAAACTCAATGTTTGATTTTTTAAAAATGAAATAAAAATACCAGAAGATCTACCAGGAAGAAAACAAAGTGAAGTGGCATTGAAAACTGACAGATCCTGTGAGATGAAATACTTCAAGTCTGAACATCCTTCCTTCACATGTGGTAGTACCACATGGAGCAAAATCACGTGCAGTATCTGAAGCCCGTGCCACAGAACAGAAAAAAAAAGGTTGGTAATAAAGAAGAAACCTATTATGCAAGTGCTGATATGTTTAAATCTGGAGGCACACTACCACTTCCTGCAGAGCTTTCTGCCAAGTACAGAGTCCATGGGAAAATGGCTTAATCCCCAGCAATGACGCAGTGTGAGAAGCCTATCTGGGACATACTTAATGCCGTCCTCCACGCAGAGGGTGAACTTCCAGGAATAAAGAGTTAGTCACCATGTCTACCTCCACCACCCATCTCTTCATCTTTTGCATATCCTGCTCTGCAGAGACAGGCATTCACACCTACGGGATGCTGCTAAGTCATGCGGGGACATGGCATGCAGGGAACTGCTCTTCTACAGAAAACTCCTGCAAATACAATGGACAGCCCACTGAGATTTCTTTTTTCACATGGATTCCCATAGGTGCTTTTGCTACACTCCGTTCCTGAATGGAAGCACCAGTCTGCTTCTGCACACCTCACGAAGGCTAGAAAGGGGCAGAGAGGATCTTCTTGCATACACCGAGACTCAAGGGAGTCATAATGAAGCAGATAAATTTATTAAAATACTGGTTTAAAATCACAGAATCACTGAAGTTGGAAAAGACCTCTAAGATCATTGAGTCCAACTGATAACGTGGCCACAACCATGTCCACCACTAAAGCATGTCCCCAGGTGCCACGGCCATCTTCTCTTGTCCTGTCACTGGCTACCTGGAAGAACACACCGAGTCACTTAGGTATAGATTCACTTCCAAGTTACAGAAACCTTCTTTTTCCTTTTTTTTTCTGTAAAATAAGTTTCTCTGTGGAATTGTGATTTATGCTGAATGCTGTAAACATTTCTTGTTAGCTCACTCCCAAAGCTCATCTCAGAGTGGGGTAAGATCACATGCAGCAATCCCATGAAGCAAAGGAATGAGTCATCAGTCTGAAAGTTAAGCAACAGACAGAATTGTAGATTCAGACCAAGGTAAGCATAGTAATGAATGAGGTTCTAAATTACATCTCTGGAGAGAGCAGTCTAGAACGGCAACTCATAAACAGACCTATCTAATCCAGCTTTAAAAAGTATATACAGGGTCACCAGTGGGCTACTTAAGAGAAAAACTCTGTGGAATTCAAGGAAGGGGAAAAGTCTCCCTGAAAAATGTTCGAGACAGCTTAAGAAATTCAATTACAGCAGCATACACTTCTGTAACTAAGTTGGTCTGTAAGTTGGTCAAGTGTTGTGTCCTATGTTCTTACAGGTAAGCATAAAGACGATGGACTAGGAAAATGTCATTTTTAAATGAAGTAAATAATTTTAATTTATTTCCAGTGAACTCTATTAGTTTTAATTCTACTAAAAGCAGCACAATTTTCCTCGAAGGAGGAAAAAAAGGCAATAGTGCAAATGCTCTCTCATTTTGAGTGAGAGAGTGGTTTCTTCTTTGACTAAACTAATACAGCACTTTCAAAAAATTAGAGTATGCCTCGTGAACCACACTGACAAAAAAGACTCAAAATCTGTTTATGAGGTTTTGCTGGTCTATATGCAAGTAATCTAGGTAATAAGTTTAGATTTCTACCAGAGCAACTGAGAGCAAAGCATATCCCCAGAGATCTATAGCCTGATTAGTGATGATAAGCTGAGATAGCACAGCCCCAGCTCCTCAATATTAGACAAAAAAAGAGGTGGGCACGTTCAGAGAAAGCTGCACATATTGGTTTCACTCCTATTAACAATTTACCCCTACTATCTCACTCACCCACTCCCTCTTCACCAAAGCATGAAATGACAGTTGCTTAGATTTAAGCTGTTCAATATTCAGCTTACTGTCATCACAGATTACAAAATAAATTAACAAAATGCCACCATTCCACAAAGCAATTCCCAAATATCATGCTAGCCCTAAGAATCTTCAAATGTTTTGCTCTCCACCTGAACTCTTCTGCTCTGTCTCCACTTAACCAACCCCAGCACCTGCACCGACTTGCAGCCACAGCCCCTTCTCTTTCCTTGCTCCAAGGCAGCACTGAAGATCACTGTGGGTGCACGGTGCACACATCAGGGGGATTTTCCCCCCAGTCCTTCACCTGTACCTCACTGAGCACTGCATCCCATCAATTTCCCCTTTAGTTACTGCATGCTACAGAGATCATATCTACTGTCTCATGGGAACCTTATCCACATCCAGTGCATGATTGCCTGCGCTAGTTTAGCCCCCAATGAGAAGGGAAAGAGAGTGGGAAAAAGGAGAGCTTGGAAGTAAGACCTTCAGGCTCAGCTCCTCAGGAAATATCCTCACACAGTGACTGCTGGCTCAAGTGCACTATTCACAGGTTCAACTGTGAGGGCTCTCCTCCTGCTAATGCTTTAGCCCAGCCACGCTGCAACATTCTGTGCACTGACTGCGTCATCTGGGCAGGGTGAACATGCTCCAAGTATCTGCCTGAGAAGGGTGAGGACCTCATCAAGAAAAATAATACCAAAAATGTATTAAGAGGATAACCCCCCCAAACAGGGCAGTGCCATTTAAGAACTTCCAATATATACCAGCTTGTCCCAAAGATGGAATGCTACTAAATTTTTATACTGATACCTCCAAACCCATGATTCAACATCTCAGTTGGAAGATAATTTTGAAGATTATAAAGACTACATACCTTCATCTCCAATCTGGACCTGCTTCTTCACTTACTGATTTTTTAAGATAGCTCAGCTTCCATCTCTGTTTCATGGCTTCTAATTAGCTTATTTCTCACTTTAAGTATTTACAGCTTGGGGGTTGAAAAAGCGAAGGGATAAGTGACAAGCACAAAGAACAAAAATTGGCTACGGAGGATAACCACTCCAGGAGATGGACCACCTAACCTGTAGGCAGGATGGAAAGCAGCTTGGGAATGTCTCCTTCCTGCTCATGAAAACACAAGGGGCTGTGAAAGACTGACTTCCTACCAGACTGTGGCTGCATCACACATACCACGCAGTGACTCAGAGCACCCCTGCTACACACACAATTAAGTTCTGTCAAGCCACCACTGACCACCTCTAGTGCACAGCACATGGCATGCTTTAATTTAGCATTAGCAAAATACCAACAGCCCCTGGGGAGACTTGGATTTAATTCCACTTCAAAAATATGTTCACTGTATTAGAAGCAAAGGAACACCAATAAATAATAACTACTAACTGTCAGCTCTTTGAACATTTTCATACCTATTCCGAAAGTCTTGGAAAGGATGGCTCCTCTTTCCCAACATGAATGCCAGAAACAGTATTTTTCTGAAAAGGAAGACCACGTCAGATTGCAGATTTTAACTCTGTATTTCCTTTCTAAACAGTCCAGAACCTGAAAGCAGAAGAAAGAATACAGTATGTAAAACTGCAGCTCAAATATTTTCAGCAGCCCAGCAAAATCCTCTTGCACACATTCTTTGGAGTTAAAAAACAGATCTGCTGTGAGGCACAGCATGTATTTCATGGCAACAGTGCAGATTTATGTTTCTGCTTCCTGGGAAGTCACCACTATGCAAAAGGATAAGACTGGCTTCACAGGTCAAGGTAAAATCTATTGTCCTGAAACAGACCGAAAATGGACAACAGGTCTAGCAGCTGAAACACACAGAGCTATCCGAAGGTTGAGGAGCAGGATACATCAACACCAATTTATACAATTTAAATAGCACAGGCAATGCTTTTCTTCTCCACCTGACACTTTTTGCTTTCCATTTTCTTTGCTTTTCAGCCCTTTGGAAGCCTCACTCACAAGGGAGAAGATGTCACATTTCCCCTGGAACAAAATTGGCTTATGACACATTGTATAATTCCAAAAATACATCATGCATTAATTTGACATACTCCTGTCATCAAGACCTTAATTTCTAATATCTTCTTTTCCAGACATTATTAGAAAATTCCTCTGCCTCAGCTACCTAACTTGTAACGGTTTAGGAGGCAAAGTGTCTTCCTGCTTATCCCAAGGTCCTTCACATGGAAGATTCACAAACCTCTGGGGAAGGTCTGCTTGAATCTCTTTTTGTACATACAGTGCTCTCACCCTAGCGGGTGACTGCTAGTGAGCTGCTTCTCTCAGCCAACACTTTGTATTTTAATTCCTGTAATTCCTTCACTAACTTCCCCCCTCTGTTTCTGTGCATTAATTTTCCCCTCTACTTTTTGTTCCTTGTAACTCTTTTCCTTTCACCTTCTTTTGCTCTGCAGACCTGCGTGTCCCTCTTTACCACCAGACTACCATGCATGCTACAAGTTATCTCGAATTCTGCAAAGGAGTTCAGTCAGGATTTCTGTGCAGTACCCTACAAGCCTAGGAGTGCTGTCTGGCAACTGTTCAAACTGTTCAGGTAGAACCCTAAAATTTAAGTGGGACATTTTCTGTAAAATAGATGTGCTTCTGCTACATAAACTTTATGCCTTCCTACCTTCTTTAGAATTACAGCTGCTTCACTCTCGATTGTAAAAAGGCAGAAACAGAGAGAGATGGGACATACAGATGCACTGAAATGTTTTATAATGTCTCCTGGTGGACAATTAACTGTAATCTGTGAGTCAGAAAACTGTAAGAGATCCACCTGCTCACAACCTTGTGACCTTTCTGGTGAGTTTTAGGAGTTACACACCAGCTCAGGTAAGTTGCCATTCCATCTTCACAACAGACCTCACCCAGTTAAAAATATTACCTATCTCTTGCAGATAGCAGAATAATTATATGCACACACAAATCAGATTACATAGTGCTATGTTTTTTTCACAGAATGTTCAAAAGTCCTATTCCCTGGTTCCAGAGTTTGATGGTAAACAACATGAATGGGCTCCAAAAACCAGATACACCCCAAACTGTAAACTGATGTTGCTGACATCAAACTTGTCTCTCTAAATCAGCCCTAAATTAAAATATCAAAAGGGTACTTCACAGAGATAATAAATACTGGTAACTATTTTTCACAGCCTTCAATACACACTCATTTGCACTTGTGAAAAACAATTACAAAACCTTACTCTGACTTTATGCATCACCAAACAAAACAGTAAACGTGATGTACCAGTGTACTCCCTTTGCACTGCTCTCTGTGACTGCAGAGAGTCTGGGAAAAATGCAAACCAATATTCATAATTTTAAAGATTTCCTTTCTGTGTCCTCTCCCACTGCTTTTTGTTTAGGCCTTTGTTTAGGCACAAAGGAATCTTTGTGGCCTCACCATCAAAAATCAGAGCACCATTTCCTGTCATGAAGCTGTCCTGGGCATAAAGGAAAAGCAAAGCTCTTATTTCTGAGCCAAATTCCTCAGATGGGAGCATTGCCCAAGCAAAAGCAGCCTGGCTGGGCTGTGTAAGAGGGTAGGAGGCAGGGGATAACAATCTCAGTATTTCTGGATGCAAGTTAAGGAAAGAGAAAGCGAAGACAGATGCTGTTAGCTGCAGAGGACACCTGAGAAGTCGCTCCACAGCCCTCCACACATGAGCCAAGGCTGATCTTACTTTTTCTTCCCACATACCTGGGCAAGCAGCCCAGCTAAACACACACAGCACCAGCAAGAAGACTCGCTCCGAATGTGCTCTTTATAACACTTACATTGGCCAATTTGACCAAAAATACCCATCAAATCTGCCCAGCACCAAAAAAACCCCCAAACAAACAGAGCCAAAACACCACTGCCAAGTCGGAGAAAATGACCCTGACTTAGAGAGCAGCTCTGGCAGAAACAGAGGGGGAAAGACTGGAAGATGTGTCTTCTGTTCAAATATACTCTTAGTCATGTCTTTGTCAGTAACTACTGGTTTTCTGCCAAGTTTGCATAATCCCTTGCACAACAAGGTATGTTTAGCACATGAGCTTTTAAAAATACCTTTTTTTAAAAAGGAAGGAAAGTATTTCTGCAGCTATGAAGTCTAAAAACCTTCAGATTACAGATTTTACTCTGGCCTACATCATTACACACCTCGTGTGCAAACTTATTACAGGAAAATGTTACCTAATTAAATTTATTATGCTTGTGGGTCTGTTTTGTTAACTTATTTAATTAAAAACTTCTCAATTTATGTAATTTATTATTTGTTAATGAAGCTCACAAAAGATACTGTTGGATAAATTCATGCAAAGGAGATGAAGCAGAGCAGAATGAAGGATTATGTTCTCAGACTTGTGAAGCAAAGAAGCCTGAAATAAATGGAAGCTGTGAGTGTTTGGAGCAGACAGTGCATTTATTGTAATTATTTCAGGCTGCATGCTGATTGGAGAAGATTAACATAAATAGGAGCTGCTATTGCAGATGTTTCTATTCTTGCTAGGAAATCCCTTGAATATAGGAAGCCCAGAATAAGAATGTGAAGATGCTGTACTACAGAATAGTAACTTTTCTTCTGTTCTGGGCACACCAGAAGAAACATAAATAAAGCTGTTCATCTTTAGGACTTGAAGGAAAAACATCAGTTTTCTCTGCTAACATGACAAAACATCCAGATGTCACCTGACTACCCAGCAATGAACGTTTTGCACATTCCCTCCTCCCTTCCAGAAGTGCCCTTAAACTGATGGCACCAGGACACCTCCAGAGGCTACAAGGCCTGCAGATACAACCATAGCTAGTGAAATAAAATCCACAGTAATTAACAGCATTTAAGATCCTTGTTCCTCTGCTTACAACAACAAATTGGACACATATATAATTCACATGTAATTCTGATACTACCAACTTTCTATAATAACCAATGGCAAAATTTCTGTTCAGTCTGGAAAAAACCACTTCTTTTTGAAAATTTTCCAAAAATTAGGAGTAGATAAAAATACCCAATTACAGTCCTGGAAGTGTGTATAGTACCTGTCATCATATCTTCTGCTTACATCTCATAATTTGTTTTCTTGTCTCCATAGGATCCCAAGACACAGAAATGAAAAATTAAAGACTCAGGGCAGGGCTTTTTTGACTGCAACTCCAGTCTGTTCAGGTCTATCACTGTAACACTTTTTAAAAGAAGAACTATATGACTATTCTTTGGTTATTTGTGGACCAGCTGCATGAAATATCCTTCACACTGGCAAAGATCAGCATGAGTCAAAGACGCTGTGTCCGTACAGTATCTGCCTAGAGGCTGAACATTATTTCCTGTGGTTCTGCACTACACGTGAAGCAAAAGGATCATATGGGCCCATCCATACACCAACATACATCTCCACGTACACTGTGATTCACAGTCACAGGGCGCTCAGCTACACCACCACAGGCCAGGCCCCAGAGCCTCCCCAGATCCTGAAGACCAAAGGTGTTCCTCAGCCCTGTGCTGCCTCCATACTGGATGATGCTAGGTAACATGTCAGACCTAAGCACGGTTTTCTTGGCCCAGAAGAAACCATCCTCTGCTGCCTGGGACTCACTCTTGAGCAAGGTCAGCATCCACCAAGATGCCCCATGGGGCTGGGCATCACTGCTGCCAACCCTGGTAGAAGACGTCCCTGGTTCTTCCCCGAAGGAGATTAGGGTTTTGAGGAGGACGGGTGCATGGTGACCAGTGGCTTGAATGCTGCCAGGAACCAGAAGGCCATGGAGCACATCTTTCTTGCAGCACAGACACTGCCGTGGCACCCAGCTACAACAGTTTCAGTGACAAACTCCACTGACAGCACGGCACATCTCATACTCCAAACCTGCCCATCTTTTTCAATGTTATGACACAGTATCATCGACTGCGGCTCAAGTACAGCTTTAAAGTAAAATGTACTAGAACAAAAACAACAGCCCTGTCTAACATTTACAGAGCGACTTTCAGCAGAGTGGATCTCATGGGATTTCTTAAGCCTTTTCAAGCCAACCGTGTAATGCCACAGTTTTTCACAAGTGTAGCTGAGGGCAGAGTTTGGGTCCATACATACGATTTCTTCGATTCACTGCCCGCTGGAAGGGGTCAAACACTGACAGAACACAGAAGCAATTCTACAGAACAACACTGCAGAGGAAGGAAAGCACGGCCACTGGCAGAGGGAATTCACCTCAACTGCTGGGGTTTGAAAAAGGAGGGAACAAGCCAAAANGATGCAACAGCAATTGTACCCTATTTGCAGGGGGGAGTGAAGGATTTATGGGCACAATTATATATTCTGCAAATCGCCTCCAAAGGACTGCCCTTGAATGACTGAAGCAAGATCCAAATCTCTCCAGACTAACCACGTAACAGGAATGAAATGCATTGTATGACTGTCACTTCTATCATTTTGAGCAGAATCTTGTTTTAGTAGCCTGTCAGATGACAAGGGTAGATATGAATTCAATAGATAATACCAAAGTCCCAGAAACCGTTATTTCAAGTATTTTTATATCGCAAGTTAGGAACAATACCTCACTTCCCATCTGGAAATATGCTGTGTTCACATCAGTATAAATAACATCCTTTCTCAAGGTGTTTTCATTATGATTTTGCATAAGTCTGTAAAAAACTGGGACAGCATGCACATTATGGACATAAATCTATTATGCCTTATACCCACATAAATCAAAGCAATTCCACAAAGCTCAGATGCAAGTTTACCTGAAATCTTTAAATATGAGTGATTCTCAAGCAAAAAAAGAAACATAAATCCAAAATACTGATGTTTCCAAACCAAATACCAATCTAATCACAACCTCTGTACAACCGCTGTACAACAGTCTCAGGTCTGAACCTAGGCACATTCCCGTGGTTTCCTCTCCTCATAAAAATCCAACTTTTTCCCCAGCAGACCCATCCATCAGCTCCAGCAAGGGTACAGGAAAGCCAGCTCCAGGCACCTGCACTGAAAGATTTTTGCTGCCCTGCTTCAAGTGAGCCTTGACCCACATAAAGTGTCAAGTTGGTGCATGGGAAGAGTCCTGTGTAGCTGACACCTCGAAGAGAGGGGAAAGCAGCTTTTTCTGAGAGCAGCAGCAATTAAAAGGAAAGACAGCAGGATAAAAAGAAAACACTAGAAAGTTTAGGGACTGTAAAGATTCCCATTAGTATTGAAATACTTTCAAGGAAAATTACACAAATTTTACTTTTTATTAACTTGCTACAGCTCTATGTTATAATAAAACATCTTTCCCCCTGTGATTGGGAAATGCAGAGATATTGTACTTGTTTAAGCATTTTGAAGACTCTTCTGCCACCTGGGAACACTACACCTTACTTAGAATGACCATTTTCCCCTAAGAAAGGAAAATAACTATTCACCTCCCATTTCAGACCTCCTAAGCCTCTTCTAAGAATTTTTTTCTTTGTTGTACCAACATCTCTCATGGACTTTGTTCTTTAAACATCACTTTGGTTCAGAGAAAAATTAGAACAAGGTTTTAGAAGTACTGAGGAAGCAAAACAAAACAAAGGAGAAATGCCTGGCAAGTTAGAAAATGTAAACCCATATTGCAGAACGTCACATGGGGACTCCCTTTCCATCCAGTGCTGAGAACACTGAAATCTCACCTACCCATCCTCCCCTACACCATGCCACTAAGGAAAAAGAACTGAGCACTTTTGCTCAGTAAGGTTTCGGAAGAGACCTCCTGTAATTCCTCAACCACAGCCTTGAAGGCCTTATGAAAACAACACCAAGTGAAAACACCGTCAACTTACACTGACAATATTCACGTTAACATTCAAACTGGTATTTTAGAGTGCAGTAAGCATAACTAAATTTGGCAGCAGCAGCAGCATAACTAAACTTGCCATCATTCCTTTTTTCACCCTGGACTAGACACTCAACCTATAAAAACTCCACTTTGTAGAAAAGCTGAGCTCTTGAACAGACTTTTAAGGGACACACATCACTGCTGACAGCTGTGAGCCCAGAGACTGTGAGTTCCTGCCTAAGATGCCTCCCTGGATGCATTTGGAGCTCCATGACTTACCCTTTGCATCAGTGTTCATGTCTCAGCCTTGACAAATCCTCATGACCTGTGCATGTCCAAAACATTTGTTTCCTCAGGGCCCAGCAAAATGCCTCCATGGGGGCTTCCAAGAAAGCAGTTGTAGGTTTAGCAAGGACATGCTGTAGTATCAGTGGTGTGTTTTATCTTTTACCTCTCACCAGAAGTACAAACCTTAAAGAAAATGTTTCTGCAGGTTCTGATTTTCTGCCCTTCATCTCTCCAGATGAGCCTTCTTAAACAGGTATTTTATCTGGTACATCCCTGCCAGCTCTTTACAGATAGCACTTCCCTCTCATTCGGTGCTCCCTAAATCCTGACACGCAAACCCAAGCTGAAGAACACCAACCCCATCACAGCTGATGAATTAGTACTGACAGTGGCCAGCACTTTTGCTTAGTTTGTTTATTTGGTTTTTTTTCTCTCCAGGGGCAAGGAAATCAAGTTCACCCTTCAAATGAACCAAGGGTCAGATCCCTAATGAAAAATTAAAGGCTTTCACCATTATGGGGAACTACAAGACAGCACAAGGATGCAAGGTGAACTTTGCAATGTCCCACAGAGACCCTAAAGAAAAGAGGTGCACCCCAAAGCTGTGGTCTGATGTGGCCATAGGTACACCCCGTCCTTGTGGTGAGGAGGTTCACAGGGAGCCTGCAAACACCCATGTCCTTCTGTAGCACTGGCACTGAGACCCAGTGTGGGGCACCTGGCACTCAGCCCAGTGTTTTCTTTGCTTGTTGCTACAATCATTGAATAGCAATATTTGCCTTATCACATCTGAGGAGTAGTGTTTCTCTCTAACCTGATGAAATACAGGCAATGGCACAGGAAACAGGTTTCAGAGAGTTTACACAGATGGGCTTTTCTTTTTTCCCATCCTGGTGTGAAAATGTTGAAAAGGATGAAATTATTTATATTGCATTTGTTTTGGAAGTGAAGACACAGACCCCTTACTTTTAATTTCCTTTTTCCAGGTTCATCCTTTATTTAGTAAGAACTATAAAAATTCATTTGAAAAAGTAATATATTCAAGACTAATAAAGTTCAAGTGAAAAATAGTTTTAGAGGCAGCTTAGGTACAACTATTAAGTTGTCAAATAAAACCATCTAGTCTAAGTTATACCACAAAAGGGTCAAAGTTTATGACTAATTTCTCAGATTGAAACTGTTTCCAGGAGCAACTCTTTCATGCAAAATGCTGCTAGGTAATTCCAAGAATAGCCAAGTGTATAAGTGAAAACAGTGAATCTAAGTATTATCAGTGATAGCAAGAAACCCATCTCTCACCAATCTCCAATTTTTACTACAACAAACTTTCCAATTCTGCAGTCAGCTTACCTCTGCATCAACTGACCACAACAAGCTCAGTATCTGCAATTAAAAACAAATATGCTTTTTTTTTTTTTCCCTAGATGGCAATACTGAAGTGCACTTCCCTGATAGCTGATCCTTAAAAATTCAATCTTTCTCTGTTAGCTGTGGTATTTAAAGTCACTAAAATGTTACCCTGTCAGTGCCCTTTACCTACGACTGACTGGTCCAAAATGCAGAAACAATGTCAGAAGGGCTGAAATCAAATGCTTTTAGAGTCACATTAGCTCCTCTTACACATATCACATCTACATTTACAAAAATGTCAATTCTATTACAATACGTTGTTTTTTAAATTCAACAGTCTAACCCCCTGCCTTAAATATTTTTAGAAGAAAGGCAACAATACACCTTTAAAAAATAATTTGGGGAAACTGTGGATGCATAGGAAATGGAGGAGGCTACTTGGAGCAGCCTAGTGAATGGAAAAACACATGAGGTCAGAGAATCAGCCCCTAGCTCACCAATGCTTTACATTAATGAAGAACTGCTCTGCAAGCCTGGTAGTATTTTGGTCTTCCTTTGCAGATGCCCAAGCATTTACTCAGTATTCAAAGCTGCACTGCACAGCTTCAAGAATCAGAATTTAAAACTAGCAGCCTTAGCTCACAGATTAAAAATTGCTTCAGTGAAACAAGAACTCCAGTCAACAAGACTTCGTTTGGGAGCCCACAGAACACCTGCTCTGCAACCCCACAGCACGGGGAAAATAAAGGACCTCTGCAACCTGCAATGTCCTCACTCAACTTATGTTTTTCTAATGATTTCCTAGTTAACTCAAATATCCATAAGCTTTTTAAATCCATTTACTTATCATCAAAGAATTTCGCTGCCATGCCACAGTGAAAAAAAATACTAAGATGACAGTGCATGGAGCTGACACTGCATAGAGATTGTTTCTCTCAGGAAAGTTCTTTGGAGAATGGACAGGGTCTGTAGAACTATGTTTGTGGTGATACAGTCACACCAAAAGTCCACACTGGAATGGTATTTTCATACAAACTAATCGTGAAAGTAATGAAAAATGTATTTTATTGGATATGATCTGTGGTCAGATTTCATCTCAAGAAAGATCCCTAGCATGACAGCTTTTTACATGGAAAAAATAAATACACATCTGTGAGCTGAAATCAGTGACAAAGGTGTAATAGCAAATATCGCTTTTGGCAAGCTCATGAGAAAGGGCTGTTCTCAGACAACAAAGCCTGAATACAAGAGGGTACATCAATTATTGCTGCACAAACCAGGCTGAAAGAACAGCACACAGCTGATATGTTCATCGTTGTTCACACAGCATGACAATGGGAAGGGCTGAGATGGCATTAGACAATACAACACCACACATTTCAATTTTTAACAGATTCATGCAATTTTTTATCTTATTTGCTCACAATGAAGGGAAGTTGCAATGCTACTGACACTGCACGGCTGACTGTTGTTTTTCAATGTGTTAAAAAAAATCTACCATAATTAAGTAGTTGGTTGGCCTCTGTCCATTTCATTCCACACTGCTGCCTCATGCTTGTTTAAAGAACAGAGAGAAGTTTGTTGAAAATGTGGCAGATAGTGGAAAAAAAAAACCCTTAAGCTTGACTTGTTTAAATTAGGTTGTATTTGTACAGATGGAGCACCTGCCATGACTGGCAAGATGCACAGTCCTGTCGCTTTGCAAGAAACATTCTGGATCGAAAGTTATTGAAATACCATTTGTATCCATCAGGATTGTTTCCTGAGCCAAAGATTTAGGTTTCTTGCATGTCTAAATCCTGTCAAGTCCTACTCCAGCAAAATAAGTATTTATAGAATCATAGAATCATTTAGGTTGGAAAAGATCTTGGAGTCCAACTGTTAACTCAGCACTGCCAAGTCCACCACTAAACCATGTCCCCAAGTGCCTTATCTATACATCTTCTAAACACCTACAAGGGTGGTGACTCAAACACCTGTTCCAATGCTTGATAACCCTTTCAGTCAAGAAATTATTCCTAACACCCACTATGCATCAGAGACACAATAAGCATACCAAGTAATTGATGAAAATGATGAGCAGAATACAGATAAAATGTTTTCTGTCAAAGGGCCAAACCTGTGAAAGACTCTGGAAAGAGGAAACGACCAACACATTTTCTGAACATAAATTATTAAACTTTCAATGACAACAGCGTTGCTTATAACTAAGAATGGGATCACAAATCTGGTGTATAGAGACATGACATGTCAGCTCTGCAGCCTCAAAACATCTAGGGAAGGAAAGGATTACCTGGATTGCATGCTGTCATCCATGTGCTGCTTTTCAGCCAAAGCTGAGATGTTTTTATTCTATTTGAATGGTGTGCTTTGGTTATATGCAGTGTGTTAAAAATTACAACTAATGGTCTGAGAAACACTGTGATCTGAAGTTGAAGGAGTTGTTTCACTCCAAGTTAGAAGATCCCGGAAACCAATATTTCCCACTTGTACCTCATTTTATAAAATGCTGTAGACCATTCCTTTGAAAAAGGTTCCATTTTGGAATCTCTCAGCTTTAAAAAGGAGGAGATGCCCTTGTAGCAGCAGAATGAAAATTGGTACTCCCACGTACAGAACAGGACCAGGCACACCCAGAGAACAACAAAACCTGAAAACTAGTACTTAGAATCAGACCTCCTCAGGTACATGCCTTCCCTTTTAGTGCTTGTGCAGACTGGGACTGACACACATTCACAAACAGTAATATTCTATTACAAACTTTGTTAAAAATAGACTGTTCAAAAGTCACCAATTCTCATCTCAATGACTTGGTGTCAACAAAGCTGAAAACAAGGGCGAAAAGGACATTTAGAAACACTATCACACTATTTGAAGCTGCAATGGCAGAATTAGCCTGTTAACTTCATTTTAGGAGAAAAGAACTAAGGGTCACTCTGTTGACACTAATAACAATACGTTTAATAAAACATAAAAATCAAGATAAATTTTAAAGACCATTTGCAGTACATCTAGGGAAAAAAACCCAACAAAACCAAACTTAGCTCTAGCAAGATTTACTATAAAGCCTGACCCCTGGATTTACTGATTTCCAGTCTTGTGAACAGTCTCCTGCTGTTGATAACTTTCCCTCTTCTGCAACTCCTATATTTGCACATATTGATTTTACGATTTTTGTTCCTGGCAAATACAATTTTTTGCATAAATGGAGGCAAGTATAACAGAACATCAACATTTCCAAATAAATCTTCAGAGTAAAAAAAAAGCATTACAGAGGTGTTTTTAGAAGTGTAAGAAAAGGTTTTCTGAGGTTTTTGTTTTTTCCTTTTGTGGTTTTTTTTTAAGAAAAGTATATTGAAAATTATATACAAACACTGCTATGCGAAGAAGTAAAAATAAAAATCATTTAAATGGAAGTTTAAAGAGATTCTGCCTATTTTCATTTCCAAACACAGAATAGAAACAGGTTAAAAAGCCAAGAATTAAAACACCAGTAACTTAAATTTATTTTGGTTTTAATGTTGATAAGATGAAGTTTCACCACTAAGTTGTATACCCACCCTTGCTTGCTTAACTATATACGACTTAGCAAGCAATTTCATACAAAATTTTAGTTGCAGCTCCTCTTTAAAGAGAAAGAAGTATTTGTCTCTGCACTTAAAGGTGAGGGAGTACTTGCAGGAACTCAACACTGTTCACCCAGTGCTTTTCCTTCTCTTTTAATTATAATGCCTTTACAATGACAAAAACCACAGAATCACTTGAATGTCCAAAGGCTTCATGCTTTTGCTGCAAATTATTCACATGCACGTAAAAATGTATACTTTTAAGTATTACGAGAATATTTTGCATGAAGCAAATTCTACCAAAACAATACACATTTGTAATCTACATGAGGGAAATGGCCCTCACATGTGTTCCATATGTCCCACTAACTCCCAGTGCAACAATATGAAACATTTTGAATGAAATGCTAAATACTCATGATCCTGACATACAAAGTATTTTAAGTGAGTACAGTTGCAAAAGTGTGTAACCCAGTTTTCGTAAACTGCAAAAAATACTCCATTTAAAAATCAATGCTATGATTTGGTGGAGGAAGCAACTTCAACAGAGGTAAATGATAGCACCATTAAAACTAACAACATCCACAAAGTAAACCTCCTAAGACAGCCCAACACCTAAGACATGCCATCTTTAAAAGCACGTGCCCTATTAACTGAGGTTGTGCATCCAAAGGACAAAGTGGGAACATGAAGTGACCCCCACAGAACAGTGTGTGTCAAACTTCCACAATTTGAGTGAAATACCGGCTGCTATGCAAGCACCACAATATAAAGGTAATATTTTCCAACTGAAAACTCCATAGAAATTTTAAGTCCAGCTCCTGACCCTTTGGTTCCTTCTTGCCCACCTTCTACTTTCTTTATGCATTGTCTCCCTTTCCTAACCTTTTAAAATTCTGTTTGTCTCTGCTTTTACTGTCACTTGAGAACCGGACTTTTCATTTATTGTTCCTTAAATAATTGAATAGTCTCCATTTGCTTTCCTGCTTCCAAGCCAGAGTATCATCCCATTTATGTGTTGTCACTCACTTCTATCACCTTTAATTTTTTCTTATTACCATATCTTTATAGTACTACTTGGCAAGCAGAGATTAACTTTTTCCTTCTTCTCAAAGGATAAGTTAGCAGCTGCATGATACTGCTATTAATGAAGTGCCAAATTCATTTAAAACACACACACTAGCTAGTTGAATTGACCCTGAAAAGCAGAGGTAAACTCTAATCAAGTACATCAAGATCTGTAGTGCAAATTTTCATCTCTCTTTAAGTAAAAAGTCCAATTATCCAGCTCTATGTATCTTTGAAAATGCCTTTTACCAGTCCCATTTCCTCAAGAGGCATTTTTTATCTTTCTCTCCGTGGAGCTGAGATACAAAAAGCCAAATTCAATTCCTCAGCAAGGCTTCTAGTCCCATGAAAACAACCACATCTTTTCTGAAGGCCCATGGCAGGCCCATGACAAATCCACGGCACAGCACGGAGCTGAGCCAGAGGGCTACGGTACAACCCTGAGCACCTTAACTTCAAGAGCCAAACTACTCAGACCAGCCACTATTTTCTCCCTGTTGTCTTCTACTTCTCCCCTGCTTCGAGGGCATCTGGCCTTCTTCATCTGTTCCCATTTGTCTACCTCTCTTTTTTTCATCCGTACAGAAGTTCATACCCTCCAGAGAAAGAAACACCATTTTAATTCAGCAACCACTGCCTTTTCCTTGCCGATGGAAAACAGAACCAAGTAGCAGGGACCATCCTCATGGTAAAAGGATTTCTCCATGTCCATTGTGGAAGTCAGTCAGAAATAAGCCAGTTTCTTAAAAAGATCTGCTTGCTGAAGATACTCAGTGGAGCATTTAAGTATCACGGGAGAGAGGAATAAAAGGTACTTCCTTGTCCGGTAACAGTAAGCATTGCGTTTGCATTTCCAAGTTCAAACTAAGTGTGTAAAGCAAGTTACAGGTGCTGATGAGTCTGTAGGGATAAGCAGTGCAGGTCATCAGTTATGAGTACGGACACAGGCACCAGTTACCCACAGAAATCTCCACGAAGCAGGATCATGCATCTTTAAAAATGTGAACTAATGAGATCCTCCTCCACAGCGGGTTCCACAGCAATTGTTTATCTGAACCATGAGCTCTGATGCAGCAGTGAGTAAAACCGATACCTCATCACACTCTTTTTCCCTCTGGGATGCACCCACAAGTCCGCTGTACATCCAGACTAACAAACTGCGCCACAATGACGGAAGCACAGAAACTACTTATGAAAAGAGCTGGACTGAAACTAGAAGCAGAGATTAAATTCACCAGAACATCTCTAAATTTGATGCTACTTCACCCACAGCACACTGGATTTAAGAGCAGAAGGTATACCTTGTTCATGCATGTATTCACAGACTGTAATCTCTTTAAAAATACTTATTGAAGGTGCTGAGAAATTCCTATATCCTTTTTGCTTCTAGTTCTGTAGACATACTGACATTTGATTCACACCAGTACTGAAGTGCTCTATCAAAATTCCACTTTTTGGAGACCACTTTTAGTAAATAAAATATTAATTTAAAAATGCTTGGCCAAACAAGTCAAAGTAAATGCTACATATTCTATGAACTCAAATAATTTATTCTTGGCTCAAAATACCATCATTTTGAAATAAGGTTCTGTTTAACCTTATTATAAGTTTCTAAATTGCTTCACAAGAGTTTTCTCTAAGCTTATGAACAAAGCTTACTGAATGAAGCAAAATTAGGGGTATTATTTTGCTAGCCACAGAACACTAATTTAATTTGCATTCTCTAATGAGCGCTGCTCCAAAGACCAGGCATGGAGATGACAAGGACAGAAGTTACATGCAAATCCTCTAAGTTATTACAAATGCAGTATACCAGTCTGAGAGGAAGTACCTTCCTTAGTTCATCTTCTGATTAACTGAAGTCGCAACAAAAAACACTTCTACCCATATTCCTTCCTGCCTAAATCATCCACTTCATTAAAAAGTTTAAAATCTTCCTGCCAGTGAGCCGTGTATCCCTTGTGTTACTCTCATAAATATTCCTAGTGAAGTGACAGGAAATACCCTTAAAAGCAAGACTCAGAAGTACCTTATTATTTAACTGAACATCTAAAGGTGCTTTTGAAACGAAGCAATACATTTTCTCTGGCTTTAGACACTTGAGTTAGCACTTCTGAACACAGCTGTATTTTATAAATTCCAGTTCTCCTTCTGGGAGGATATTTCTTGAGCACTTGCTCTGTTACTGTGGTTAATCTAATGCCGTTTCAGTGTGAGCAGGAAGAATTTCCTACCTCCCAAAATATTTGAAATGTGGACCCATAAAGCACAAGGAAAAGACAAATCACACCTGTACCCTTAAGTCCTGCTATTCCATTTATATATGGCAAAGCTCTCATGGACTTTATTAGCTCAGGACTAAGCTGATCCAGAGCACAGACTTACACACCTATTAAATGATGCTTCTTTTTCAATTAATCTTACATGTGAGGCAAAACACATTGATTCTTGACAGTTGTAGGTACAATCCTCATTCACTCAGGCCCTGATCTCTGAGATACTCAGCAGCTTCAACCTGCCCTAAGGCGATTGAAAACTACAAGCGCACAGGAGAAGCTAGTTTTGGTTGGACTGAAGTCAGTGCAAATTTTACAGCACACCTCAGGGGAAGGGAAGATCAGAGTTCAGTGACCCTGCCAGCAATAGCTGAATAAATGCAAGAGATCTGGACTCAAGCTCACATTCTCTCAGCAAAGTCCAAAACATCTCATTAGTGCCAATGGGCACAACCCTACACGGTGCTGCACACTGGAACTCTCTGACCACAGACCTGATCCTGCTATCTTGAGTCATCAGAGTATTTACCTGCAGAACTAATCACACAGGAACTCAGCCAACTTGCACAAGTAAGGGCTGCCGCAATCCCAGTTATAATTAACTCTGAGCAATTTTACTGTTTAGAAAGTAAACTAGAAAATTAGACTCTGAACGTAGCAAAGATTTTGCAAATTCAGTTCATTCTACAGATTATTTTCTTTCCCTCTAAAGCAAACTAGCAGCCTATCTTCTTTAACAAAATTACTAAGAATAATATCAATAGGTAAGCCATATGAACACTGTGACACTCTATATCAAAGCCTTCAAGCTACCCCTTTCAGTGGGGTGTGACGCACACCTTCCAATTTAAACATATAAATTATTAGACAAGTTACCACAAGAAGAAATTTTTGACAGGTCTTTTTCAGCATTCAGAGAAGGCTACCCCAGTCAGAGTCTTTAGCTTGAAGAAGGGTCATTTTCCTTTCCTTGCCAATTCTGTAACATTTTCTCATAGCTATTATATTTTAAATAATTCCAATAATCTCAAAAGCTTTAGTTTATCCTGTCATTTTCATATCTATGTAAGTAACTCCAGGATTACTTCTTTGAGGAGAGTACTAAATGTTGTTTGCCTGGTTCTCATTCTGACACTTTAAGTAGTTGGTCTATCTATGCTTTTCACGTTATTTGCCTGTTTTCATTCTGTAATTACACCGTTTCTGCTGTCTAGGGACAATCAGAGGGACTGGATGATAACCTGCAGCCTGAGTCACTTTCACGTTTTCTAACCGATACTCTAAAATCTCCTCTAATTTTTGAAGCCAAGCAGGGAAGAAGAATTCTCGCTGGCACATCTGAGGCATTTTCCAAATTTTTGGCGAGGGAAATTCTGGACGTGTAGCTTGCCAGAAAGGCGAGAGAAGAGCCCGCGGTTCCCACAGACACACAGTACCCGCTTGCTGCAAGAGATCGCGACATTTCTGTGCGGGCTCTGAGGTCGCGACCGTGCCCCGCTCGGAGCGCCGGGTCGCACGGAGCCCTCCGCGGCAGCGGGACCGCCGACCCCTGAGGCTCCTGCCCCGGGCCGGGGGCACCCCGCATCCCTCACATCCCTCACATCCCTGCCGGGGGCAGCTCCAGCGCCACCAGCTACGGTCCCGCCGGGTGCCTGACCGGGCAGCGCGGGCGTCGCAGCTCACCTGGGAGCAGCAGGCGCTGCCCTGCGGCCCGGCTGCCGCCCGCCGCTGCCATTTGTTGCTCGCGTTCGGAAAGAGATGCCCCCTTCCTTCCTCTCCCCGCATCGCGGCCACCGCCGCCCGAACCGTAGCAACTGGTCCTGGTAGGTCTCAACGTGGAAAAATCCCACGGCAACACACACGGCGTCTTCCCACTCGCCCCCGCCTCCGCCGCCCCCTTTCCCCGGCAGCCCCGCTCGGCGCCCCGGCCGCCGCCCCGCACGCTGAGCAGCGCGACCGACCTCCGGCAGCCCGCCCGCACACGGCCGGGGAGGGACAGCGGCCAGGCACCCCGGGAACACACACGGATGGGAGGGGCGCTTATCTTCCACCCCCTTTTCGGATGTCGCTCCGGTACGGGATCGGGAGACGCGGGTCTCAAATCCCTCGTTTGCTCCAAAGCGAGGAGGTGTCAGCTCCCTTCCCGCAGCCTCCGCCTCTGGATTCCTTCCCCATCTCCCGCTGCGTCGGCGGAATCCCAACCCCGTCACCCCCCGGCACTCACGGACACCGGCGGTTCGCCAGCACGGGCTAGGGGAAGGAGTATCTCCGCTGGCCCTCGCCGATCGGTGCCGGGCAAGGTGGCAGGACACGGCACTAGCCCCTCGGAGGCAGTAGCGCTGATCGCCTCCCCCCCGCTCCCTCTCCGTCGAGTTTCCTCCGGGCGCTGCCGCCCCCCCTGGCTCCCCCCCAGCGCATCCGCGGGTCCCGCAACTCACATCGCGCCGCCTTCGCGCAAAACTTCTCGGCGTGTGGCCCCGGCGGCTCCGCTCCGCTCCGCTCGGCGCAACAGGCAGCGCGGCTCACCTGGCTCGGGGCCGCCGCGCCATGGGAGCGCCGGGCGGAGCCTGCGGNCGCCCGCCCTGCTGCCTCCGCCGGGCGCCCGCCGGGAGGCTGTGCCTGCCGCGCCGCCGCTCCTCCTGCCCCTGCGCTGCGGCTGCGGGCACGGAGGCAGGCGGGCACGGAGGGAGGAGAGAGCGGGGCGGGGAGGGAGAGAAGGAGGAGACCTCCCCCTCGCTCCCACCGCACAGCGAGGAGGTGCTGCCCGGGAGGGGTGATGCTGCCCGTCTCCCGCCCGGGGCTGGCTGTGGCTCTCGCTCTCTAGCTTCAGGGGCAGGGTCGGAGCCACCCGCGCCGGGGCTGACGGAGAGAGAGAGAGCCGTGCCTCTCGGGAGCACCGTGGGCTGCCTTCAGAGGGTGCTTCTGCTCCCCCCAGTGCCCACCAGGTTCCCCAGCAAAACACGAATAAGGGTAATTGTTTTGCCCATCCGAGCGAACAGCCGTCATAGCCAATGTATGATACGTGCTACAGTAGGTGAACTTACACTGTACTCAACCTCACCAGCGTTTTGTGATGATCCGGTTTATTCAGATCCTGCTTCGGGTTTATCGTGATTCTTGTGAGGGTGACTTTATTCTCCAAGAGGTGCTTCTGTGAAATGTGCTGTGTTGCAGCAGTTGCATGGACTGTCATAATCCAGAATTTAAGAAACATCACCAGTTGGCTGCCTCTTTCACTCAAACATACATTCTCTGTTGTGCACTTTTCTACTCTGGCTCTGCAAAGTAAACTTTCTATTCATTTCATGCAGCAAAGAATTTTGTTGCCTATCTCCAGTTGAGAGCACCTGACAAGATGGGTTTTAGAAAGATCCATCTTAGCTGGTTTGCTTTAAGGTGAAAGCTGCCTAAGAAGCTGCATGGAAAAGAAAATGAATTGGCATTGATTTCCTCTGGGCTACTTTTTTTTTTGCCTCTAACTATACAAAACTATTTTATCTCCATATAGGCCATTGTCAAAAAAAACCTTCTCACTCAGAAGGACCAGTGCTAGAGCCAGAGAGAGGTGGTCTTTTGAGGGAAGAGGGGAGAAAGGAAAGACATGCAACTAATACATTGCCAAATGTCATTTTTCATCATTAAACCTCAGTCCTGTGAGTTTCTACCCAAGTAAATATTTACCTTCCTGAGTAATCTGTCTCAATCATATTAGCAAGATAATGCAGGACCAGGCCTTTGTACTATCTGAAAACCTGCTCTTTTTTCTCCTAAGAATATTTGCAAGTTGGCTCATGAACACTTATATGTAAGCCTATCATTTTACATTCTTATTAGTATAAGAGAAAATAACAAATACAAAAAGAAGCTTGATAAAAATCACTTTCATGTGTTCCTTACACATTTCTCACACTGACTCAACCAGCTTTGAAGACATAATCAGTTAAAAAATAAAAGCATTGTACATGAGCATGCATTTCTTTTTTGCCGTGTGTTTGATCACGTCACAAAGCTGATGAAACTGACTGAAGAAGCCATGACTTCACTGCCAGCCCTGTATTATTTGCGATGTGAAACAATTTTCAGGCTTTGTGAGTTTTATTCATTTAGCTGAAACCGACTCAGATTCATTTTAAGGAAGTAGAAAAATATTAATCATTGTTGATAACCTAAACCCAAAATCTACTGTGCAGCAGCCCTTTCTTCAAATACAGCTTGTGTTCATATTTTTACTGTTCGGTATATAGATATCTGACAACTGGGTATAGCACCCAGAATGGATGTACTTGGTTGCAATACACACCAGTACCAGCATTGCAAACTTCCTTGGAGTGATTTGCTGTTGTTAAATAGTTTTAATGAAAAAAAAAAAAAATAGAAGATCTGCTTTTCATTTGGCTCAATAAGGAAAAAAAATAAAAAGAAAAAAAAGGATAAAAATGCAGTCATTTCCCTTTAAAACTGAACTCTAGTGGTACTTTGTGGAATGAACTCTTTGGATTGTTAAATATCTCAACAATATAACAGAAGACTGATCTTAGCATGCATAACTTCACTTACTGCATTAGCCATGTTATTAAAATCCTAATGATTTAAGTGTAAGTGCTAAGGAAAACAGAACCACACAAAAACAATAGAAATACGTAGTTTTGTTGTTCAAATTGCACCTTATAAAAAGTTTTTTGACCAGCTGCACATGTGTAGCTGGTTTGCAGGTTTGTATTCAAAGACTCACTCCTGAAAGCAGCTAAGCATCTACTACAACTTCAGTTGAAAAATGGGTGTTTAGTGGGTCCTTTAATCTGAAAAGGAGAATAAAGTACTTTTTCTGGGGAAAATGACTGTAAAGGGATGCTCAGCTACTTGCTGTTAAAAACGTCACCGATTTTTAAGGACTGAAATACTGCTGATGTCACGGTGGTTGTCTGCAGAAGAGAGGCTGTATTATTATTCTAGGTGAAAGAAACTTTGGTCCTTGAACAAACCCAGCAGCAGATTTGCTGACTAGCTTACTGGCATTGCCTGTCCATTTTACATAAGTAGAAGTGAAAGGATTAGTCCTCTGTTAGGAAGGAGCATAAGTTTAAAGGATAAGGAGAAGGTAATTTGGCTGCCCTCAGATAAGAAAGAAAATGCTAATATTTGCTGACTTCTACGCATAGTTAGGAAAATCAGGGAGCATTAAATAACAGGGGATACCAGATGGTTCTTCAGTTTCCTTCATAAAATAATTCTGATGACTGTTTGTAAATATTTAAGGGCCCAGTAGTACTGATCTTTACACAAATTATTTTTTTCTAATGCAAAAAACCCTACATAATTCAGTAAGACTGTGAGTAAGAATTATTCTTATAAACACGACTTTACAGGATTAGATCCTTAAAAATTTATAAATATTTACAAAATATTTCAATGGCTAAATTAAAGAATCATCTGGCACCATCTATTCCCTTGATCTTCCCAGACATTAACAGCTTTTTACAAAAATCAGCAAATAATACCACTTCTTCCAGTGCTGAGATAAATGGAGTGACCTTCTCTTTATCCATTGACTAATATTCCTTTCATTACAGGATCAATTCTTTTCATAGCCAGCAGTAGTATGAAATTAATATTCTAGATGTAGGTACATAAAAGAGCTAAATCTCCCAACCTTTTTAGCTCTAGTAACACATGCCTAGGAGTTCAGAGGGAATATTCTGTTCATGGTCCAGAGTGTGATTTTTTGTAGAGAGCAGTGCAAAGGCAGGTCAGCATCACATTCTCTCCGGCATTAGTCCATACTCCAAGGGAGGACACAGGCAGGGCCCAGAGCAGTAGTCTGTGTTGAGCCACAAGAGCAACAAAAAGCATGAAATTTTGCTACCTGGGAATACTAAAAGCAACACAAACCACAATGTTCACACTACAGCTGCATTCCTAAATTGGATATCTGTTTCTGCTCTCTCTCTCTCTCTAGGCTTGATGGTACCAGCAGTCTTCATTCTCCTTTTAGCCCATAGGTACTGCTACTGCATGTATAGGTGATGAGGTTTTGCCCTGAGAAGATTAGTAATGAATCAAAGTCCTCTTTACAGAGGGCCAGTACAAATCCTTTGTGTCTCTTAATCTTTCTTAAGCTCTGTGCTGGCAATGTAGAGACCATCTTGATTTCTAAGCACAGCTATTCTCACAAGGCTTTGAGGACTGGGCATTAAACAATCTCTTCAAGAAGCATCAGTAGTTTCTGTGCTCCTGTATTTGGCAGATCCTGTCATTTGAAAGCACTTGCTGGTCTTGTACTTAGTCTCTTTTCTATATAGAGAAAAGTGACTTTTAGGAGTGAGTTTCTGTTTTAAATAACAGAAGATCCTTAGACTGTCAGTAATTCATTAAGTCAGAGAGAGAAACAGCGGTCATAAATAAGCTCAACTTGTTCAGCTCATACTCCACCTACCTCTGATTTAGAGAACAATATAAGTAGGAAAGTATATTTTTCTGCTATGTGCCATCCATTTTGGTCTTCTCACAAAATAACATGTTTTTCTGGGATACTTAAATATTTAATCTATTTAATAGATCTATTTAATCCTGGTCAAAACAGGTTAGTGTATTTCATCAGATACATTCATCATTCATCAGGTGCACTTGTGGAATTTTTGGTTATTTCGAAGATTTATATAAAAGATTACAGGTCTGCATGAGAAATGCATCTGTATTGATAGGAGGTACTTGGATTTCTGCAAGGCAGTTAACTTAATACCACATGACATTTTGATTTCAAGTCTTGCATTACATGGAATTAACAGGTCACCTATTGCGAGGATTAAGAAGTGTCTCACTGACAAATTTCAAAATGTAGCCTTTTAATGGGGAGATTTCATTCAATGTGAGGAGCCTTCCCAGCAGAATCAGAAACAGTCTTCACCTGATGCTGCTTTCTATTGTTTTCAGCACTTAGGGCCATGAGATAGAATCTTTGCTTTAAAGGTTTGCATATAGCACAATGTATTCTAGCACAATAAATAAAGAAGATATATTACTTCTGCAGTAATTTTATTTGGCTAAATGATGACTGTCCAACAAGCAGCAGACTAAATTAATTTTCCTCCAGTCCAAAAGCTTGTAGGAATGGACACTGTCTCAGAGAGCAGAGACTCAGGGAATGATAAAAAGTGATTATCCTAATCACCCCTTAGTACATTGGTGAGGAGAGGACTCAGCACAGTCCTTGCATGTTTCCAGGATATCAAGCACAGTTCTGGTGCCTGCACTTTAAGAAGATGAGAAAATGTTGGAGAAAATCCAAATGTTTTGCATGTCAAATAGAAGTCTTGGGATGGGAGACTTAAAGAGCTGGACATATTCCACTTAAGAAAAGAGTGAGAGGATACAGGGAATAGATAACAACGGTGAGCTTTTCCACTCTTGCTGACAAAAGCACAACTAAATCCAGTGACTGGAAGTTTAAGGTTAGATGTAATCAACCTTGAAATCAGATGCAATTTCCTAGCAATAAAGGTAATTAAACTCCGTAACTGCTTATGAAGGGAAGTGATGCACTCGCCATTGCTTGATCTTGTCCTAAAAAAGGCTATCTTTCTTAAATACAGCTTTGCTTCAGCTTCTGGGAGAAATTCTAATGGACAGAGCAGGCTCAGAGGGAGAAGGAGGGTCACATCAGGCTAGATCCCCTGGTGATCCCTCTGGCCCTACATCCATTAGAACAATGCATCTGTGCAACTTCTTCCATTATGGCTGGAACAAGATGGCTTGAATTGCACCCTGCCCACTCAGACATTTTCAGGCTGGCATTAAGGTAATAAGTATAATCAAATCCCATACTTGAGAGCTCCAGTTGGCTGCCTACAGCAGAGAGAGAGAATCTCTTCTCCACTCCTCTGAGAGATATTTGGTCTCATATATTCTGCAGAAGAACTTTTTGCCTTCCCTTGAACCATGTATTATTTATCTTGCTGCAGCCAGGAAGAGATTAAACCAATGCAGAAAATTATTTTAGACATCTGATGCTTGGGTTTGAATTAAGCCCAGTCCAGGAGCAGTAGAAATGTTAATAGCTCAGATTGGCAAGGATGGTGGATATTTTGCATGGATTTTTTTCTGTGGTTGTCTGGGCATGTTATGCCTAATCAGTTCTCAAGTATCATAAGGAGCTCAGGTACTGTTTTAGACACATAACAGTTTGTTTTCTCAAGGACTAAAATACTATGGGCTGATGAAAGTAGTTGTCTCAGCCTTGAGGTATGTGTACAACATTTAATAGGCATCTATAGGCAGGACAGATTAGACAATCTGTCTGATGATCTCTCTTGGCCTTAAATTGCAAGGAAATTTAAAGCTTGTACATAACAACAGCCTCTAATTTCCAGGGCTCTCAGAAATGCACATGGTTACAACCATGAGCCACAAGCACCAAATAGTCTCCAGTACCACTGGTCAGAGATAGAAAATCTCACTGAGAATTCAAAAACCAAGCAATTCCCACCAAAATTTTAAAATGTGGAAGTGCACTACATTGCCAATTGCTTGCAGGTCTTTGCTTTGCAAGCATCAGAAGAACTCCTTAGAAGTACCTGCCTGTAGTAGAAGAGACCTGGCCTCACAGCTTCTGCCACCAGGAGTCCCATCCCGCCTAAACTGAGGGGACACAACTGCAGGACACTGGCAGCTTGGTTGCTGAAAAGCCCTGTTGAAAGCAGGTTTCTGGAAACTTCCAGCCCTAAACGATGAGGTGTTCTGTCTTCATGACCGGTGAGGGTGCTCAGCATCCCTGCATGAGAACTTGGATATTTAACACCTTTTCCGGCAAAACGTTTATAAACGCACCGTGGTGTTTTGGTGTGGCTGGGAGGTGTGAGTGGCTGCATCCAGGAAAATAATTACTGAATAAACATAAATTAGCTATTTCTCTGTGTACACTGACATAATTAGTGAAAACTTGTTTTTAACATCTTATGAAAAGGAATGCAAGAAAACTGAGACTGATGAATTAAGGTAGAAACACATCTCCAAGACTTACTTCATCTAAATAATATCCTTGTAAAATAAGTATGTATGTATCATTAGTAAGTGTGATGAACAGTGAGTCACTGCAAATTATTTATAAATAAAAATGGTGTTATAGATCCCCAAGATGTTTGCACCTGGAAGCCTACAAAATCACAGTAGGTATGGCTTTATATAATGCTTATCATCACAGAAAGTGGATATTTTTGTCGCTGAAGGGTAAGAGAAAAGAACACATTATAGCCTCAGCTCAAGATATTCTTCTCAGTTTAGATTTATCACGGGTTTCTCTTAAACCTCAGTTTTATTTAAGAAATGGGCTTGTGTCATTGAGTGTGTGTACAGACTGCAAATGATGTTTTTCAAGCAAATCCTCTATTGCATAATCTTTGCTGTCATTTTTAAAAGCTAGATGGAAAAGAAGTTTCCATAAAGAATCACTGTTTATGATGGAACATATAAGAAACAACCAGCACTATCCCAGAAGCAGATTGAAGGGTGGCTGGGCAGAAAATGAGAGACTTTGGTGGATTTATTATCTTCCTTAAATGGAAAAAAAAAAAAGATTTTTAAAATGTAGTCCAGCAGCAACTACCAATAACATAACAGCTATTCAGTTCAGCCATCTGAGATGTGGACATATGAGACACTGTTCAGAGAGGATAGCGAAGATAGTTCTTTCTTTATTTACAATATCATGAAGATTTATAAAACTTGATTGCTCTGGAAGAGTCCACACGATACCCAGGATCTGCTATCTTGAGTCTTTCAGAATAATTGGCTTGATTGATTGGTTTTAGGTTGAATTTTTAAAATTCCATCTATTATTATGCACTAAATTGTTAGCCAAATTCACTGGTATATTGTGCATATTTACAGAACATTCATATTTTGCCACATATTTATGTAGTATTTTTACATTAATAGAAATATGATGTGCCCCAAATAAACTGCCAGCCTAAGATACTGATCCTGCAGGTATTTACACATCTGCTCAATATAATGTACAAAGAGTACTGATATTAACTTCAACTGAGCCTTCTAAAGGTTTTAAAGTAAACTGTATGCCTAAGTCTTGTTGAATGACACTTGTAACAATACCTACAGAAACACTGGGAGAAAAAAAAAATATATAGGTTAAATTATACCTCATGCTTAGGTAGCTAGATAAAACGGGAAGGTATTTACTTGCAGGGTAGATCTTGCTCACAAGATGAAAAATGCTCCATAAAAGCAGTTATTACTATGAGATCGCTATTGTTCTTCTGCAGCCAGTTTGCTGAAAAAAAGTGCTTTTATCTTCCTTGAAAATGGCTCACGAGAAAATTATGTTATGGCGTAATAACAGATATGTTCCGATATAGACAAATATATTACGGTGTAATAACAGGTATTACAGGGGAAATTACATGATCTGTAGTTATATATATATATATATATATATATATATACACACATGTCCTATGTGTGAAGATTTCCATCTCAGATATCAGTCATCCCCTGATATTACTGTTCTTTGGTGCTGAACATCACGGAGGACCAAGATTGAAACCCTAAGAAGATGTGCATTTCTCCACACTAATAAATCAAACTCTGAAAAGAAGTTGGTGGAGATTTAGCACAGTTTGTGAATCCTATTATCACTTTTCAACAGTCTCCTTCTTGGAGAATTTCACAGAAGATGGAGAAGCACCATAAAAGAACTAGAGGTCCAGAGAAAATGAGATGCATGAACACTGTCTTTCTGGTTTTTAGGAAATGGGAGAAGCATGACTTTCTGCAAAGAAGCCCACTAAGAGATGTTTTGTTACAAGGTACTGATCTTAGGCAAATTGCCAAAGCTGAAGTTACTGAGTCTTGACAGATACACAGTGCTCCACAAGAACAATGGTAAAACAAAAGAAGTTCAAGTAACCAGAAATCTTTGAAGCATAATTGCCTCATTTCTTCTAGATGTCAATAAGATCAGACATTTTTGCTCTTGTTTGACTAGTCAAGTGCACGAATCCCGACCAGCCTTCTCATTAACCATTGTGTTGAAAGGCACTAAAGGTTGTCATCCAGACTGTTTAACCCAAAGGAACGTTAGATCCTACTTAAAATCAGTGGTCTGCCAAGAACTCGTTCAGGCTCAGTGGGGTATCTGAAGCTATTAGCCATACTGATCATTAACCAGGGGGGAGAAATTGCCCCAGATGCCCAACAGGCCAGAGGAAATGCCCCATGTACTCAGGGCTGCAGCATTTGTCTGAGTTGTCTTCCTCTCTGAAAACAGCTGGAGCTTAGACCCTCTTTATTTTCCTATTATATTTTGAGGGAGTCAATTATCCTGGCATATTCATTTAAATTGATTTAAATTGTAAATAAGTAAACAGGATTAGACGAAGGATTTGGCCTGACTCTTGTGAGCTTGGGGGAAGCAGTCAGAAAAGGTCCCCAAATAATACTGCTGTCAGCTAACAACTTGGTTCACTAAAAGAACAGTCTTATGATGATCGTCATATTAAAAGTGCCTAAAATCATTAGAATTAATTTTAAAATGGTCTCTGGGAAGTATCTGGGCAGGGACTTAGAGGAAGATAATGAGAGAGAGAGAGAAGTGAGGACATTAAAACTGACTGATTAATAAAATATGAATACAGACAAAGATGTGCAGCTGGGGTTTTACACTACCATTTAAAAATAGCCATGCATATTATTCTGACACTGAGCCTATATAACTTTAAGTCTTTTAGAAACATATTAAAATTACTCAAAGAGGGACCATTTTCAAAACTCCCTGGACTTATGCATGATAACTAAAAAGAGTTTCATTTTAAATCCCTCTGTCTCGTTCAACAGTATTATCTGCTTACAGACAACCCTCAGAGGACAAAGTCACAGCCTTCATCTGGCAAAGTTATTGTCCAGTGCTGATACGTTGTCTGTGCTTGCAGAAATGCAGAATGAGCACAATAATATTGGATCTTACATCTATTAGGATGCTGCATAGTCAGGACAAAAACATCAACTACATTATTGTTGTTACTAATGAGACCTTTCTGATACAGTGTTGTTTGTCTAAAGGCAAAGACAGATCCATTTCAAAAGGCAAGGAGAACAGGTAAAGAAAGAGTCAGCTGTATGTCAGTTTTCCAGTTTTGGACAAATATTCTCTACATCATACAGAAGCATTATGAAAATATAAGTAAAAATGAATTTGAGGGAGACGAGTGCTTGAAAACATTTTGATAATAAGATCTCTGTGTATATATGAGATCAGAAGATCATGATCTTGGAAATAATATGATTCAGTAAAAAACAAGGTGGAAAGAAATCCTTTAATTCATTTGGAACTGTATACTGGAAAAGAAAAAAATAACTGAATTTGAAGTTCTTATTAGTCATCACTGAGTCAAGACATGTATCTGTATCTGACCTACAAAGAAGCAGATTTTTTACACAGCATTCCACTGTTCCCTGTTGGACATGCTAAACTGCACTACCTTATAGAACAGCATCCACCCTTGATGCAGGAGGCCCATGCAATTTTCTTGCATTGAAGCCTTCAAGACAGAACTGAAGAGGGATCTTTATCTTTTCTTAAGTCGAGCACTGATTTACATCTGGTTCCTTGTTTCCTGTCCCTTGCATTTACATGCACGGAGGAATCTCCTTTTGGAGAGGTTGTGTGCATAAATACAGTGTACACTTTGAGTCAAAACACATAGAATGGCAACAAGAGTTTCATTTTAATGACGGATGCACAGGGACTTCCACACTTCTTACAGGTTGGTTTGAATTGTTTCCATTATGAGCCTGTTCGTTCAGGAGCTAAGAGCAGCCCTGCTCTAGGCTACTATTTGGCACACAACATCATCAGTACAAGAGCAATGGTTTATTTGGACAGTTCGATAAAATTGAAATAGCTCAGCTCTTACCCAGCTCAAAGACAAGCAAAAATGCATGTGGAGATTTTCAGATTTTAGAAACTGAATTCAGATTGCACAAAGCATCTTTGATTTTTTAAAAGCTAACTGCTCAAGAAGATGAGAGTTCATAATTTGGGGTAATGGTCATGCCAAATTAGGCAAGAAGCATTGCAATATTGGCTGACATACTAGTGCGTGAAAATAATATTCAGAGATATTGCAGTAAACAGTTGAAATTCCATGCAATTTGTTTTTAAATATCTGTTGATAGCAACATGAGTCATCTGACATAGTGGGGTATGATGATGAATTGCACTCTGTGCTCCTTTGTAAGGTGTTTTGAGATGTGTCAAAGAGCTCATGTTTCCCACCTAACTGCATGTAATTGTTATTGTTTAAGAAAGGTATAATTCAGTACAAAATTAAACATTTTTGGCCATTACCAATCTTCAAAAGAAAATCTTTGAGGCTAAAGTTATTTCAAGAAAGATGAATTTGAAAAGTGTTGCAGTATATATGTGAGATGCATCATATACTGCATACACTTGCCTGGGAATGCATTTTCCCTTTTATTTTTTTTTTCTTTGTGGCATTCCCTACATTTTCAGAACTGAGAAGGAAGTATATTGGGAGGTGTACTGCTAAAAGTCTTGCAACTGAAAATTTTAGTTTAGAGGCTTTGAATCAAATACTCAGATGACTCATGAAAATGGTAATAGGCCCCTAGCTATTACCAACAGATGATATACTCCTCAGCCACAATTGTGGTGAAACACTTGCTCAGAGTTGCTCTAGGTCTCAGGCCACCAAACAGGCCTTGCAGGGGAGTCACCAGCCTGGGGTCCAAGTGTAAACTTCCCCACATTGCCAATGAGCAGTCACATCTGGAGGATACTCCATGATCATTTTCCCAGTCCCAAAAAAAGCAGAGCAGTGAAGAGCACCAGGTAACCCTCTCATAAGGCAGGCTTACCCATTGCTCCTTTATGCAGCCCTTCAAACTGCACAATTTGTGTCTGCTACAAAGTATGCATGTGCTAAATGCCTAATACTCCTGGGCAGACATTGCACTTGAGCTTCCCTGGCCCCCATGCCATCAGCAGCGCTCAAGCTTTCATTAACGCCCAGGTCTAGCAGACAGCAAACCCTGTCTGCTGCCTCCAAGTCATCAGTGGCTGATTGTCATAAGGGCAGCAGGCACAGTGGGACAAGGGAAGCATTTTGGTTGTCTTTCTGGAACAAGATGGTTGCTTCTCAAGAGTGGGATCAAGGTGGAGCAAAAGAAGGTAGCAAGATTGCACATTTTCTTTCACTTCTCTGGAACAAATAAACAATTATTAAACTCTCTTAGTTCAGACACTTTCAGGAAAGCTGTGACAGTCTATAGCAGTATCTGCAACTGTTAGCTTTCATAAGCATTGAAACACACGCACAAAACCACTGCATTTTTTGTTTTGGAGAAAAATTCTGTATTGAAATAGGTGGCATATGTTTTATGAAACAGCCCCATTTCTACTGTCTGCATACCTTACTGTCCCTTTTGCTGTGGATTGCTGGCAGATCTGTACTTCATCACATGTGGACGCTCTCTTCTCTTGCATCCCCCCAAACAACACATGGGATGAAGGAAAAGGAAGTACTCCGCCCCAACTTTTTCAGAATGTACCTGCCTTAATATCTCTTTGGCATTCACAAACAGGCTCCGTTGCAATTGCCTGGCAATTATTTCTATTTTTAGAGTAATCTAACTCACTTCAAAAAACAGCAAGTGATGCAATAAAACCAGGGCTACTATCTGTCACTTTCATTAAGAAACAACACTTTAATTGCCATGACTTACTACTTCAGTGCTTGCAAGATGGGTGGTGTCACCCTTGAGATTTTTTCAGGCACTGTTTCTACTGAAATTTAGTCTCTCAGACTGTATTTATTTCAGTTTCTTGGGAATAGGAGACCAGACAGTGGTGAGACAAGAAAAATGCACTGTTGGAGAGAAGACAGAAAGAGTGAGAAACATTAGCTTGGGGATACACTTCCATGGGACAAGTATATGACCTGGGAAGGAATACCTCATTCTGTAATGTCTTACATGACATGAAGTCCAAAAAGGCTGCTGAAAGAGTGTGACCCTGAACCAGTTTAACAAGGATTATTACATTTTGACTATTTCTCCTGTAGATTGGACACTCCGCATATTTAACACGTGTTGTGCTCTCTGTGGACTCCTTGATAATTACAAACACAGTGACATAGATAACCCCAAAAGCACTTATGGCCTTGTCAATAATATTTGTATATACCATATTTTTACTGAAATGTAATTTTAAAATCAGCATAAATGAAGGAACACTTGGAATTATAGAAGAACTACCAGTGGCAACCTCAGACTTTTTTGGCCCTGTTAGATGTTGGGATAGTCCAATCTTTCTGTCTAAGTGAACATAGGACCAGGAATAACTGTTCTGCATCTGTAGAAAGTCATGGGATTTTGATCATATGAGAGAAGAGGACTAACTAGGAAATGAAAATGGGTCTGTACTGCAGAGGAGGTACTTCAAAGAAATCTTTAATTTTTATGCAATGCAGGATGATACCAGAGCTTGGCCATCATTTGAAGCTGTTCTGGGCTGTATCACAATAAACAGAGATTAGCTGTTATTATTCAGCATCTGCTTCAGTGTTCTCAAATTTCTATAAAATTCTGAGCTGACCTAATTGGGCTAGAAGGAGAAACAGACCGATAAATCTATTTTTATTATGATTAAGTTATTCAAGTCTGGGAGTAAATAAATGTTAAATAAAATGCATGGGAATACTAGCTAATCATCTTCCAACCATAATAGTATGGTATGAAGAAGTAGACTAGAGTTTAGAACTGTTATTCAAAAAGATTCTTTTTCTTAATCTTATAGCAAATAGAACAGCCTTTTTTTTTTGGTCATTAGTGCCACCCATCACCACCAGGGCTAGAGCTTGCCAGTGTAGTTGAAGTGAGCTTAACCCCTTTCTTAACAGAGCAGCTATTGAAAATGCTTTGTACAAGTGCTCCAAAACCATTGATTGTTTCCAACAAGCTTCTTGATGGGGCTAAAGAGGTCATCTTTAACCTTCTATGCCCTAAATGCTTTGGAATTTGAGAAATGCCCTGCACTCCCATGTCCTAGTGCCACTGAGGAGACCAGCAGAGATTTATAAAGGGAGGTGCTGGCTTGAAATCCTCTGTAGTAGGTTTAGATCATGCTCTGAGCCGTGAGCTTTGTTACTGTTTGAGGCATCCTGCTCTGCACTCACTTTCCCTCTTGCAGTTAAGGCAGGGTGGGCTGCAGGATGTACATTTATGGGTGACTTTTTTCTATACTTACCCTATGAATTTTTATTACTGATGCTGGGATAGGTGTTTTGACCTATTTTTGGAGCTGGACATGTAGAGATGTGTTTTGAAACTATGAATCTAAATAATATCCATGTATGATTAGGAGACAGAATGAGGACTGCAGAATTAAAATACCCAAGAGCTGTTATTAGACTCCTTGTCTCTACCCTCAGTGATGCCAAGTGAATTACATGTCAGGAGACCTGTGCTGTGAAGAACTGCTCTGGCATTTTAGCAGCTCTATGGCAGGGTGCCTGGTGCCCAGGCAGTTGATCTCTCCTTACTACCAGCTGCGTCCAAAAACTGGAAGGAACAGACTCACTTCCAAAATCTGAAACGACAGAAGCCTGTGGTCTACCAGCAAACAACCTCAGTCAACATTATGCCATGAGTAGTAGTGACAGCAACAACTCTCCAGTTTTAGCCGGGCCAATATGTTATTTGATATGTCTCTTCACAGGCAAAGACACGTTCTGTCTGAATTAGGCAGGTAAAAGTGGCCAGGGTTCATCTTTGCACCTTTCTTCATGCTTTTCTCTGCAATAACTTGGGGGTAGGGGTCTGTCAGACACTACTTGTTATAAATAGCACCATAAGTGGAACAGACACTGGGGTACCAGCTGCAGAAGGAGCAGTCCTGAACAATCTTTTTAGGTTTATAGCAGAGAAGAAAGAAGACCGTTAAAATTTTAGTCACTGAATATTGGAATCTCTCTTTTCCAAAGACTAACCATGTCATAGTATAGCACAAGCTTTCCAGCTTGGAAGACAGCTGAGAATGGATGTATCTCTGTGCATGCCATTGTAATAGTTGGATATAAAAGCATAAACACATCACAGCCTGAATATTTACAGCATTCAAATTCACTGACCTTGCATTTCTAGGAAAAAGAAAAAAAGAAAAATAGTAGAAACTACCAGGCTTCCAATACTGAGCTTTCAAAATATTTTCCAATGGTGACATTACTGAGACATTTTCGATACTGATACAAGGTGAGTTGGTTGAGAGTAATTTAGGCATACTGTCAGCTATAGTAGAAAAGACCTACAGACACAAAGTTATATATGTTAATAACCTAAAAACGTAAGCATATCAAATGGGTTTTACCTTCCTTGATTTATGTAAAATCTAATAATTCAGTAGCAGTTCAGGCATTAAATTTTATTTTTTGCAAGCTGTAAGGATTAGGAGATAAATTTCAGTTTGATTCCCACCAAAAACCCTCTCATTCATAACATAAATAGGCTATTTGAGTGCAAATCTTTGCAGAGAGTGACTGTTAGAAAAAAACAGTCATTAAAATGGGGTCACGAAACATAAACCTTCAGAGAAGGCATCAGTATGCTTCACTCCTGCAACAACCTCCGAGGAAACCATGCTGCTTGGAGTGTTTATGTCTGAAATGATATCTGTTTGCAGGCTTCAGATCAGTGAGGAGGAACTCTATAGTGCCTTCTCTTTTTTCACAGCCCTATCTGGCTGCCGGTGTCTCTGAGCTGTCAAGGAACAAATGCTCTGACTTCATCTTGTATGCTCTTTCCTCTGTATTCTGACAACCTCTCTCAGGTTCAGAGATGTGTCGACCCCATTGTAATGATTGCTGCTAAAGCGGATGCACTGAGGAATTAAATGTGGAGATATATGTTAAAACTGCCTTTCTTATTCATCAGAGATGCCATGGCCCTGAAAGAAATTTCAAAGGAATAAACGCATCTGTAATGGTTGGAGGTGGGTGGGGTTTTTTTGCTTCTACAGGTAACACTTTATATAAAGCAAGCCCGCTTCACTCTTTCTGTTTTTCTTATCTGAGAGAATGAGAGGTCACAAAAAAAATGAACTTGAAAACTGACAGAATCTTACCATTAAACCAGTTACAATCAGATATCTAATTGCTTTTGAGAGGAGCAGTGGGTTCGCATAAAACGAGACTACTCCATTTTCAATTCATCCTGCTAGCATAAAATCTTCAACATTCCTGTATTATTTTCACAGGGGTTTGCACCATGTTAATAAAGAAGATTATGTCACAGTCAGCAAGCAAAAAACAAAGCTTCCAGGAGGAATGGTTTCTTATGAATGGAAAATGTTTAATACACATACATACATCCCAGTAGTCCAACACCATTCCTTAGGAAGAGCTTTTAATTGATTTCATTCAGCAAAGCCTTTGGGATCTCTATTAAATAAATTAGGTTTAGTGAGTAGGCTTTGTCAATCCAACAGTTTCCCTAAAGTAAAAGTTTTAACCTCTCCATTTCTCTCAAAGGGATTTGATTATTTAAAAGAGAAGGGGAAAAAAAGAGTAAGAGATAGAGAGAAGGGATAGCAACTCGTGCTATTTAAATAAATGTCAGCTCCAGCCAACTTGACCTTCACGGCAAAGATGATTTTTTTTCAGAAGGCCGCTTTACAAATTTCAGAACAAAATTTCATGAGATTATGTTTGGAAACATTTCCATAACATTTTGTAAACTACCTCTCACCATCCATACTTCATCTGTAGTAATGATCTTCCTTAGCAGCTCCTGCTTGATATTCCATTTAATCTCATGCCTGTCCAGAAATGTAAATGTTGCTGGGAAAGGGCATGACATGGGACTTACTCTAAGCTCTTCATGGGTTACTGCTTTGGGAGAACAATTTATCTGAGATGTAGTTGGCTGTTTTTGTTCGATAGTAGTCTGCCTTGGTCTCTGGGCAAAGATTTGGACCATGTTGGCTCTGGTCCAGAGGAGTCTGAGCTGAAAACTTGATAAGTGTAGCATCCAGAGCTTAAGCTTTTGCCTATGACATAGCTCAGCCCAAACCCAAGTGCTCTTTAAACAAGAGCCTACCTGTGGCTCACTGCCTGGCCAGGATGGACCAAGCTGGCAAGAGCTTGCTCTAGTCCAGCCTCCAACAACTGTCCTGAGGGAAGCAGAACATGACTGCTCCAAGCCAAGGCTGGGCTACAGCCAGAAGCAAGGAAAAAGCAAACAGGGGTAACAAATCTTGGTGGGAATCTGCCTGCTCTGCAGTCCTGGACCCCGTGAGGACTACGTGGCCATTTCTGTTGGAACCAGCATTTTCTCTTAACATACAAGCAGCTGATCCTGTGTTTGTTACCCAGGGCTGACATTGCAATGGGGACACCGAGACTTTGTCCACTGCCAAGCTGCAAGTCCTGCACTAGCTAGAGACCTAAAGAACACTGATCTTCATTGCACCCAGACACAGCAGACAACTTTAGATAAATGAATTAATGTTTCAAAATAGATATAGTACTTTTCATTCTTGCCTTTAATCCATCCATCTGAAGTCAGTGGAAGCTGAATTAGCTCATGCACTTTCAAATGACTCATCAGTCATGCATTTGCTCCATGAAGTGCATCTCCTCTTGCTCTGTTCCATGAAGGCACAGTGCAATGAGGGCACTACTCAGAAAAGGAGGCAGGTGTCCAAACTTCCCATGCCCTTTTCTCACTACCAAATATATCCTCTCTTGGATACTGCCCATGCAATACTGCAGTGTCACTGACTGTAGCTGGTCTATGTTGAGTTACACAAGACTAAGATATATGGAATCTCAGGATAAATGAGCAATTGCCTGCATGTAATTTTTAATTGAAATGTTAATGTAATTTCCTATGCAGCAGACAACATTCAAATCAGATTTTCTTCAAATTTGCTGTTGCTGAAAATAAACACCAAAAAAAAAATCCTTCACAAATAAGATCTCGAATCCTAACTCAGATGGGAAAATTCACAGGCCGCTCTCTTTAATTAATTTAAGCATCACTAATTTAAACTAAGTTCTCCTGAGTAATTCCAGTAACAGCACTTAAAAATAATGCTCCTGTGAAAAGCTCTGCTACTTCAGAAAATGATCAGAATTAATGTTGCTCATTTCACAAAGAAGATTGTCTTTGTGAACATGTGACACATGCAGAAATTCTAGTCTATTAGCAAACAAGATCAAAAATGAAATCATTTACACCGGCTGAAACAAACAAGATTTTGATATTCATCTATTGTAGGTTTTATGAGAACTTGAAGGGGAACAGGGAAAACAAAACAAAAAAGATGTGTACCCACAACAGAAGGGAAAACTATCCTTCAGGATCCTAGGAGACAACTAGTTAAGTTACAACCACTTTTATCATTACTATAAATACTTCACTAATTTTGACTAAGTTCATGTCATAACACCAAAATTCTCTTCCCATCATGACAAGCAGTTGCTGGTCAACTTGTATTTTCAGTTTCTTCCTAAAATTTCTCACAGATCAACTTCCAGGCTGCTCTGATTTATCCTACACACTGTAAATACCTCTGGCTTTGGTCCAGTAACTAGAAAAGGTTTTTTATTTAACCTGATGATTTTTTGATTTTCTATGAAATGTTGTTGTGTGCTTATATTTCAGTGAGCTCCTACAGAAATACAGATTCTGCAGGGGCAATGGTGTTTGTGAGATAAAATATATAGATTTATGTCTGTAAAAAGAGCTGGTCTGTAAGTGGACTTAATATATGCATCCAGATGTCTACGAGACATTTCTATTGGGCACACTAAAGACAATAAGTATGATGTTAAAATATTGCTTAGCTAGGTCCATAGTCAAAAGTTAAATCCATTGTTTCACAAGTTAGTTTGGTACAAAACAAGAAGGCATATAAAAATAACTTGTCATTTTAACTACCTGTTGCCTACTATGACCATGCAAACTCAGCTAAGCATAGGTAGGGTCCTACCTTCTTAGACAGTGCTCATCTTTGTCCCTGGTTTTTGGGGGTTAGCAAAATTTGTTTTATTTAGAGGCTATCACCACCACAACCATGATTAGACCTGTTAATTTATTCTCTATTTCTGTTCATGGGCACCTGTATTTGTTAGCAGTCTTTAAAGAGCCTAGACTCTACACTGCAGTAAATATCACAGACAGGAATAAAGTGTGTGGGGTTCTACAGGGAAGAGCAAGATGGCTAATTTTAGATATGTCTATCATTCAGCATGTAAATATTATATAAAGGCTACCTGTCTAGTACTTCATCCATAACTTATATATAAAAAGAAGATTCTGACCTTTATTTATTTCTGTAGAAAACAGCAAGAGGTCATAAAAGCGTGCGTATGTGCCACTTTCTTTTTTTAATTCATTCTGTGATCTCTGTAGTGTTGAAAATAATAGCCTTTGGGAAGACAAAGAGATCTGGGACCATTATGGTCTTAACATATTGCCATATTCCTTTCAATGTCTTCCTTCACTTCTAAAAATTGATTTTTGTTTTGCTTTTCTTTCTGATATCAACTAGAAAATTAGATGCTATGGAGCGAGCAAGATAAACAGCAAGAACTCTGATCTTTTTCCTCATTTAGAAAACTGAGATTACTTTTGTATTGGTTTGCATTTGAGATGTGCTGATTTTCGAGTGCTTCTTACAGAAAAGAAAAAACCTAAAACGTAAGTATCTCTCCAAAGCACCTTTTAGCAAACTGGATGGCAGTACAAGATTTTTACATTAAACTTAGGTATCTGAAAGAAAATGTAATATAAAAAGATTTCTTATTGAATATGTTTCTATTTTTACATTGCTGGGAACTTCAATTAAACAAAATCTGACACTAGGCTCTCAATTGACTTAGGCTGAAGTTGATCTATTGCTTTTTGTTAGAAAAAAAAAGAACTGAGTTGCTGCAAAGGTGTATAGTAAATCTTTGCCTTGTTGTATTACAGTATATGGGACTAAGCACTCAAGAGTATGTTTAGATAATAATTTTTGTGAGGATTATCTAGAACATAACCTTCCCTGGCTTACACCTGATTAATTCCAAGGCTGAATACTGAAATGCCTTCTTAGGCAAAACTTTCCTTATCATTAAATTCTGAGATAATATTAAAGAGTTTGGATCCAGATTTGCAAAGGCATTTAGATACTTAGAGGTGCAGATAGGTATCAAATAGGATTTTTTTTAAAAAGTCTATGCAGCATCTAGGACTAATTCATTTTGAGAAGTAATGTATATTAGATGTCAAACAGATCTGGTGTTTTGGAAATACCATTGGACATTTCCACGCAAAGTTAGGTGCCTAACAGTCTTCAGAGTTTTTACTGTTTGCCCTACATCTGGAATGCCTTTAAAATCTGTCTGTCTTATTAAGAGAGTTGAAACAGAGACAAGAAATTAATACATCAAATTAAAAAAAAAAAAGATGTGCCAACCTGTAAATTTCTGACACCTAAGTTCTGAATGTTCACATTATTCACTACTCTCTATGCATATCTCATGACTTATGTGACCAGGAGGGTGTAATACATACGGAGAACAGATTACCTGACTTTACAAAGCCTTTTATAAGAACACATCTGCTTTGTCTTGGCATTTGAAATACATTTAGAGCACTCCTTTTCAATTGCAAGTCAAGTACAACTGTGTGAACTACTACATTTTTCTCCTGCTGAAATCCAGAGAAATGAAATTGCTGCCTTGAGCCATGTTTTGAACTACTAACTATTGCCACTTGAACCAAGAAAAGCTTTAAAACTTACGCTGCAAGACTTCTCCAGAAGCTACAAAATACCCTTCCAAGCCTCCAAATCAGCTTCTGATGGGAACAGGTTTTTTTGAGGTTGCCCTCACAGGTATTTACCTTTCAAGTCAATCACTGCTGAGTTCCTTGTTTGTTGATCTTACCAGAGTACAGCCATTGGTCCCTAACAAGTGTTTGTAAGAAATAATAGTGTGCCTAAAATCTTAGTGTGCCATGACCACAAACGTGAAACAGCCCTGAGCATAAAGACCTGACAGATGACTCTGTATCCCTGTGCAATGAGATAAACAAATCTTTGCCTTTCAGCTTTTGTAATCAAAGAAAACCAAGAGAGATTTCTCTTGTTCTGTGATTTTATGTGTGTCAGTGCCGTGCCTTTCCCAGTTCATTTGTTGTGATTTATATTTTCAGAAAGTATATGTTGTGCTGCATGAGAAATGTCTCTGTTGAATTGAATTCTCTGACTGCAGTAACTCTAGATGAGCTTAGTGTCTTAATCTGATGGCTATTTCTTCTTTTTATAAAACCGATGTGTACAGTGGCTGCATTACTTATAGTAATTAATTTTTGTGGCATCCTGCAAATTCTTCAATGTGTGGGAATTGACAGAATATTTTTTGTTGTTCAATTGCCAGAATATTTTATTGTTTGCACATAGTGAACCAAAATAATACCCTGCAGCAAGTTTCTATTTAAATATTGTGCCACAGATCAAATTCTGCTTTAGTTGTAAGAGTTCAGATAAAGCATCAAGAAGTTCAAAAGGAAAAGGAAGATTTTTCTAAAACTTCAGCAAGACTTCTGTAAGAACCAGCATTAAAACACCAAAGGATGATCGAATATCCAAAGTGGCTGGAAAACCAGTTTTTATCTGCAGATCTCTGTGGCAAAGGTGAAAGAAGAACATCCACAGAGGATGTAAGAAAAGCAGAGTACAAGGATTAAAGGACTAGAGGTGGCCTGAGTTCCTGTAACTGGGAATCTGGCAAAACTGGACTCTGGGAAAGTGCAGTCTAACTGCAGTGTTAATACCAAATGCTAACAGCAACTGGCCAGCAGGCAGGACTTGTGTAGCAGACCAGGGAAAAAACCTAAGGTTGTGTGACCAGATCATGATTACAAATGTGTCAAAAGCAGTGTGCCTTTTGTACTAGGGCACTTGTCAGCCCCTGAAATTAGAAGCCTTCCTCTAAGTAAACTGGGATTGAGGGATTAGGGCAATGTAAGCAATGTGTTAGAAGCAAAATATATCCCAATAAAACCACATTACACATAGATTTTTCTCATGGACTCCAAGTCACAGGAGATGCTGAAGAGCCAACAGATCAGAGTCTGCTTCCCTCTTGTTACAGGGTCTGCTCTTCACCCATCCATTCCAGTGTTTGTTACTGGACAGTCAGCCTTATTTTAAGCACATCAGGCAATGATACACTTGGCCTTTTCCATTTCCCATAGTCAATCCTAGCACAACTATTCCCATTCCTAACCTTCCAGCCCTCTTTAAAATGAAATCTTTTAATGTACATGCTGAACTAATGCAGCATGGGATTTGGGGAGTGTGCCTTTTTTTTTTTTCTTTTCAAATTGTAAAGAATTACTTTTAAATTAAAAAAAGTAAAATTAAAAAGAAAAAAAAAGAAAGAAAACCTTATCAGTTTGAACCAAGGAAAAACTCATTTTACCGCCCAGTATGACAAAGATATCTGCTGCCTGCCCCAGGTACAGTGTTGGGACTGGAAGCACTGCCTTCCCACACCTTTGAATTTTTGAAGGTGATGTTAATGAAGTGACCCAGTTTACACAGTTGGCTTTTGCATCCTCACATTGCTGAAAGTAAAGAAATTATGACTTTGGCAGCAGGAGGTTGAAGGCACAGAGCATTCCGTTAGATAAACTACGTCAGGAGATTTTGGGCTTAGTTGATGGTATTGTATTTTTGTCTTAATGTCCTTCCCTGGGCTGGCTGTGTGGGTGGTAAATCAGAGTTTCCTGAGTGGAAGGAATAGGAAATGGGGCACAAAAGGAGCCCCTGAGAGAAGACTGGGAGACTATTGTCCAGACATGATAAAGGAGGGGAAAAAACAGCATGTTTATAACCTCTCTCATGGAAGAGGGCAGCTCATCCTGACCCAGCAAGTCAGGATGCTATTGTGCTGTGGTGGCCAGTGCTGAAAACGGGGACAGAGAAGCACAACACACCAGCTCTGGTGGCTGCAGAGGCCACAAGGTCCTCTCAGATCTGCTTTGTGTGAAACGTTCACTTATTTCCCATCAGTTTGTGGAGTTCGCTCTGCACAATCTGCACAGTCACTGGTGGTCACATTAGCCAGAGAGACACGTGCTGCGTGCAGACACTCAGCACACACACAGCAGTGCAAGCCAGACAGACTTGCTATTTTCCACACAGCTACTGTTACAGGCTCCCAAAATACATGAGTTATTTACTCGTTATTGGCTGCCCAGTCCCAGGCGTGGTGCTTTCCAAATAACATGAAGACACTAATCTCTCCCTACAGAACAAAATCCAAAATAGCAAAGATCTTGTTGGAACAGTGGTAAGGGACACCAGATACAAGCAAAGGGCTCAAGGCAATTAGCTGAAATCACCCCCTAAAGTTGCAGTCATGACACAGCAACTTTATATTCTCTCATTGCCTTCATATCATATCACCATTCAGTTCAGCAATTTACCCCTTCTATCTGGTTCAAATCTCAACCATACCTTTCCAAAGAGCTCAAACAATGTTTTTATTTCTTATCTGGCTAAACGCAGAAATTCTAAAGTAATAAAATGTATTTTCCAGGAAAGCTTGATTGTATCAGCTGAATGAGAACTTCAGGACTCCTGCACAAGGAGGTCATTTTAACTGTTTATGGGCAAATAGACTCTCTAAAGGACAGAAGAGATTTCGTATTTGATTATATCTCTTTCTTTTGAAAAAGCCTCTGAATAGGAAGAAATCTCCTTTCTGCCCATCACAAGTTACTCCATAGCTGTGGCACAAGCAGTGCTATCCTACAGTAGCTGATGAGTGAACCACCCATCGATGGCTGACATAGTGCTCTGCATATTCTGAACTATTCTGAAATTTCACGGTTTTAAGTATGACCATTTTCTCAGCAATGGTATAAAAATATGGTGAAAAATATCTCAGTATAACAGACTGACCTATTCTCCTGGGCAAGATGTTGGGAGACTGGGCTAAACACCATGGCTTGTCAGATATGCTAATAGATGAGCTCTATTTTCAGCACTGATCCTAAGAAGAATACACTGAGCAAATGTCACTTTTACAACCACTAATTGAACATGACTACAGCTGACAGCACTTTCCTTCCTCCTCTGCCGACTCTCAAAGATTATGTCCCATTTGTTTATTGGAAATATTCATGCTTCCCCAAAGATTCACGACAAACTACATCTCCCTGCCAACAGGCCCTTGTATGTGGAGTTATTATTCTACATTTGTTTCTCACTCTTGCCTGATCCAGCCAATTCAAATCATCAAGCTCACGCAGCATTTCTGCCAGCAGAGGAAGGAATGCAAGTCAAGCCTAACTTTGCATTTGGTTATGCCACCCTTCAGGGTCATCAAAGCAATTCCAAGGAGGTCTACATTCAAACTAGGTGACTCCAGACAACCTCTAGTTTTACATATACTTTCAAAGGAACAAACAACCCTGGATAAACTGTTGAACAAGGAGCGTTCACAAGGAGATGAACAGAAAGAAAGAAAGAGACAACAAAGAAAAATAGCATTGATTGAAGTAAAACATGTTGGGAAACCATCCCTTCAGAAGGCCTGATAACATGAGATGAGGATCTTCTGCACATTGGGTTATGGCTTCCACATATTTTTGTACATGCCCAGACCCAAGCTCATGCCTCAAAACACCTTTCAGCTCTCAGCACCTCAGTGGCAGGCATCAGAACCTCCGAAGTCACTCTAACAGAAGCTAGCTCAAATTTAACGTTATAGTTTAAATGCATCTCTAGAAGTGAAATGTACAGTTTTCTTGCACCTGCAGATAGCTTCTTTTCAGCCCTGCTGGAAACTGCATGACAATGATGCCTGGGAGCAAATCACATGGCAGATATGCCCAGAAAAACCCCATTCCAACAAGATGCCTGCCACCAGCAATAGGTCTATAATGCCAACTGCAATGAAATCCTTGAAAAGTAGCATGCAGTATCTCACAGTTTATGAATAATGATGAGTATGTTATTGCTCACAGACCCATGAGCTCACCAAAAATCTCAGGTAATTTTCATTAGCCTGAAGTCCTCTGCACCCTCAAATCAATCGAGGTTCTGCCACGAACTTCTAAAATAGAGTAAAATACCTCAGGACATGAAAAAATCCACAAAAAGGAGAGCACAGCTCGTGGTGTAGTAGTAGCATACGGCAACACAATGTGTACCAGCCCAAATAAAATACACCCACTGTTGCATGATTTATATACCAAAGCATTTTCAGTGGTGCATTTGAAAGAATTGAATTCTGGAAGGTGAAACACAGATTCAAAGAAGCTGTTTATCTGTAAAAAAAATAAATTGCTGTGATTCCTTTCATCTTATTTAGAAAGAAAAAAAAAAGGAAAAAGTTTTCCTTATGCACAGGCAAAGCAAGCCATGGCTTTGCACGGCTTCAAGCCATATAAAGCAAAGAGAAGTGGTAGTAGCATACATCCAGATGCTTTTTACCAACAAGGACCTGAAACCTGTCTCACTTAATACGTCAAGATCCCTGTTTCTTCTGTATGAAACTAATGGGAGGTACATAATGTGTATAGAGAGACTAACTCAATATCTATATTACTCACAGTATGTTTTGAGCAGGGGAGGTTTCTGTGAATACCCATGCTCAGAGGAGTGGCTTCAGTCCCTCTTAAGGCTCTGCTGTAGCATCAGGAGCTTAGCAGCTGTGTGGTGAGACCAGGGCACCCAGATGGGCAGCTGAGCATCTTCTGCCCCTCTTTTAGGGCTTTCCTATAGGCACACACAGAGCATTCTGAAAGAAATGCCACAGCCCTGCTGCAAACGCAGGGAGTGTGATATCCTGGTAGCAATGGATGAAATCCTGGCTCCCCTTCATGATGTTTCATTCCTTAATTTCCCTGTAGCCAGAGTTTTGATGGGTGACTTTGATAGATCACAGCTAGGATGAAATGCCACCTGTCTCTAAAACAGCCTCCAAAGGCAGTCTGGGCAGAAGCAACAGAATGATGTAACCCCCTCAGTCTGCTGTTTGGCCTGCAGCTTGTAACTACTGCTGGCACCCTACCAGGCTGTGTGTGCCTCCAGCCCCAGCTCTAGGTGACCACAGTGCTGGTCTCCCTCTGTGACACCCCTTGGCTGCCAGCTCCACCTCTCTGTCTTCACTCACACACAGCTGCTTCTGCTTGCATGCCTCAGGCAATGTTTCCTTTCCTTCCTTTGGCTCAGAGGATTAGCATATCAAGCTGCATACTAACCCAGGAGGCAAAATAGTGCTCCATAAAGAGCCAACAGAGTATGATAGCCCATTGTGCTTTGTCCCAGCTGTGTACTCAGTGGCCCCAGGTCTGGAACAACACAGAAAGCATCAAGCCCAGTGCCCCTGGCATCTGACTTGAATCCATGTAAACAAATTACTAACAACTACTCAAAAAACCCGCATGAACCATATGAACTGTTTTAGTTCTGTGTGGACAGGTGCTAGACTTGATGGTCCTGGTCGGGCCTTTTCAATTCAGCATATTCTGTGATTCCGTGTGATTCTGGAAAAGAAAGTTTTAACACTCGCATTTGAACCTTTTGTTACGAAGTCTCAGTTCACCAGTTCAAGTCAAAGTTACGGGCAGGGTTATGCTATGTAGGACCATAAAACATGGATATTTTGGGATTCAGTTTCCTTAGGTGCTATGCAATGGACATTCTAGCATGTGCTGTTCATAGCAGGTAATTCTGCTTGACTTTCTTTCCACCTGCAACATGTTTGGCTCCAGCAGCAGCAATACATACTTCAGGCAGCTGTCCAGCTGTAATAAGATGGATTCATATCTTGGGAAGAACAAGGTGGTCTCTAAAAGCCTTTTCTTTCTGAAACTGGCTCTGGACCTGGCAACTATTAGAGCCAGTAGAACTGAAAATAGAACTGAAATGCATTTGTGGTACTAAAAGGTTGTTAGATGAATTGCTTCCCAGGAACAGTTTAACAGAGAGGAAAATTTAAGTAACTGTTTGAGTTTATTAAAAGAGCGATGGTCTGGGGCCAGTTCCTTTAAGAGTTAACATCCCTCAGGGCCTGAGATGCTTCTCCTGCTGCTTGCAGAGACCCATTAGAGATTGAAGCATGGATGAGAAACAGAAATCCTGCTCTGGGTCTCTGCCTAGAGAAGGAAGGAAAGGCCATGGAGCAGTGGGAGAGAGCAGATGGGGATGACAGCTTTTTTCTGCATCTGAATCACCAGGGTTTTGGGGTATTGTCAAACCCCGATGGTGACAACGGTGTCTGTGACTGAATTCAATGTCACTCCAGTCCATTACAGGCTGGACTGAGGACACTAACTTATTTCATATGACCTATACAGTATAGACACCACATCTGGTTATATGAGCAATATGATGGCCAGCAGGATCCTAACGTTAAAAGGTTTGGTAATGGTTTTTTTCTCTCTCAGTTCCTGGAAATGTAAAAAGAAACAAGGAGGCAAATGTCTGAATAAAAGAAATCCAAGTAGTATTTATGAATTTTTTTGCTAGGCAAATGCCATTACTTAAACAGACTCTCAAACACATGAAATGCTCTTAGGGCCCTCCGTATTCCCCCAAGACTGTCTATTTGTTGGCATTTGTCTGTGTCTGCTTTTAACTTAATAAAACCACCCCAGCATCTGAGCTATGGAAAATTTAAGTCAATGGGAAGCCTTCAGCTCTGACTCATTATCTGTATCTAACCACAGGATCATGAGCTCAGATACACAGAGCAACCCTCATATCAGCACCAGTAGCCTACAGCATTCTTTTCCTCACCAATTTTTTCACTCAGCACAAAGTTTTGTTTGATTTTTCGTCCCAAACATGGCTACTGTAACACTGTAAAGCAATGAACGGCTCAGAGAGCAGGGGTGAGAGAGACAGGTTCTTTGGCAATGTCCTTGTTAAGCTGCTGGCAAGTTGCCTTGCTCAGGATGTGGAGCAGCAGCTGAAAGCAGCCAAACACCAGGCCCCTATCCGGAAGCCTCAGGACTGTAATGCTGTTGCTAGGGATCCTGATTACAAAGTACCACAGTTGAATAAAGTAGGTCAAGAAAATTACCATTATAATGATATTCTCCTTGCCGTTCTCTAGCCGGTCCCCTACCCAGCCCTGTGCCGCTGTAGGGCCTTCCTCATTGCTTCATCTTGCCTTCCCGCACAGTGGCCTATCTGCACAGAAATGGTGAGAAACTCCATCTCAGCCTAGTGGGAAAGACTCCCAGCTTTTTTTAGAAAAGGGAGCTGTTACATGGAAGCCCTCAGGCTGAGAAGAACCCACACTTCCCTGGTGAGTTCTGCAAGCTACTGCTATTTCCTCTCCTTCCAGCCAGCAGCCACTCTCTGGTATAGACTAAGTACTGAAAGGATGGATTTAAAGATGGATGTATTTGATGAGAAAACCTGATTTAGATGCCCATTAAGATACACACCTGTCTCCCTGTTTTTCTTTGGCAGATCCAGCATCTTATTCTTCACTCCTGGGAGCACTGAATAGTTTCTGTGGAGGCGCCTAGACTTGTTACACTATTCACCAAAAAGACGGGAACGTATTTTTGTGATAATATCTTAATTTAATGAGTTAAGAACTAATTATCTAACCTAGGAGCCCCCAGATGCCATACATCTGTCCTTATACAGCTCTAAGAGTACAAGCTTGCATTTTGAGTTAGGTCAATTTGCTTAGGGGCTACCTTATGAATTAGGCAGGGCTCAGGACCAAGACTATGTACCCAAAAAGTACCAACCAAGAAGAGCCTCTGAAAGACCCTGTTAGCCAGGATTAGGGTAGTTCCTCCTCTGCTTCCTTGTAGGAGTAGTCTTATTAGCTGGCCTGTATCATCACTGTGGTCTTATCTCGACAGGCCAGATGGTAGCCAGTGTTTTGGAGAGTGGTGGCCAGGCCTGAGTCACTTCTGTTCTTCCCATTTTGAGAACAAACATGTGTTCACTCTGCTGCTGTGCTACTACTCAGGAAGACTATGATCAGACTGTTTAGTTCATGCCACAACCGAGTGCTTAACCCCCTTTCCAGCTCTCCTTTCCTTTTTCCTCTCCTCCTTTCCTCTCTCAGCCATGCCTGAGCATTGCCAAGAAAATTACTCAATACATGACATTAAGAAAGAAATTGTTCCTCTGTTCTATCATCAAAATATTAATATCTACTTATTTAATAACTATGAATTATATATTGTTTGCACAGTATTTACCTACCAAGAAGAGCTAAGAAGTGTTAAGTGTTTTAAAAAATTGCTAAATTTGAAAAATTGCATGAAAATTAACTCCTATGAAAACAATAAGCTTTTTATGCTTGTACAATAACTTTTTATCCTTCAGCAGCATTCCTGTTGTTGAGCTTGTACATTTCCTTCATAAATGCTGATGCCTTAAATGGCTACCTAAAAGCAGAGACTAGACAGGAATAAGGGAATAAAGGTGGGTATTTGTTTGAAAGGCCTTCAAAGGCACACCCTGGGTTTTCCAGAGGCTACTGCCCCAGTTCCCAAGATGGATGATCCCAAGATGACAGGTCACGAGTTCTACACACTTTTATAGGTTTGGTCCATTTGCATTTCAGCATAAATGCACCAATTAAAATGTTAGCTAATGATGTAATTTCCCCAAGCTTGCCCCCCCTCCCCAAGATGAAGGTTTACACATTTTGGGCCTAGGAGAGTCTGGGTGTCCTTGAAGAGCAAGCTGGAGAGGCTTTGTTATATCTATCTTAGCATAGGAGAGCAGCAGCTAATGAGCTACAGGAAACTTCAGAGTTACACTAGGCAGTACAGGATTTGAAAAATATAAAAGTTGAAACCTAAGGCATCATTGCCAACTGTCTGATGAGAAGACTATTAACTATGAGTGCTGGGGAAACATAATCTCTATCTTCATCTCAGAAAGAGCTTAGGGGTAGGGAGAGGCAGTTGTATGCCCTCTGATAATAGCAAGGCCCAAAGTGAGGAATATAATTACATACATATTTTTGTCATACTTTTGCCTGAGGCTATGGACCATATTTTGGATCTAGTTCTCTTTTTTTATGTCAAAGATAAACAGATGATGCTAATCGAGTACTTCCTTTGGTGCCCTCTTCTATTTACAAAGACTCCACTGGGAGTGCTATTTCCATGAAAACAGCAGGAGCAAAACAGAATCAGTCACCGTATTCAGAGATCCCTGATTCTGCCTTCCCAAAGGGGTTTGTGCTAAATATCACCACTTTCCACTAATTTATCTACTTTGTTTTTCGTATCTGTTCTTTTTTTGCCTCCTCACACAATCGCTTTGGAGAGCAATTCCCAAAATTTTGTCTTTGCCACCTGCCTTAGGGAACCCTCCTCAGATCCACTGCTTCATTGCTGCTAGGATGCCTGGTGAGCAGTGACGTCCTGTGACATCTCATCATTTTATAAAGGCCTACTTAACTGCTTCATCTGGTTAGCTCAACACCCCAGGATATGGTACAGCTGCTCCCTATAAGCAGCTACGTAAGTGTAACAAAAGACATGGTTCAGAGCAACCAAAATTAGCTTTCAACGTCAAAGGAGATGTCCAGGAAAGAAGAAAAAGGTTATGAATATCATAAATACCCAGTTTATATCTAGAACTAGAGTCAGATGGTGTCTGTTGTGCTCTGAGGCTTTGCCATCTTGTTTTATTTTGTTTCACAGCAGTTGCAATTGTCCTTTGATTCTGACAGGCTATTGTGCTGTTTTCCCATGAATTCTGTTTGGATTTTTTTAAAGGCTTTGATTGGACCAGATTTCTTATGTATGTTAAAAGTATTCTTTGGTCCTGCTGTTATTTATGTATTTGTTCCCTAGATTTCTTAAGCACCTGACAAGAGGATCCCAGGTACTGTTAACTGTCCTTTAAGATACTTTGACAAAAATGCCAGTTCCAATTAGATCAAACAACCCAACAGTCAAGTCAGCCTTGTACATGTTCCCCATTTCAATCCTTTCCAGTGCAGCTCTCTTCATGCATTCTGCCCTCTGCTCACCTCCTGAGGATGAGGACAATTTCTTTAAGACCTGCAGGGAAACAGCACTAGACGCCCACACTTTCACATTTCAGACTGCTCCAGCGCAGGTACTGCTGCTGGCTGCAGCTGTTGCAATGGCAAGGACAGCAGGAGAATAGAGAGAGTGTGTCTGTAATGTGTAATTTCCTTTGGCACCGTACACTTCCATGCTAACCTTTCCAAAGCCAGAGCATTTAACACAACACAGACACTTTGTACAATGCTGGCAAGAAACCTCTGTATTCAAGAGATGTTACTGGGCATCTGTTCTGATCCAGCTGCTAGCAGAATTTGGTGACAGAAGAGAGTGGTCCTATACTAATAAGGGATTTCAGTATATATTTGATTAGTAGAAGTTCCTTCACTACCAGGGATAGGAAGTAGCACTTTTCACTGCTCCCCAGACACCCTGCTCCATTGCAGAGGCCAGCACAAAATAAGCTTCAGGAATACTAGTGAAAGCAGGGAATATAGGAGTCATATACAATGCCACAGGCACTCCATGGAAGTCAAACCAGGCCAATAAACCTGTCAAAAACATGAGACAAGGCTGCTCTAAGTCTAGAGGAACTGCTGGATCAGGGTGCAAATTAGAACATCTTCAGGTGGGAAATCAAACCAGCTTTGAACAGTCTATAAACACTTAGCATTAGATAGAGCATAAATAAGACCAGCATCTGTAAAGAGGAGAGCCTCTTGCCTGGGTCAAAGTCCTGTCTGCCACATCTGGTGTTTCTCCAGAGAAACCTCTCTAATCCACTGGCTCTGAACTCATCACGGGTAAGGGTTGCCATGGGGACATGCTGAGATTGTGCCATTTTAACATTTATCTTCCAGATTCCTCAATGAAGTGACTACGTAGGCTTCTAGGCAATAAATATGCATATAAAAATGTGAATATACAAACCAACCCATCAAGCAGCTTCAAAGCTGCAATATACCCCCATCCTGGCAGAGTTGAGTATTAGCTGCTGTTTGCACAGTAGCTGTGGGAACAGTCACTGTCCCCAGATTCCTCTCTGCTGTAAATGCAAAAAGGAAAAATGTTTGGGTGAATGGCTCATTAACACAGCTTGTTTTCACAGTGAGAGAAGACAGGGAAGGAGGAAGCTGTGAAATGTTTAAGAGAAGCTTCTGAACATCATTCATAAAGCCCTACCTGTGCTTTACTTATGGTACCTTTTCAGCAAATTCATTAGTCTACAGCAAGAAGACAAAATTGACATGAGGACCTGTGAACTAAACATCCTGCTGAACAGGTGCGAGAAAGGGGAGGCAAGTCTGAGATCTTACCCAGAGATGCTTGTGGCTTTTCGTTATTTAGACTTTTTACCTTTGCAGTCTTTATCTGGGAGAGAAATTTGAAAAAAATTTAAAAAAAAAAAAAAAGAAGAAAAAAAAAGAAAGGCGATAAGGGAGAGGAAGATGGCAAAGAGGCAAGAAAAAGAGAGAAGATTGATACATTTAACATCAGCTGATGCAGCATATGACCCATGTCCTATGGCAGGAAGAGGAGTGACTTGCCCTTCCCCAGCAGCCATGTAGCTGCTAATTATGACTCTGCCAGGCCTTCAGGTATAAAAAATGGAGGAGTCATCTAGGGAAAATTAATAGTACCACTGGAGTCAGTGAAAATTCTCCAGGGATACTGTAAGGATGAGGATGTCCTAGCCAAGTGGAAAATGGCCTATATTGATCCCCAAGCCCATAAATTGAGGGTGTGTTCACACAGCAAGCTGTGCTGTAGCTGACGTGGCAAAAGATCAAATCTTCATGGCAGATTTCCGTGCCCTGCACCTGCACTACAACACAAAGTTTTGGAATCTCCATGTTGTTTTACCCTTGCAACATGAAAGGCACCATCCTGAGAACATCTCTGAAGGAAAATCTTATCCATACCCTCTTCCCACCGCTAACTAGTCCCCTCTCACCCACAGCCACTCTGGGGATACCCACTCGGAGTTAGATACTGGGGCAGTTTTGCTGGCAGCAGAAACTGGTGTAAACAAGCCTTTAGGTCTAGGGATCAAATCATGGTGGCTTTAGGAAATGCTTTCTGACTTTACTTCTTCCCAAGGGATGGTTCTGGTGAGGGAACTGAGAAAAATCTCCAAGACAAGAAGAAGCGGGGTATATAATTGCGCTACTTCATATAACCAACATTCTGATAATGTAATCTTGTAGATACTTTTTAATTTTTAATACATAGATACTTTTAAACAGGTATTTGAGTTGTTAAGGTTAGCCTAAGTCAGGTGAATAAATATTTGGCAGGTTTTTGATGGCCGAATATGATGAGAATACAAAATGCGCATGATAGATTGGAAAAGCTTTCTGGAAAAACATCAAGATGGTTCTCAGCAGGGGTAAGTGCAGTGTACTATACCTAGACAGGCACAGTCAACCACTCAAATGAGTATATATTGAGCTGCACAGCAAGTTCTAGAAAAATGTCTAATAATTACAATTAATTACAATGTTTGCCTGAGTCAAGGCTATTAGAAAGTGAAAATATCAGCCTGAATTCTAAAAAGAGGAGTAAAACCTGAAAGATGCTCTATTGGTAAGATCTCAACTGGAGTGGTATGTCCAGTTTTGGACCAAGCATTTGGAGAAGGATGTGGAGCACCTGGAGAGCAGGAGAAAGAACACCATAATACCAGAAATCTAAAAAACATCACCAGTGAATAGTGATTGAGATAATTTGTGTTTATCTCAAAAGAAGCCTTAAAATACAGACAAGACAATTGCAAAGGGAAAGGGAACAACTTGTTGTTGTCTCTTTAGATGTGACATAATGGCAACTCAACTGCAACAAAGAAGATTTAGAGGCAAAATTAGGAACTATTCTGTGTCACTAAGAAAATGGGGCACAGAAATAGATATGATGAATCTTCATCACTGGAGCCTTTGACTAGGAAATATATAGTCTTTTTGAGGGTGGGATAGGAAAGGAAGACAGGTAAACAGGTCTGATTTAAGCTTTCTAAGCCTAGATGATATTCATTGGTATATTTTATTGGACAATAATTCTCTCTAAAAGGTTCTTCATTTTGTTTTTATGCAGAAATGTGACACAGAAAAATGAAGAAACCAGAGATTAAAGAGGTTTTTCAGCCCAGGCGTAGGTTGGTGCCCATAGGTACTGTATGAAGACAAAAAGGGAACAATTATAGCTAGCTTAGGCTTGCCACTCTGGGGGAACAGTGCAATTAGGGCAAGGAGTGAAATACCAGCATGACCTGAACAGGCTCATTATCAATGAAATGTCAAAATTACAATGTCAATTAATAAAATGCACCATGCAGCATGGAATTCTAGTATGAATTTAAGATATCTAGAAAGGGCATATATAGAAAATTAGTAGCATTCTTTGATTCACTTTATCTGAAGAACAAACATTATCTTTTGACATGTCACGAGGCAAAGACTACCATTTGAAAATTTTTTTACTGTCTTTGTGTAGTCTATTTCTTAAGACAAAGCATTGGTTCAGGTAATAAGTTATTTCATGAGATGAAGTTACATTAAAGCAACTCTGTTATCAATTAGAATTAATCCCTCACATCTGACATTTGCAGCTAAGGTGTACAAGGAGGTAATATGATACAGCAATGAGAAAAAACACTGTCTGGAGCTAAAAATATCAAAAGCCACGCTTGAAAGTTATCTCTAAGATGAATAAATTACCCTTTTAATGAAGTGAGAAGCATATATTTGACCATCAAATAATATTCAGTATTTGGTATTGAAAGAAATACAGGTGTTACTAATAATACATATTTTTTCTCATTACAAACTCTAGTACCATGTACTTAGAAAAGACAAAAGTCAGTAGTAAAAGGAATAGGTGCTAGCTCCAGTGCCTAACAGCATCAAGGGCCAGGTCAATGAAACAGCACTAATTCTTGCTAGATACAGCAGATGGGATCAAGACTTCAGCATGCCAAACTGAGTTGCTGGTTTAGAGATCGTGAATCGAGGAATGACAGTACAAAGCAGTGTCCGTAATGCCTCACTGAGCTTTCCAAGTCGGCTTGATCTAGTAGGGAAAATACATCATGGCTTTATCCACAAAAGCAAAACAACCAGTCTGTATCTCACTGCCCTCCCAGCTACCGTAGCAATGGAAATCAGCTGCAAAGGCACACAGTTTCCTAATAGGAAACTGTGCTAATATTATTGTGCTGAGCCCAGGGGCACACGAGCACAAACAACTCATGATGTATTTGCTTGACATCAGTTGCTTGAGACTAAAGCACTTGAGATTTTAGTGCTAATGGGAGAAGGGCTGAGCTGCTGTGGCCCCACCAGTGGGTAGCAGCAACGTGCACAACTCCTGAACACAAGCAGCATGCCCTGGCTGAGGAGTAGGAGTACTATGGACCAGATATTCCTGTTTCTTCTGTGACTCACTCAGTGCAGCAGCTTTAGCAAGGGAAGCCCAGGCAGCTGCAGTGCTTCCAGCTCTCATGACACATCACACTTTTGTAGTCACTGAGCTGGTGTAAATTGATTCTTGTTCTCTCTTTTTAACATAAAATGCAATTTATCTCTCAGAGGAGGAGATTTCTGGGTAAGAAGAAACAGTTCAAAAATTAACTTTGGTCACAGAAAGCAAAATTTTAATTTGCAGTTCAAAGCTACCTATTAGTGAATGGTACCCAGAGGAGGAAAATCATGCAGCTGTCTGAAAGGAGTCCAAAATTCAAATAAAATGTTTCCAGGTAAGCTAGCCAAATTTATCATAATTACTCTTGGATGAGCAGACCAAAGCCTATAATTTGTTGACAGCATCCTACAGCTATTTGTGTAATCAGATAAATACTGTAGGCCTGGACAGAAATTCACTTTTCAATAATTGATGTAAATAAAAGCATAAATCAATAAGACAAAACATTAGGGCTTGGGTTTTGGTTTTTTTTTTTTAAGAAAAATATATTTTTTTATATTTTTCTCATTCAGAAATAAAATTTCTATGAAATTTAAACATGGAGAAGCTCCATTATCAACAGCAGTAATGCTGCCTTTGCAAGCTCTTTTAAAAAATACTTGTGTCTGCTAGACACATAAAATATATTTTCAAAAGCAATTTATATCACTGAGAACTGGCTGTCTAAAGACCTTGAGGATTTGAGGTTTAAGATCAGATTTTTTGAAGCCTCAGGTCTTAGGCCTAATTTTTAAGGATAAAACTCAAACTGAAATAGTTGAAATGTTTTGGTTTTTTTTTTTTTTTTAAACTCTACACTTAATTTGCAACCTGGCTCCTGTCTCCTTAAAGAGTTGCATCATATTGGTGCTCAGGCTATGGCTAGACACCTTAGTTCCAGGGAATTATTAACTGAGGTTTCCTGTGCTGGGAAGAGGCTCTTAGCCCTCATTACACAGGAGCTGACGGGAGCTGGCTCATGCTACTGGCAGCTGCCAAGTCAGTGAATCTTTTCAGTTTTGTGGACCCTTTTTTAATGTGCAAAACATTTCTACTTCTCCTCTAAATGACTTATCAGGTCTCTACAGGGAGGAAATTTCGTGAGAAGATACAGACAGAGCACACTGGAGAGCAGCCCGTATCTTCTCCTGGGCAGTTTTCCTCCCTCATCCTGTTGCACAGACCACAACACGTGTTGATGCTGAGCACAACGAAATACAGAAATTCACATGCTAGATGGCAGCACGGAGAGCCCTTCCCTACAGCATGTCCTTCTGGCACTGGGAACAGCTGTACCACAGCAAAGAGAGCAAATCTGGACTGCTTCACTTTGCGCTTATGAAAAACCCAAAGAGATCTACAGTTGCTGTTGAAAATGAAATTATTCTTGAAGCAGTAATATAAAAGTAGGCTATCTCCTTGTTCATGGCCATGTTTTATTCAGATTGTCCAGTTTCATCAGGGGGATTTATTGAATTTTCTAGTTTCACAGAGTTTGTCCCATTTAATTTTGTTCTAACTACTAAAAAGCTCTACCTAAAGTCCTGAGGCTGGGGAATGGGAGTTTTCATTTGTTCATCCAGCTTTGATGAACACTGAGTAGTTTCATTTACATACTGCAGTGGTAACACTTCAGCAAGCATTATATCCAGGAGAGCTGATTGGCAGGCATTGAAAATGAAGGATTATCTTGTGGTCGAGGCAGAAGAACAGAACTCAAGAGACCTGATTTCTCTTCTTTGATCAGTCACACAAATCCTGTGTGACACTGAGCAAGCCAATTAATATCTCCATGTCTGTGTTCTTTAGCAATATTTAGGGAAGGAATATTTTGTTTTTAATTTCACTTTTCTCCAAAGAGAGGGACACCTCTGCAAATTGTTTCTTATTGATTGGCATAGTAAGGACCTCATTTCTGTTGTGCTCCTCAGTGTTTCCAAAATTCAAAACAAAATATCCTTTTATATTTTCAGGATCTGTTTTCATATGAATACTGAAAAATGATCAAGTTCTCTTCTATAGAAATTGGGGCTAGGAGTTTCATCACTGGTTTTCATTATTATCATTTGCTACTATTTATCTCACAATGACTCCAGGCCTCAGAAAACACTTGAGAAAATTATTTTACAAATGCAATCTGTAGAAACGAGCTCTGGGTGTGGGTGAGAGTTTGTGTTTATGCAACATAGTATAGTGGTAGTAATTTTGCTGCAGCCATGATTGTCAAAATATGTAAGCAAAACAAGTTTTCTTGTATCTATTACTAGCATAGGTAGGGTGCCAAATACACAAGTCCAGTGCTCACATTGTGAGTTCTGAAGTACCTGTAGAAAATTCTGAGGTCCAGCCTCCTGCTCTCCTACCATCTTCTCCCTCCACAGAAAATGCCAGGATCGGTGCTGGTTTACCAGCAATTGGACAGACACCAGTGCCCTTCGAACACGGCATCTGTGCACGTAACATTGACATATGAACAGCCATTATAGTGGTCAGAAAAAGAGTTTGTTCCCATTTTCCCATCCTCACGCTGCAGCTGACAGCTCAGCACTTGAGCTGCAGTGATGGACAGTGATTGCACTAGAGTTTCCTTTCAACTTTGCTTATACAAGGCACTGATTATTTGGACAGATAATTATGAGAGTAGAATAATTTACTGCTGTGCTTCTCACTGTGCTGTATAAGTCTCCCTTCAATGCAGATTAGCTACTGAAAAGAAAATCTATTTTTATTCTAATTTTCTGCATGCTTACAGGGGAGAATCATTGTTGCAGTTATGATTTAATAAACAACAACTTGGACCTGGACCGGGTTCATAGATGAACACCAGGCATAACAACTGGACAGGCATAAGGACTTCTATTTTGCAGTCTTAGGAAATATGTAAATACAGCAAGACATCAAATGACACATTCTCTTCTTCCTGGTTTGCTTGTAATGAAATAGCCCAACTCCACATTTGCATCTGGAGTCATACATTTGCTCAGGTTTTCCTGCCTGTCATTGCACACCTGGCTCTTTTTAAGAAGGAACATAACAGCCCATTTGCTCTTCTTTCCAAAAGTATCTCAGAGGAGCAAACCACCTACCTATAGAACATTTTACTAATGCAAAAGAAACCAAGCCATTACTATTTGGTGTGAACTTGTGGTCACTCTTCATTATTAGATTTCAGGCCAATTTGACAATGACCTTTTGTTGTAATTTTGTTTCCTGTAGTTTTTCATTAAAGGAAGATAATGAAAATACAAGCTCCTTGGTGTAAATCATTAAAGACTGACTAGCAATGTGATAGCAAAAACTACATTCTTCCTCTTCTATTTTTTCTTGTTCGTATTTTGAAGTAGCCTTATAAAATCATGAAAGTGAAAGACTCACTAGCCTGCAAAAATAAAGAAGGCTTCATAAGACACCATGCTGTGTTCCATGAGAAGCCCCTGTTGTATTGCCTTTGGCAAAATTCACAAAGAGTAGTAGTCTGTAAAAAGATTCCTTAATGAGGACAGCATGTGCAAAGAGAAAGGCGCTGTGTGTCTGGAGAGTCCATGCTGTTAGCCAGGACTGAACCACCCCAGAAGTGCTGGGCATGCATGAGGCTTTTGGTCACCACAAGATAATTCCCTTCCAGCTTTTTGTAACACTATTGCTGAAACAAACAGAGGGTGTTGGGTGGATGACTTATTAAGGACTCATTTGTGTGCACCCTTTAATACGCTGCAGTCTAGCCTGATGTTGAGGCAGATGCATTTCACAGGAGTGCCTCATAAGCAATCTGTACACACATTAGCCGGGAAATTGCAATGATTTCGAAACTGAAGTAGTTTTATACTGCATTATCACTGTCTCAGATTTGCTTTAAAGACCAGATCTTTCTTTGGCAATGCCAGAAATAGTGAGTGTTCTCACTTTTATTCTTCACTTGGAAAAAGTGACTTTTATTGCAGTCTCTGTTTCTCTTTTAAGCAGAACCAGCTTTTTTCTATTTTCTAGATGAGGGAGAACTTTTGCTGTGCACATTATTCCTCAGTAAAGTAGCAAGGGATTTGGACTGAGTGGGCAATTTGACCAGAACAATTCTGTTGGTGCTAAACTGTAATGTTTCAGCTATCCAACTAGTTTGCTCATTCTAACTCCTCCTAAAGGTAAAAACCTAAGCTAGAAAAGTTACCCTGAAAGAAAAATGACAAAGCTGATTAGTGTACCAGTTTACTAAAAAATAAATAATTTAATATTTATTTATTTCAGATTTCTAGTTGCCTATAGCAATTGAACAAGTACCTCAGATACTGCAAGAGAAGTGGGTTAGCCTGAGCACACTGCAAGACATAAATGAATGAAGATTGCTTGCACTGTAACCTTAAGCTGTCCTCCTCCAACATGCTAAAGTTCCCATTCTGAATGTATTTGTAAATATCTCACATCTCTAATGTAATTTTTTTGAATAATTGCAATCACAAAATTCTTCAATATTTATAGGAAAACAGCAGACCCAGAGATCATTGGCTCTTCCTATCTCGTCAGTAACCTGGATATTGCCTTGAAATTTAACAAAACCACAATGGGTTAGAAGCGGCTGAAGACCTACAAACTGGGCATGAAGATATGCTTTGTTCTTTGAGAACTGTTTTAAATTACAAAAGGGAGTTATTATCTGAACATGCACCATAAGGCCACTCCAAGTGTGGACTGCAGAAGCATTTTGAGTGTCCTAACTATGCCCACTGCAGCAAGCAATATCACTGACAAGTTTAGAGCCAAATTTCAGCAGTTCTTGTCAACACCTAAAACACTGATGCAAGATCTGGACTTTGCCTACACTATTCATATGGTCTATTAGTGGTTTTGTGGGTTTTGATTGCTGTTTGAAAGGTGTTGAGCCTATGGTACAAAATGGAAGAGGATTTTGTGGCTTCTGTTGCAGGATCACCATTGGGCACGTGCCGGTGATGTGGTCATCAGTGAAGTAAGAAACTGGAACCATGGCACAATATGTATTTCCATCCCTGTTCCTAGATACCCAGGACAGCACCAATACTTTAAAAAATCCTCTCCACAGATGTTATGAACAGAAAGTAACAAAGATATTTGTGACATCTTAAACACTGTGCTGGCAAAAATCTAGACCTTCCTTCCTGCTCTTTGCACCCTACTTAGTTAGGTAAGGCTTTTGCTGAAATCTGTGGCAGTTTTGACTGAATAAGGGCAGCAGGATTTGATCCCCTGATAATAATACAAAAATCTGAATTCCAAACAAGGTTTATGCCAGGAAGACTCACAGAAATTCCTTGTAAAATGAGTTTATCATCTTTTTTTTAGCAGAAGAACAATGTGGCAGAGAAACAGACTGTCAGATACTTTCGGAATCAGTGTTCCCAGCACAACAAATATTCCTTTTATACAGTGGAGTACAAAGCTATGAATCATGTTGTATGTAAAGTGCAAAAATCAAGAAAAGGTAATGAATATAGAGAGTTACAAATTGTAATCTCAACCTTCTACCAGCGTTGTTCAGATTCAGTACTGGAACTAACTCCCAGGTTAGTTCTGTCTGCAACAGTCTAACTTTCTTTTTAGAGTACAATGTATTTCTAGTTAAATAACACATCTCAATTATATCCTTATTAGATGTGATTTCTTTAGTTCTATCTGACTTCAAGTATTATAGCAGCTACAAACCACACATAGCAAGAAAGAAAGCATTTCTATAACTGATCAAAGCTTTGTGGTCTGTCTGCTCCATTGCAGTTATCACCAGTAACTAGTGGTTGCTGTGACAAGGAAAGGCACAAAAACCCCTGATTACTGAACGAGAGAAAGGTTCGCTTCTTTTTGACAGACAAGGCAATAAATCTATTTTGTAGGCTGCATTGACAATCAGGTGGAAGCAAATGACAAAGGCCACAGTCAAGACAGGTCAAGACGAGCAAGTAAAAAAAAGATAAAAAAATACATCAATTCCAAGGGTGAAATGAATGGGAATGCAGTCCAGGATCATCAAAACAGGGATCAGAACAGCAGGGTAGGCTCCAGGAAATGAGTGAGCAAAGTCTAAGCAGGATCATGAGTAGAGATGAGACACTCACTGCCACTTAATGGGTACCTGATGGTGAGACCCAGACCTGGGCAGAGTAGCCCCCACATCACTGCTGCCAGCGGGGCAGTTAAACTCCTCTAGAGAAGCTAGGCTGTAACCTAAAGCCTCTTGAAACTTATTTTTCCTCTTTGCCAACCCCCTTTTATTCTTTTTTTTTTTTTTTTTTAAGTCCTGTAATTCTCTGTGGTATTTTTGCTACAGGAAAAGAACATGCTGAGGGTTTTGTGGTTTGTTTTTTTTTTTTAAAGAAATTATCTTCCTGATGTCTCATTTACATTTAAAGTGAGCCATCCGACCTGAAGGCATTCCTGCACGAAGACCCTGCAGCAGCAGGCAGAGGAGAGGAGCAAAGAGCTCCAGTCCTGCAGCAGCACCAAAGCCAGGCTGCCAGCCCCACACCAGCTCCCCAGTATCATCCACAGGGGCACCTCATAGGCACTCAAACACCCTCTGAGACTTCCCACGTGGGTAACACACATCAAGGTCTCATGGCAGTGGCAGAGACAACTGTCTTTAAAATCAGGGTTATAAACCAAATGCGGTTTTTAGGATGAAATTCTGCTTTCCTCTTGATCACAGCATTGAAGCATTTGCTGAGCATTAGATGAAGATATCAATGGTGTTCCTGAGACTGTTGAAATCTTTACAGGGGTTGGGCTGTGCAGGACGTGCCAAATCAGCATTTGAGTTTTAATCTTTAATTACTAAATAAAGAAAAATAATATAGTAAATTTTTCTTCTCTGTGAATGAATGTGCACACAGACATTTCCCTTCTGGTTAGTAAATATCACACCCTGACTTTGGGCCATCATTTGCCATACGATGTGTGAGAACATTTTGTTGCTCTTTTCAAGGATTTATTCCTATTTGGAAGAAAATGGAGGTTAGTTGTGAGCAGTGTGGCACTGCTGACAAATCTGCTAAGCCAAGTGCTTTGTTCTACATGAGCATGTAAGATGAAGTAAGCTGTGCAGAGTGAGTACTGCAGACTGAGGCCCTGAATAGATGGTCATTAGGGATATTCATTTGAGCTTTTGGAGGCATTTCTACCAGGGGCTGCCCCTGTGATTCATTGATTCTTTTCTAATCTCTCCCACCTGCAAGTCAACAATCCATCTGGCTGGTGGCAAACAGAAGCATAAATCTTGTAAGTAGCCCAGCTTTTGCTTTCCTGGGCTTGCCCTGAAGTTGAAGATGGTTTAAACCACATTCTTTAAACACTTTGGACACGATATACTAAATAATCGCTGGAAATTTTTTTAAAAACCCAAACCCCACCAAACTTATTTCCTTTTTTTTTTTTTTTTTAATTTCAGAAACTATAACTAAAAATTCTTTTGAGTTTAGTGTAAGGCAGGCTGAACATCAGCCAGAAGTGAAGCCAATGGAGTGAGAAGAGTACAGAGGCTTGGAATTAATGGCTAGTGTTATAAGTAGACAGAAATTTCTTCATGAAGCAACTTCGTACATTTCTTTGGAAGATATTCCTCAAATCTAGGAACTCTATAAAGAACCACTCACTTTTGATAGCTTTTGACATTGGTGAGCAGGTTTTCTTACTTCCCATTAACAGCTCAGTCATGTGGTGTCCAAGGCTCAGCACAGGAACCACAGGAACCGTGGATGTCATGGGTTTCTCCTAGTTATGCGGTAACTCAGCACTGCTCCAGAGCTTCCTTGTCTGGAAGCAATGTTTGCTTTAGGAGAGCTTCACAGGTCTCCTGTGCACTTCTGCCACAGATGAGCCGCACAAGATTCCTCCAGATACCCATCTCATTCCACCCAGAATCCACCAGGGAAAAATGGGGTGTTCATTTTTGAGGGTTTCCAAAGCCTCAGCTTTTGCATGTCAGCACACCCTGTGGATCAGGGGCTCGGTGATTCAGCCAGGTCAGCTGCTGAGCAGCAACATTTTCTGGTCTGCAGGCAAATCAACCTCACCTAAAGGGAGCCCATCCGTACAGAGTGACCATCCTGAACCAACGTTTAACAAACTTGTATTCCAGCAGCACAGAAGATGGTGCTTCATTGCAAATCAGGGCCAGACAAACGAGAGAACAATAATTTCTGGTGAAGAATCTCAGCATTTCAGTTTCTGAAATGTTACACAACAAAGTAATAATCATGGCCTTTCTCGAAGGACAGTTAGGTAACACATTCATTAAAGCTTAGTTGAAGGAGCCTCTCAGAGATCAAAGACTTCATCTGCAGCACTCAATTATTTTGCAAAAGTGAGATTCAAGACCTCTGGATATTTTTAAATATCATGTTTACTATTTTTCCTCACAGCAAAGGAAGAAAATATACAGAACAGTACACATTACTGCATCACTACATTTCCTTTTCAGTGATCCCAAGTTAAAAATGCAAATATTCATATTAAAAAAATACTTGAGGCTACGTACACAGATTTAACAACTGGAAAAAATTATAAACAACCATATTAAAATGTGCAGCCAACACCTGACACCACAGCAAGGATTTCCTGTGAAATTCAAAGGCTGCAAACACCTCAGCCGTTTTCAAAGGAGACTAATGTCATTACATGCCAACTTCACTGATCCTCTTCTTGTGGCCTTCATCTACCCCTGCCTGAGTAGCAGCAAAAGAACCCACTTTTTTCTTCCAAAATAACTAATTTTCTGCTGAAACTTAAAGGACTGCATATGGTATGGATTGATAATGCACATTCAGCCATGAATCCACTTCCACTGCTGGCAGTGCTGTGGAACAAATGTGCTAGAGAGGACAAATGTAATTTCTCTATAGGGATATCACTTGTCATAGAAAAAAGGAGGGAACAGATGCAAGAGAGAGAGTTTTGTGGACCAGTTCAGCTCTTACTGTCCTTTCCCTGTCACATAATCACAGCAGCACCAAGAGCTGTGCAGGGAAAGAGGCATTTACCCCACTGCCAGTTCTCACTTCTCTCTCTAGCCAGTCAGACAATGAGGACAAAAAGCTCATCAACATTTTCCGTCTTTCTCGTATTCAGGGGGACAAAGAGGATCAGCAATGAAAGGGTAGACTCTTCTCAGTGTACCAAGGACTGTGGGTGTGGGACCTATTCCAGGTTATCACCTGTCAGCCCTCTCTGCCTGCTGTGAATGAAGCCCTTGGATCAGAAACCCAGAAGGACAGAAAACAAAGAGATTTTTAAAAATAAACCAGTGCCACATATGCCAAAGAACCAAACACAGACAGCACAAAGGGACTCAACATCTCTCTAACTAATGAGGTCCTTGGTACTTTTTTGGGCTGGTTAGGTTGTCAGGGACAGGAGTGACCTGATAGCTCCACCAGGGCCAGTCATGCAGGGGAAGGGAACAGAGAAGAAAAAATGAATGTGATTAGGAGACAAGAAAGCCAGGGGCTTAGAGAAAGACCTTTAACAACATGGCCATTAGATTAGAAATCTAGAAGCTGCTTTCGGCAACACTTGAACAACTCATAACAAGAAAAAAAAAGTAATATAAAAGGAAGATAAAGCCTTTTAAACAACACGAGTCTTTTCTTTCCATTCCTGAAATAGACAAAATAATATCTGTGGTGGTTTTCCTGCTAGCTGGAGTCATATCCCTTCCTTGTAATATGCATAAATAGTTTATTGCAGTTGGTTAAATTTTTCCCAGAAATTGTAACAGATCAGCATCCCATTTTTCTCGGTGCAGTAAAAACACAAAGCAAAGAAATATTGTTGCCCACAGTGTTAATAATCTGAGGAGATAAGATAAAAGATGAGGAAAAATAACTATCATTTATGAGAAAGAAAAGAGGGAGTGAGCATACATGTAACTGCAGTTGTGACTGCAGGTGGTAAGGTGCACACATTATTCTGCCTGGTGCTACCTGGTGGTAAAGAGAGCAGTGAATCCATGCCTTTGAGTAGCCCATTTTGACACAGACATAAAATGCTGAAAGAAAATAAAACTTCCCCGAAATCATACATGAAAGACTGAAGTTTATCCTTCACAGTAATACTGAAAGTAAAATAAAATGCCTTGGAGCACACTGCGTCAGTTTGGAAAAAAATAAACCACACACAAATGAGGGTGAATCTGGAAATTATTTTTCTATGTAGATTTGTTCTTCACTGGAAGAAACTTACCAGGTTTTAAAAATTTGTTTTAGCTACACAGAAAACATTTCGAAAACTGGAGGATTAATTTTTCATCTCCTGTCCTGAGGGCACTTAACTCAAAAACCCAAAATTCACAACCAATTTATCTTCACATGTGCCTGAAAACATAGCATACCTTAGCACTTTGATGCCTGCTGGGTCTTCCAGCAATGTGAAAGCTATCCAAGGCAAAAACACTGTTTGCCAGAAATAACACTCCGAGGAATCTGTTAGTTCATTTTCTCTTGGGTAATGCCACTGCTTCCTCCTAGATTCTATCATTCGCAGAACAGCTTGAGAGGAGCTCACACTGCAGAAATCACAGCCACTGCCCTCCAATACTGGTCAAACAGCCCAGAACTACTCTGTTTCTCTTATCTTCCAGAACACAGTGCAGTAGCCATTACATGTCCAAAGCACCACAGGCACTGCCATCACTACTAATGGAATGGAAATCACCTAGCACATGCTCTTCAGGGCCTTAAGGTTTTTTTCAGAATAAAATTAAATTTTGAAGATCTCTGGTCATCTTTCACGCAAGTACTCCTGTTAGGGTAGAGCAGTAGTTTGCATTACAGTTCAGAAATACGTGCCTGTATTTCTGGTGAATGCCAGTGGGAAAATTCTAATGACAGAAAATAATACAGAGCAATAAAAGCTTTTGAGGAAGGTGGGAATGGAAATCCTGGCTGAGAAGATACAGGATGTACAAATAACCTGAAGAAACACATTTCTGTTTCTTGTCAGACCAGCCAAGAGAGGACAAGGAAATAATCCCACCATATTGAGATGCACTAAGTGCATTCTTATGCCAAACATCCATTCAATGTTAGCAGAATTCAGGCTGCACATTAGGAACACAGACAAAGAAAGGTACGTAATAGATAATTTCCTGTATGCATCTCATATACATCCTTTTTTTCCAAAGACACATCTTTTCAGTAGTTTCTTCCCACTAACTTTAGACATTTTCTTGAATAGTCCATGTTGGAAATATATTCAGTCCTAAATTCCTTCACAGTCAAAGGAAAGGCTTTGGCTTTCCCAGGGTAAAGTTAAGTTCTGCAGACACCTATGAGGATTATCCCGGAAAACTGAGCTAGGTATGGCTGCATCTCAAAGGCAAGTGGAGGCAGTGGGCAGAGCATGCCATGCCTGGTCATCCTCACAATCCCAATGAGAACACTTGTCTCCTGGCTTCCCCCATCCCATATCAATGTGCCAGCCCACGGGAAAGGAGAGGGTAGTGCCCTCCTAGGTCTTGTCTGAGGAAACAGGGAGGCAGCCTGGTTTCTCCCTGACCCAGAGATGCATCCTACACACCTAACCTGAATCTAGGATAAGCACCAAAACTTAGGCAGTCAAAACTGAGCCTTTACATCTAACCTGTATTTAGAGTGGCACCATGCCACTCCCACTGACACCTATTTTGCCTGCCTGAGGTAAGGATCTGTACCCACACCCACGTAAAAAGGGAAGGATCGAAAGGATTATGTGCATACACAATGGAAAAAACAGTAAAATACGTAAATAAAGATCATTGCTTTCAAATTCTATTTTAGAACCTGTGTGGGTTTCTCTGATCTTCTCTCCCCCTCACCTTTTTCCCCTGTTAGCACAATTGAATGCAGAACAGAGAAACACAACAAAAAATTTCAAGTGTGTCATTTTCGCTGCCTGAAGCACTTTTAACTTGCTGTGCTTATGGTACAGCTAAAACAGAATTCAATAATGCCATGCAGTCTATTGTCGTAGGTTGCACTAAAGGATTAATTGAAGGTTTATGCTGCAGAGTGCTATGCTATTCTTATAAACAAAACCTCGTTACCTCAGTTACTGGGGCTGTAAGTTTTTGTGTTTAGTGATTTGCATTTTTCATATGATTCTAGAGAAAAAGGAGGGGGGTTGGAGAAAGATTTAGGGGGCTGTTATGCTGGAATCACTTATTTTACATTTCATGGTAGATTATTTATAGGCTTCTTTTAAAAAAAGCAAAGCAAAACAAAAACTAGAGGTAAAACAAAAACTAGAGGTAAAACTGAAGAACAAAAGCCAAGTCAGTGTCAATGTTGTGTTTGTTTTATTCTCCTCCATCTCCATTCCTTCATTCTCTATAGACCTCCTGGCAGCCTTTCTTATCTGGATTCACAAAATAGGCTCCCTCTTATCACTTTCAATTTCAATTTCTTTAAGCCTTGTTTTACCTGCAGTGTCCTCTATATGTTAATCGACCATGCTGGTGGGAGAGAACTTCTCTGCTTTCGTTGTAGCTTTCATGCTTCTTCATGCAGAGCCTTAGCTTTTTCAATTGATGAACATGGACACTCTTAAAGATGGGATGTTCTTATTCTCAGAGCTTACACCTGGCTGAAAACACCACCATTACTGAGAAAATCCTAATTATAGAGGATATCAATGAATGCTATTCAGAAGTCTCCTGAAATCATGCTGCAATGTAATTCTACATTCACAGTTATTAGTCAAAAACTTTCGAAAGGTCTGAACCCTTCGTTGTTGCTTTATCTGTTGCTTTATTTCACTGCATATACAACCCAAAGAAAAGAGAATAGGCCCAACAGGATATTTGTACTTTTGCCTATCACAGAGACACAGACTAGAGAAAGTCCAATAAAAGTTATTTTGTATGAGGAATTGCAAATCAATGCTATTACAGGCATTTCAAAACATACATTCAGTTTCATAACTTTTGATCTAGGACAAGTTTGTCAAATTTTGAGTAAATTTAATTTGATGCGCACTTCTGGAGACAGAAGGGAAAATATGCAAAGTTCTTTGGATTATGTAGTATTTTACCCTGGCCATTGCACAATTCTGCTCTTGTGTCTGTTTTGGGATAATGACAGCTGGAGTAACACACCTTAAGACAGAAAGCTTAGTATTATAAAATACCTTAGCTTAGGAGGTATTTTCAAGAAAACAGAGATTAACCTGCAGGATCCTGTAATAACCTGACAAAGTCCTGATGTGGGGAGACCGAAAGAGTAGTCTATGGGATAGGAGTGTGATCAGCTGCCAGACTAGCTGGAGTATCCTGGGAAAGGTGAGCCAGCTCAAACCAGGCTTACCACAAGGAGCAAGTCTGTGTTCCTCCAAGCCCAAGTTTGCCTATAGGGGGGCTCGCTCACCTCCAAAATTCAGGAATGGCTCACCAGATTAATTCTAGAGGATGCAGCTGGAGAGGTGCTAAGCTACCACAGCAGTGCTTGACATCAGGGCAGCTACACTTTTAAAGAGCCTCAACTTATGCCCTGACCTCCACAGAACTTTGCATTTTGCCTCTCCTCCTGCCGTGCAGCAGAAGCAAGTTCTGGGACCAAACCTCAGCTGGTAAAACCCAGCATCATTCCATCCATTTTGTCAGAGCAATATTAAGTCCTAGAATACAGCTGTCCTCCTGCCAGTCTGTCACTAGCAATCATCTTGCTAAGGAAAATATCATTTTATATTGTTCAGGGTTTTCCAAATGGAACAAACGCTATTCTGTTAAAAGAAATTCCATCAGTGATTAAATAAAACCTGAACTGCATAGTTATAATCTTGTCACTACTCTACAGAAGAATGGAGCACAGATGCCTGCCTGAAGTTTATTGTATAACTCCAGTGCAGTGGGGATTTCCTGCAGCGGAGGCAGTTTCCTGGATACATAGCCATACTTCACAGGAAAGGCCTGCCCTGATACCTGGCTGATATACTTGACAATTTTCTCATAAAACCTGAGTTTAAGACTGCCACCTACCCAGTGTGCTGTATTAGTGATAGTGGTGCTGGCAATGCTAGTCATAATATTTATGGCTTTTCTTCTTCATAATCAATATTTGGAGAAAGGGAAAGGAGAGCAATGAGAATTCCTGGGAATTTGAGAATTATCTTCAGAGCGCCACCAGAAAATCAATGAAAAATACATCCTTGGACATCCACGGACATCCACGGCTACTAATAACACTGGCTCACTTCATTGTGAGGAATATTGTCAGACCTTAAGAAGTTTGGGTATGGAAGGATAGAAACTAGTTATAAAATCTCATGTAATGGGTAAGTGTGACTGGTCTGGGTGTCACACATTCAACTGCTACAGCATGATGGGATTAAGTGTTGTTCACTACTCCTGGCTGATGTGAGGAAAGAATGTGAAAATTTTAATTTTAAAATAATGGAAGGTTGAGAGTGATGTAAATTAGAAGGATGAACAGTAACAGTAAATAGAAGTAGGGATAAACAAAACTCAGAATGCACAGGGCAGACTAACAGAATTGTGTAGATAAGTGAGTCAGGCAATTAAATATATCAAAATAATGAAATAGGGAGAGATTATGAAATAAGAAAGCTGAAAGGACTTTTAATTCTTTTTTTAAAGAAGCATTGCGATAAGTGCTGCTTCGTTTTAATATACCGTAAGCCAGGACTAACTATTGCCATTATAGAGCAACATGAGTGTATGCAAATAAATGAGATTATATACCAGTGCAGTCTGTGAGTATATTTTGAGTACTGTAACCCAAAGGAAATTATACCAACACAATGGCATGAAAATTAATTTCAATCCCTGTCTATATTTTTGGTTGCTAATGCTGCAGAAAGAAATAGGCTTGCTACAGATGTGGAAAACAAAGAACTGAGAAAACTGAGGGTTATGGAATTGCTAGCTACTAAAAAAAACACCAAAACCACCCCTACTTAAATCACACCAAGGAGAACAGAGATGGATGCAGAGGAGATCCATGACAAAGCCATGTGATGTGTTTTGTACTTCCAAGATTTTCAACTTTTTAAACCAATGCAAAGGACAATAGTGATGAAAACACAAGATATTCTTGATACAAAGCAGTTAAGTAGAAGGAAGCTGACGTTAAACACAGCATACTCCTTAGAAAAACAATTTACAGATATCAAGTTTCAACATTCCATATGAGCACACAATACCATGGGCCAACTCAAAGACAAGAAAATCAAAGTCGTGTGTTAAAACCATTCCAAGGAGAAGGAAACAGACAAGCTGGAGCTGTCAGAATTCATTAGATACTGGAAAGTAAAGTGTGTACCTCCTAATCAAAATCAGGGCAGATCATCCTAATGCCTCCTGTCTGCTAATGTACTCAGTAAAGTGCAGTTAATAAAACAAATCTTTTAGAAAAAGTACTTTTCATGCTATCCATTCTCAGAAAGTGGGCAACTGAAAGAGGTAGGAATTAATACAAAATCTGATTAATTTTCCATATAATATAGTGTTTTTCTCAGCTTTGACTTTACTAATAGCATAAGTAAAGGCAATAGTAAATAATTAATATTCTGAAATAATACTTTCAGTTAGATGATCATCTAGTACCAAAATAATCTTTAATGTATTCTGCAGTTGTATTATAAAGGTTGAAGACTATTGAAGTAAATTGAGCAATACTTTGATGCTTAAATTTGTAGACTCTTTTCAGCATCCCATTATTATTTTCAGGTCAAAATGACATGTCAATCAATGTATTCAAAACAAGACTAAAGTCATCTGTCAAGCTGGTTAATTCCAGTATAATACCATAGTTTATGTTCAGAGCAGTATTATGGAATAGACAATAGCTACTGTAAAGCTATTTGAGCTTTATTGAGCCAATTCATGACATCCTTGCTGAATACATACAAAAACCTTTTTCATAAATCTCCAGTAAGATTAAGCTAGAGTGACTTTTGCCCAAATATGAGTTTGAAAACAAAAGAAGCCATAGGTTTAGGATATAAGAATTAGAGAGGGAAAATCGAGTTGTAAACCATGAAACCTGTCAAAGCCACCCTGAATTTAAGTGCTGGCTCATGGTACAGTGTCAGATTAAAGAATGGTAGAATTAAAGAGAAATAAAATACTGTTTTCCCTCAGAAGACCCTAAAGCTGATGTACCAGTTATGCAGATTGCTCTAGGCAGTGGACTTGAAGGATGTTAAATGAAAAAATGTCTCCATCCTTTTATGCAACTTCCTTGTAACAGAAAATTTTGTTCAGACATCTTGTGGTTCTCACAGTTTGAAATGGCCAGAGGTGTCATTGCAGAAGTGTAGGAGACCATCAATACGCTTATCTTTATCTGCTGGTCATACCCAAAATAATCATATTTATATAGTGGCTTTGCACAGGTTGAATGCTCTGCTTCAAATTTCTCCCATAGTAAATAAATCACACAAAGCATTACTCTGAGGAAATTCCCCTCTCTGCTTTTCCGCTTTCTTATTAAGGCTTCAACGGGATGTCAACATTTTCTTATTTAACCCTTTGAAGACCTGTATAAACCTAATTGCATAAAAAGACTGTATCTTACCTCTTTTTATGGTCTGAAAATCTATACAACATTAATATCTAAATAATATGGCTGGTCCTCCTTCTTTAAAAGATAGTTCATCATCACACATTGTCTGTGCTTAAATATGTTGTTCTCAAGATGGCACGTAAATCATGAGGAAATAAACAGTAGTAGAGTCACTTCCTCTTAGTCACATCTGCTGATTATAATTCATCCTTATCTCAGCTGCTGGAGCACTCTTGCAATTAGCTGAGTGTGATCCTTCTTTCAGCAAACCAGTCCCTGTCCCAGAAGGGTTTACTGTCTAAATGATCAAGGCAAAGACAGGTAGATAAAAATAAACCTTTTGCACAGAATGAATACTCCCATAGCAGCGAATAAAATTCTACTCCATGCCATTTTTCTGGTTTTGCATGTATGAATCAACATGATTGTATCAGGATGCCTTGTTCAGGAAGAGAGTAGGAGATCAAGCATCAAGGCTGGAGGAGAAGGTTGGACAATAAGCCCATGGGCACAAGTGGTGTCATGTTGAGTGTGATTAGTCCAGGAGAAACCCAGGCAATGTCAGCATTGTCACTGCTGATACTGTGCCACATCTCATTGACTTCTTGCAGTTTCTGCACACACAAAAGTCAAAAGTTTTGACTGCTAAAATAATGACAGAAGCTATGGGGTTTGCAGTCTGAATTTATTCACCTCTTCACAAGCCCAGCAGTAAAAAGGTAAATAGTTGCTGAAAATGCTAGGTAAGAGTCCACTCTTCTCTCCACCAAAACATCTGCATGTCTCTGGAAGGCCTTTAGGACTCTCCAGTATGCCAAAGTGAGAGATGGCAGTCTGCAGAATCTCTCTGGAAAGGAGGTTTCTTCTGCAGAGGTACTGTAAGAAGGAGTGTCTCTCATTGTAATCCAGTACAGGGAGCGTGTCCCACTCCCAAACCATGCTAGCCTGATACAATGGGGAGATCTTTCTGAGGAGGACAAGCAAGGAAATTTTTCACAGTGTATTACTTCGGCACAATTTTCAAGAACTACTGTTAATCACAACTAAGGCAGCAGTGGCTAAACTCTTCCTATAAAATAAAAAGTGAACAAACAACAAACTAGATTTGACTCCTCTGACAAGACACTTTTTTTCATTTTATAGTCGACCCTTAGGTCACAACTGGACATAAATAGTGCCTTTCTAACTATGGAAAACAGCAAATTGTCTTAATTACATAGAAAGAATGGTATTCAAGTGCCTGCTGTTATTTTTCCTTCAGCTTTTATCAGACTGAACGTCCTCTATCAACAGAATATCGTAACAGGTAGAAAGAGTACAAAGTAGTTTTGTATAGACCTGCTTTGTGAATCTGGTCTTCTTTTTCCTATTAAATAAGAGTCCTGATGATTCTGTTTGGCAAGACAATTTTTCTTTTACATTTTAAACTCATTAAATTTAATGAATGTATTAAAGGTCAGAGGCATAAAGGAAGCATTTACCACTACAGCACAATGTGAGAAAGCTGAAAAATATCAGCTATAATGAACACAGGCAAGAAACCTCTAATGACACTGCATTATTTAAGGCTGTCTCTCTGCAATTTAAACTGTGTATTTTGCTGAAAATGCAATTAAGAAAAGTCTAAAACAAGGACATAAGTCACACATTGCAACTAAACATTATTAGAGGAAATACAGAAGAACTCATTCAAATTTTCAGAGTAAAAAGTATTACTAGCAGACAGTAAGAGAAATAAGAAAGTGAATATGAGTACATATTACTGCACAATTACTTTCTTTTATTACTTCCTAATCATGACTTCTAACATAATACACTAAAAAAACCTTAAGTTCAGAATATTAAAATGCCTCATCTTTTTTAAAAAAATAATAAGAAGGAGTGAGAGAAAAATCGGTAACACATTGGAGGATTTGTTTGGGCTTATGAATGTGACCTAGCATGGTCCTTCAGGGCGTTTGCATGAAATTTCAGTCTTCAGTTGGAAGAGCTGGTTAACCTCTCTGCTGTGCTTTGTTCTTCTGTAGAACTTGAGCTCCACAGGAGAGGACATAAACTATTTTTCTGCATAGCACAAGACTAGCTAAAATGTAGAACTCCAGTGATCATCTCCTAGTTAGGATAGCCACCTGATGGCAAACTTTCAGCTTCTCAGCAGGAACATCAAGACTGGTGACAACTGAGCACTGAACTACACGCTGGGAATGCTGACCAACTGAAGAGACCAACGTGAAGAGAAGACAATAAGAAATACAGCTGAAAAAAGTTACCTGGGAAACACAAAGACATAAGGCTTTCCTTTTTAACTCTGGGGCAAGCAAGGAAAGAGCGTAACAGAAAAGAGGGGAAATTAATGTTTTGGGGAAGAATTTATATGCAGGAAGGGATCTGGGCGTGGCTGGTGTCTCCCGTGCTGAGACCCAGATCCCAACACAGCTCCAAAGGACTGTGAGGAAAAAGGTAACAGTGAAAGAAAAGGATCTCTGCTATATCACTCTGAAAAACACACTCTAACAGATTACTGAATCACTCCTGAAATTGAAACAATGGGCTTCCAATAGCCCCTCTTATGAAGTCAGACTTTTCTTGGTAAGAGAAAATAAAATAGATCTAAACCTCAGTCAGAGGCCAAATGCAATTTTTCATGCTCTTGATTCTCCTTAGAACCAATTCTCTCATTCTTCCTCACAGAGAAGTCAAGGCTTTCCTCCCTCATCAACTCCCACTCTTCCAAAATACTTCTTCCCATCATAAAGCAAGTTCAGATATTTTTAAAACATAGCTTCTAACAATAGAACAACTGCAAAGAGCATAATGGCAGGAAATGATGAAGATAAGACCATTATTTCTGAAAACCCAAGGATTTAGAAAGGGAACATCTTTCTTTGCTCATTAAAAATATTTCACATTTGAAACCACTGAAAGAAGACAGGAGTGAAAATGCCCATCAGAGATACTTAAGAATTATATCTACATCAAAACAGCACATGCCAATTGCTGTCTGAGTGATGCAATCATCTCTTTAACCATGACTGATTGTAATTTAAGCACGTGAAAAGCTCTTAACAAGTTTAAAACCAGCAAATTAAGATACATGAAAGGATTAATACACAAAGCATCCTGGACACTGAATGACTTCAGTCTGAGGCCTCCTCAAACTTGGTAATATCCATATTTTTGATACAACCTTTATACTTCTAAGCCCCTGAACACATGGACAGATGCTTTTTCTCCCTGTACCACTACATACACCATGAAGTGCTTTTACTGTGAATAAAAGGCTTCCAAGGGGATGTGAAAAGACTGAAGAAGAGCTTAATTAATAAGGATTTCTTATTTTCATTAAATTAATCAATTTAACTAAGCAAATTAACTTAAATTTTAAACATTAATGATTTTATTAATATTAATAGTATTAATTAAAAGCAAGTTCATTATACTTCTGAACCATAATACTAAGAAAAGAACAAAACTAAGTTCTAAAAATTAGATACAGCATCAACACTTCTCATGTTCTATGCAATTCTCAGGAACAGAGATTTATCTTACCAAATTTAAAACAGTATTCCCTATTTCCTAAACTATTGTTCCCTTATTGAGGATCAATTTGTTTCCCCTAGAGCTGACAATCTGCTGACATTTAAGCTCTTCAGAAGTTTTCAGAAGAAGAGCCATAAGTCAAAGGATGCATGTAATCTCAGTGACTCCTGCCAACAGCTTCAAAATTTGAAAAAGATAAGATGTTCCAGAATACAGAAAAAGGGGAGAAAAAAAGCATTCTGGATTTTTGTTCCTCATTCTGGTATCCAACACAGATCATCTGTTTTCTGTGTAAAATATGGGGATAAGAACTTGGTTTCTTAATATCACAATATAAATATTTTTGTCCCAGTACTAGAGAATAAGATTTAGACCTCTTAGACATTAGCTAACTAAAGCACAATTTTTATTAACAAGATGTGATTTTTTTTTCCCACAAAAAATTTAGGATTAAAAACAACATTGCCTTGTTTTTAATGAACTGTTTTTGAAAATATGCATCAAGAGTATAAAAATAAGACCTTTCTAAGCAACTAATACAGTAAAGAATATAGAGATAAAAATTAACTGCAGAAATAAATTTAAAAAAAAAAAAAGAAAAAACACAGCAAGAAGTAATGGTAGATCTTAAATAAGGATGGATGGAAAGACATGCTGAGATAGCTCTAACACTTTACTGCCTCAGACTTTTACTCAATGAGCCTTGACAAGTACAAAGCTATGAAAAGTAGTCTTATGAAGTAAGTTTGAAGAGAAAGAAAATACTCATTCCCCCTGTACTTTAAAGAAAATACTGATGACATCACAGGCCTCTGTGGGGTCACCCCATGTTTTTGTCACTGTTCCAGAAAAAAAAAATAGCACCAGACGCTCTTATTCTCTGTTTGTTTTAAGAAGTACTTCCCAGTAACATGACTTTAATGATAAATGATGGGAAACCTGAACAAGTAATTTCTGTGAATTTTTTGCCTCCAAGTCATTATAAGCAGTAGAATAGAAGAATGCTATTATTCTATTAGAATAATAGAAGAATTAGCTATTCTATTCTAGAAGAATGCTATTCTATTGTATAGTTGAATAGAAAACAGTAAACAGTAAGAAATTATGTTAAACATTGAGGAAAAAAAAAAAGTAAAAAGAACGCATGAAGGACAGCTGAGCTGAAACCTCCTGCCAGCTCCTAGAGTATTCTTTCTCATTTAGTCTGGCTACAAAGTGCAGCCCTCTTCAAAATGCTGTACAGGAATAAATGGAGAATTTGTTCAGGATAGAATTCAGTGGTATTGAACAAATAATTTGGTTCATCTGTCCTCAGAAGGTTTGTATTCAAATCATATTCCCACTGCTGGATGTCAATCTCACTATAGGTTAGTTTTTTAAGTCAAATAATTAGGCACGCAACATAAAAGACAGATGTTACTGTCAGCCCTCAAATACACAACACTGGTTAAAATGCCTAAAAATAATATTTTACACATTTTGTTGTCCTGTCTTTCAAGCCTTCAGTATTTGTAGTTGCTAAAGTTCTAACGTAGATCAGCTTACTGCTGCTGCTTGGGCTTTGATATGAAAAGAGAGCCCATCAAGAGGCAAACGACTTGCAGCAGAAGCATGGGAGTCATCAGTACCTTATAAAACATGAAAATCAATTCTGCACAGTGGGCTTGTCTAGCCAGTCCCAGGCAATACATTTTTACTCAGAGGAGGAAGTCAGACAAATACACTTAAAGGGGAATATTTAGGAGGAGATTCCCAGTAAGTAATCTCTAAAACACAGGAGGATCTACTGACAGTCTAGGCATATTTTTGCCACAAAGAAACATCACTTTACACTGTTGAAACTGTGTGTGCAGAAATCACAAGGAGAAGCTGAACAGTTAATTAAAGCAGCATTGTCAGTGTGAAGAAAGCAAGAAAAGTGGCAGCAGGAATGAGGAAATTAAAGCACGCCCCTCTTTTTCATCCACAGCTTTCAGTGCTTAATGAATCCAATAAACACTTTAGATAATGAGCCATTGTCGACTAAATCAGCAGGCTTTCTAGCATGTGTTGGAGATCAGGAGACCTCATTCCTCTTGTTTACTAATAGAAATCTAAGGCACAGCAGGATTTTGGACTAGGTCATTCTTATTGCAGGCTAGTTGTAATAAACAGCATCTAACCCCCACTATTCCAGATTCTGTGTATTCTCTAAATGAATTAGCTAAGGACATTAATATTATTAATCAGTTTCACAGAGGAATTTCAGCAGAGAAATTAAGGGACATGTCAAAGGCCAAGTGGAAAAATCCGCATTGAGCCCAAATATGTTGAATCAGGGTCTTTTAATACGAACTCATTTTTTTGTCTTTATGTTGGTAGGGGCTCTGCTGCAAGTAGATAGTTAATTTTTTTCCATACAGAACAAATTAAGATTTAATTCCAGTGTTGTAGATAGAAAGAAAAAAAAATTTCCTCTCCATATAAAGGGATCACAATCATACTCATTATGATCTGCTGTCCTGAACTATCTCCTGGCAATATTCTGCCTCTTTTTGGCACAGAGACAAGAATAATCAACAATCAAAGATGTTATAGATAGGAAACAGAATTGTATTTCCTATAATCTCTCCCCTACTTGCACCGCTCCTATGTGGTTATATATGCATGTGTTCTCTGTGAATTCCCAAAGGAGTAAGCAGGGTATTTTTGGAAGTTAATAAAAGAATTACGTTTCTCCTACAAACAGTCTGCCTCTTGAGTGCTTACATCATATGCACATAAATCATGTATCTCCATTAATTTAGATTTATAGTCAACATGATAGTATCCACCCTTCCAAATAGCTATAGGCACTCACACGTTATGAGCAATCTGTAGTGTTACAATAGTAACAACAAAATAAGTAAAGCCTACATTACTTAAATGCATTTTTCATTAGGAAAAATGAACATTCAACACTGTTTAGAGCTCCAAACACAGGAATACTAAGTATTTAACCCCTTCTCATTTAAAACAGAGATCTTCATGCAAAACGGCTCAGGTGTGTGGGAAAGGCAGAATGGCTAAAGCAGATTATTTGAAATGCAGTGCATTAAAAGTGAGACCCTGAACTCCAACTGCAAAACAAGGAACAGCCTAGACTGATCATATCTTGAGGATGAAACCCTATCTTTGGAAATCAGCCTCTGTGGTTTTGTAACTCGTAACTGTAAAGAGTATCAAAGAATCATCCACTGCAGTGATATCACTAATGAACCAGTCTTCAAAACTATAGCTAAGATGCAAATTTTGAGTAAAATGAGTGTGGTATTCATTCTATATCCATGTTAAATGATGTGGGTTTAGCTGAAGTAACTTCATAATTATCTAACAGTAACTCAGATTTCTTGAGAGAATTATGTTTGAATAGTCTGTTAGCAGAAACTTTTACAGTGCAAAAAGACAAGGCTTGTCTGGAAAACCTCAGGAATAAAATAATAAAATAAAATATAAAAAATTGTATTCCAAAGAATTTTATTATTCAGTACAAAATATATTGCTTCTAGTTGTCTCCCTAAATGGGACATCTGACTGTACAAGGGCAGCTACCATATCTCTTCCTCAGACTGCATTTGCCCTGCTCTGCTTCAGGAAAAGATAACTTTACACCTTGAAGCCTCCTCAGCCACCTAACTTATATTCCCACTATCATGTATGGGCCATCCATTCTCTGGCCTTCAAGGTGTCAGAACACTTCTTTTCTAGAACTTATGCATTCTGACCTATGCAATTCTGACCTATGTGTTTATTCCTCAAGGTTGTGAGTGCATCTCCTGGAGACATGCTGTCCTGGTTTGAGACAAATTCAGGGGAAAAATATCTTCTGATAGAGAGCAGGTTGTAGTCACCCCTCCCCCACCAGCTTTGGGAAAGTAATATTTCCTCAGAGGAAAGTGAAGCAGAAACAAAATTATTTATTTAACAGACACACAAGAAAAGAATAATAATGCTAAATAATAAAATCTCTCACTGTGGAGAGAAACCTGGAAGAATTTAAAATCCTTCTGTGTCTGTGGCTCTCTCTCTCACTCTCCTCTTCGGAGCTGGGTTGGCGTGGGGCCCTTCGGGCCTCCCGGATGCTGTTTTGGTTTTCTTGCACAGTTCCAGAAGAGAAGAAGAAGAAGCCAAATTCCCAAGGAAACAAAGGTTAACTCTCCGTCTCTTTCCAAAGAAACAGAGCCAAAAGCTGGCTGGGAAGCAGCAGCAGCAGCAGCAACAGCAATAGCTATCTCCTCACCACAGAACAACAGAGAGAAGTAGAGACCTTGAAGCACAGAACTGCTTTAAAAAAAGTTCCTCTGGCTGGTTTTTTTCTTTCTCTCCCCTCTCAGGCTCAGTTTAAAGACACAGAAAGGCACAAGATTCATTTTGGAGACATCAGAAAGTTTCCCGAAGACACATGCTCAGTCTTGCTTTAAGCTAATCCAAGTCTGTCTTAAGTGAATCAACAGAATTAGTTAGGCAGGCGTACTTGGGAACACTGCCCTGTCATGAGAATGACGCGTGCTGATATCCTGGTATGCTGCACAACAGGAAAGTTACTAGAAAGGCAGCTCAGGGGAGCATAGCTGGTGTCCTTAGAATCATAGAATAGAATTACAGAATAGGATCATAACATCGTTAAGGTTGAAAAAGACGTCCAAGATGGAGTCCTCCTCATGGAGCCTTTGAATGCCACCATTCCAAGTAAACCATAGAACTAAGTGCTACTTCCAGTCACTTCCTGAACACTCCCAGTGATGCCACCACCTCCCTGGACAGCCCATTCCCATGTTTAACCACTCTTTCAGTGACAAAATTCTGTCCAACCTGAACCTCCCCCAGCTCAGCTTGATGCTGTATTCTCTTAACCTGTAGGTGACTGCCTGGAAGAAGAAGCCGAGCCCTGTCTTGCCACAACCTCCTTTCATGCAGTTGTAGAGAGGGATAAGGTCTCCCCTGAGCCTCCTGTTTTCCCGACTAAAGACCTCCAGCTCCCTCATCTGCTCCTCCAGACCCCTCTCCAGCTCTGTTGCCCTTCTCTGCACACCCTCCAGCACCTCAATACCTTTCTTGGAGTGAGGGCCCAAAAACTGAACACAGCACTCAAGGTGTGGCCTCACCAGTACCAAGTACATGGGGACTGTACTCAATCACTGCCCTGGTCCTGCTGGCCACCCTTTTTCTGATACAAGCCAGGATGCCATTGGCCCTCTTGGCCACCTGGGCACATACTAGACAGATTTCCAAGCGCTCTTCCCCAGGCCTGCACGGGGAGGGCAGGCACAAGGGCCGGCAGTGCCAGTGGCACCCACAGCTGCCTTCCCCTGACCAAGCACAGACCACTTGTGCCTTCTTGCTGCCTCTGTTTCAGCAGCCTCCTAATTCAGCACAGCCTTTTATGCAGTTGCAGAAGGGACAAAAAAGGCTTCCAGCTCCTGAATGGGGCTCAGTTTTTTTCTGTTATTAAAGCTATGACCCTTGAATAAGTGCTCCTATGAACATTAGTCACCTTCAGCTTAAATCCTGATGGTTTACAAAAGCCTTCCTTGGACTTTATTTTTGGTTATGTTAAAATCTTTGGTTCGTGGTGACTGAAGGATATCTCCATATTTGTACTCTGTTAACATCAGGGACTCTAACACAGCATCTATAATTTCTGAATGTTTAACATTATCACAAAAAGAAAGTAGAGGAACATTGCACCGGAAAGAGATGATCCTGAAAAATCCTACTGTGTTTCACATAACTTTTGACTGTTCATACAGCTCTCCAACATTTCTCCATAAGATAAGAAGCTGTGGCATGATGGCCATGAAAGAAATCTTGCCCGAAAGAGGAGCTCTTGCTTATCCAACTGAAGGCTTCTCTTAGGGCTGATATACTAGGTTGATGTTTGATGAATCAAGCTGTAGCCTTGGCACAGCCTTTTTCTGTTTCTGAAACTCAGCCTTTCTACTCCAATAGAAATATAGAAACAGCATTATCCTGAACATTTAGTTTGTGGAACACTCATTCAGCCTCTCCAAAGTGATTGTCCTCTCAACTTGTTTGCTTTGCCATTTCCTTCTTGTTTTTATTTACTACAGATTTACTTATTTAAACTGTTTTTTGGAACCACTAACACACATGAAACTCCTACTCTATCACAGTTCTATTTTTGTTAAATTCATAATTCTTCTCCCTGTGTTATTTATTTAGGACTTTTAAACTCTCTTTTAATCATGGGCTGTCCAAAAAAATGGTTCATGTATCCAGCTTGCTAAGGATTTCCCCATCCTTTACTCAACTGGATGATTTAACCCTGACTTGCAGATTTAACTGCTATCTTCTGTTTAAAAGGGGTGTTTCCACAGGGAAAATTACTGTGTAGATTCATTATCTGAAGAAAAAAAAGAATTGAAATCACAGATTTTAGGAAGAACTGCAACAAAGGAAGAGTGATAGGGGTACCAGACAGTTCCTTTTCTGTTCCAAATACTTCTTAACTGTTACTACAGCCACTATTTTATTCCCTTTAAAGAGAAAATGGGTGTGGATAAAACCTACAGTAAGACATTTCTGCTGTCTGGTATCAGTCATTTCCCTTCTGTGGGTAAACATGGCACCACTAAAACTGCCTAGCCTGTTGTCCCAACAAAACCAATCTGCTACTCTCCTTTGTTAATAGCTTGTCACCAGCTGCCTCTTGTAGGCCAAATACCAAACAGGTCCCCAGCCATCCACTCTGTTAGTGAAAATAACATTTGCCCTTACAAGTAGTAATTTATCTGGTGGTCATATGTGCAATTGCCTCATTTTTCCTGTGCACATATGGCCTTGTACATGTAAATAAGAACAAAAGCAATGTTGACAACACAAAATCAGAAACATTTGAAAAATGGTCACTAGTAGTTCAAACTCTTTCCTCCAGAGATGCAACCCCATGTGGCCTAAAATCACTGTCAGAGCCTGTGTCAGGTAAAAAGGAGATATCTCCATCCTCCTAAGGCTAATATTCCCAATAAAAGTATGCAGGTATTTACTAAGCACTGTAATGAATGAATCAATTATCCTCTCTAAAGTAGCTTTATTCTCCCTAATTCTTCAATAATAAAGCCATCATAATGTATTGCATTTTCTTGGAAGAAAAAAATACAGAATTTCAGAATTCTTAATCTTCCCCATTTTGCAGCCTTACAATACAAAAGCATTGCAGAATAATAAGATATATGCTGGATAGCTGCTGCTGCAAACCCTTGACACTCTAGAAGGGAATTCATTGTCCAACTTACGTAAAGAAAGAAAAACTAACTATGGTTTGAAAAAGAAGTATGCATATTCCTCATTCAGGCCCTGAAAATCTCAGGTCTAGGATTAAAGTTCATATTTGAGATGCAAAAGGCTCTTGACCCTGCTGGTAGTTTACAGGTGCTTAGTGGCATCCCAGACACAGGGATGGAACCAACACTCAAGATGCCTCTCCAGCCCCACTTTTGGTACATGCCCAAAAGCGTCTGAGACCTGTGAGCAGGTAGCTGAAGTCCATGCTTAGGAATGGAAAGTTTAAATACCAGTGGGATACAGGCTGCTATGATTGCTCCCTAACTGTTTTTCAAGAGGGCAAATTGCTAGTGAGTATCATCCAAGTGACTTTGAAAATGCAGCTCTAGGACCTCCAGACTATCCAGGCATCAAACTCCTTCAAACTTCACACAGATTCCTAATCCCTTATACCTGTTTTCACATTGCTGCAGTAGAGCATGAAGGGACTGGGGTAATGATGAGCTGAAAACTTGTACCCAGATTGAGGTGTGGTACTGGATTCCTACAAAAGAGGAAATGTATGTAGAGGGGAAAGACAGTTTGAGCACTTTTCCTCTGAAGGATGGAGTACTCTGGGTTCTTGTCACCCAATGTACTGTTTGCAGGGAAGTCCACAAAGGCTGTATCCAAGTGTACGACTCACCATAGATGAGAGTAGAAATAATATAAGAAAAAAGCCCCACAAAAACCTAATGTAATATGAAAATAAGATTTTCTTTCAGTACAGTACCAATATTTATCTAAAGCAGGAATTATTAGAGTAAGCAATTATCAACATCCTTTAACACAAAATAGATAGAAATGCCAATACAACACTGATTCTACTCTCTTCAAGAAGAACTCGATGTTGTATTGGAGAAGGATATTCTCCATCAAGTAGAACTTCCTACTATTTATAGTACTGCAGTTCTACATTTCAGTTTGATCACAAACACCTTTCCCAGGCACTGCTAGAGGCTGAGAAATTATTCAAAGGAAATTTTTGAAGCTGATCCTCTGCAGGCTGTCAGTGCACACTGTAGTGTTTTGAAAAGTGCATGTGTGAGCGCAAATGGACATGTGCTTATCGGTGTGAATATCATTCCTTGCAATGCCTCTCTCTTCTCCCAAAGCTATCTGACAAAGGACAGGCACTCTTAATAATAACTCTTGTTCTCAACATCATTTTACACCTCTTCTATTTCAGGGTATGCACAATGTGCTGCTGCTATGCTGCTTGATGGATTTCAGAATGGTTCCACTTTGGAAAAGAGGCAAAAGAAACAAAACCACTTTGATACTTTCACTTGACTGCCAGAGGATATTTTGAGACATTTTGTAACCAGATAGTCTAAAAGGTTTCAATGAGGGCAAAAAAGAAAATAGATCTTCAGTGAAATGTAAGGATTGAAATATCATTCAGGGTACTTCATACATCGACTGGGCTCCTACTCACGGGTGACTGAAAAAGTCATTAAAAATGGGCCTCAACTGCCATATGAAGTCGATAAATTTTTTTCTGTCCATATGTTTTTGAAGATAATAACAGGATTTTCACTGTGGTTTCAATTCTTTCCAGCTGGGTAATTTGTGTGACACACTTTCTCAGCACCCACCAGCTAAACAGCTATGACTTCTGGGTTTTACTGCATCCATCACAGTTCGTGTGCTAGAGCTGGAGAAAAATATTTTCATTTGACAAATTAGGCACTGCCTCCTCAAAACAATCTAATATTTATAGACATTCTGACAGACTAATGAGTAGATAGATACATTTACATGGAAGGACAACTACTAGTTTCTAGATGAAAGAACAGAGCGATGTGATAAAATGTTAAAGACAGACAAATATGTCATGTAGGTTTTGATTATACCGTCTGACTGTCAGGAGAAAAAGCTAGCCACATCTCAAGCAGATAATTCAGCAGTCAAAAAGGCTTTGAACATTTCACCACAGTTTGAAGAATGTGGATTTTTGGACTCTGTTGGTACTAGTTATATTTTGTTGCTATTGGAATGGTACCCTTGAAACGATCTCTGAAAACTATCTGCATGAATCCAAGGAATCCAGCATCCCTGGATGAGGGCAATAAATTTTATACAGTAGCAAAGAAGGATATATAACATCTTATCTTTGCTATATTATTACATAGAAGAAATCTGACCTTATTTTTCATTCAGCAGGCTCATTATTCCACCCCACATCACACACATTTTTACCGTCATCATCAACAGGAAACTGGTATCATGGAAACTGTAAGAAGAGATAATTTAGTTTTAAAAAATCCATCATCTAATCAGTAGTAAATAAATAATGGAATATTTTAAAGTCTGGCAGGGTACTGTGAGAATTAAGGCATCAGTATGTTTGTGTGAGGTGAGTTAGAACAACTTTTTTACTGATAGATCTTTTTATGAGCTCTAACAAAATACAACAAAGTGAAAATAACTTCATAGAGAATATGTCTATAAGATGCCTTGGGGACCCTGGCTGTGAATAAAGATAGGATGGATGTAGAGACAGCAGCTTAGGTATTTGGTCTGTAGGGATCCCAAAGGGTTTTGATTAGCACCATAAATAGGAGATTCTGTCATAGATGTTATTAAACTGTTTGAGAATCTTAAGGAACCTTGTTTATCAAAGAGAAATCACAGCTTTATAGCTATGACTAACCTATCTTTGGACAAAGATAAAAATACAACATGAAAGAATCTTTGAAGACTATTCTGCAACCCTTACTTGCACTAAGTTGCTCTTAGCCTTTCAAGGAGGTCACAGTGGAACAAACTTAATGTAAGAACATTGCAGTTGCAGAAATATGCTTAATAACACAACAAAGTAGAACAGGGGCTTCCCCCCTTTGCTTAGGGCAGCTATTTGTAGTTGCCAACAAAGTGGAGAGAATGAACTAGGAGGGTAGCTGGCCAGATAATGGTGTGAGCTATTACTTCTCCTTAAACTCTGACGGGGTGCAAAACACTAGACTAAAGCCAGTGCTTAGTTCTCAGCATGTAAGTTAGGAGTCCTCGAAGGAGAGGGTGATATTATCCCCTCAGAAGTGCAGCATTTCTTAAACACTTTGCCAACCATAGAGGGCTGTGGAGACACAGATGAAGATCACCTCAGCAGTGACTGGGTTTGCTAAGCTGCAGTGGAAGGGAGATATACCTGGCCCAGTCAGGTCTCAGAGCAGAGCAGCGCTTTAACGCAGTACACAGAGCAGACTTGCACTTCCAAGAATAGAAAGCAATTTTATCTTGATGGTAAGATAGGTCATTGCTCACATAACACAGAGAATCCCAAGAAAATAATATGGTAATTATTTGCTATAAATTACCAAGACAGATATTGCACAGACAATGCTTTCCCCATGAGTATCTTAGGCACATCCATAGGAGAGAAGTGGGAGCTAGCACCAGACGACTCTCCACAAGTATATGGAGCAAATGTTACACTTAGGGACTGACCTGTGCTTGCTACATTAATTAGAATGAAAATCATCCTGCAGACTTGTTCTTTGACCATCCCAGAGACCCAGTATCTCTGGACTTCCCTTTAGTGAAGTATTTTCCCATACTTCTGACTGAAGAGATTTTCTGGTCCTTATCATGTGCTCACCACATGAACAGCCCCAGCACAACTTCTGAGTTAGGGCCATAATGAACCATTTCTTAATCTTTTCCCCACAGTGCACTTTACAGAAAATAGTATAAATATCTCTTCAATTACTTGTTTACTAATATCCCCTCCTACATCATCTATCTACCTATTTTTTCTTCCCTTCGTATTTAATCCAACACTTATCTGCCTAAAATGTCCCTGAGACCTTCTTTCTGCCTCTCAAGCACAGGTTCTGTCACTGGAGCTCTTGTAATTAGACCTTATCCGTTAACTCTTATAGGGCTTCTGGTTGAATATTCTTGAGCAGCTCAAATATCTGTAGATCATCGAAGTGTGTTACTGGATTTCACTTCCAGAGGCTCTTCAGTAGAATTACCTTCTGAACTGAATTTCCAGGACAAGCGAGCTGGAGATGAGAACCTCTGAGATGCCAGCAATTTAAAACACCAGCAAAAGAGAAGAGGAGAAAAATAAGGTTTTGGAATTTTCCAGCTTTGTTGTTGTTGATGTAACTTTGTAGCAAAACAGAATTTAGTTCCATGTGGAAATATTACACCGAATAAGTTGTGGGAGTCACTGTGACTTTCAAGAGTAAAGAGTACTGCAGGTCTGAAGGGGAGGCAGGGCATCATTCTGGACATAGTTCTGTCCCACTGGTATAGATAGTCATTGCAAAGACACTACAGACATGTTAAAGCAGAACATAACACTGAGTTACAAGTGACAATGGTTCTGGCTTTAGCACAGAGGATTTCTTTCAACTTCAAGAACTGAAAAATCCTCCAAATCTGGCTTGCCAGCTTTTATTCAATTACTGCTCTACATTTTGAAAATCTGCATCTCTGCTCTCCTTGTCCAAATAATTTAATTGTTTTCAGCTTGCTACTTATTTAAGTTTTATTACATCCTTCAAGACCAGTAAAGTGATCAGAAGTCCAAGCCAGAAAAAGGTCATCAATACAATTAGCCTTGCTGTTCTGTGGAAGAAAGAGCTGGCCTTGCTCCAGAAAAAACTCCACATTTGCTTCACCTTCTTAGCTACACCACCAGCAAAATACCATAACTGTAGGGCCTGTGGTAAGCTGTGCTGCTGGTAGGGCTGACATGGGGGCAAGCCTTTCATCCTTCCCCTCAAAACCTCCTTAGCTCCCAGACTGTCAAATTGCAGAACTGCCTGTATCAGCCTGAACTATTGCCTGTCTGAAGCTAGTCTTCCATCCCTGTCAGTTGTACTCAATCTTCTGCTGCTGTGAAGGGTATAAATAGATCTGGAAACTAATGGGATAAGAAGTGAGGTATTTTCTGTATACTTGAGGATTTTTTCATTTGCTTTTTGACCTTCATTTTGTTCTGAAACTCAGAGAAGAAGAAAAAAAAAAGGTCAATAGAATAACAAGTACAATGGAAGTCTAAATCTTGACTTGAAATTTGACACATATTAATGTCTTTACAGAAGTTTCACACAACGCTACAACTCAGGATATAGGAATAAATACCACATATACACACACAGGGGTCTTGAACGCCTGCCAAAATATTGCAGATTCAAAACCTTCTAGGAGCAATCCTGCGAATGCTGACTGAGGTCAGTATCTCAGCACACAGAGGGCAGTTTGTAACTCTGCCAAGAAACAGTATTAACGGGACTAGAGCAAGTTTTTAATTACTCTCTATAGGCACCCCTTTGACTCCTGAGAGCTGTTTGGCTGCAGTCTCAAACCATCCCTCATCAGGCAGGGCCTTTTGGGTCTGCCTGGGCCTTATTTTTGATTTGGGTCTTCTCTACTTCTGGTGATGTGGGCACAGTAACGCACAATGTTACTTGCGGGCATGACGTAAGCCTCCATGCACTTCCCTTCCTCTCCCATAGGCACAGTAACATCTTCTTGAAGGTGAAGGCAGCAGATCAAGATGGGATGAACTTGGGATCACCCTTTCTCACCCCACTCTGGGTCCTCAGGGAAGTGTCATCTTTCCTTAGGCCTATAGGTAGTGTTTCACTGTCTTTGTGATCATGGCAGCATTCCGGGGGGGAAACCTAGCTTCCATGCATGTGGCTTAGTACCCAAAAGTTATACCCTTTCATCAAAATCTCCAAATTCTCAAGAAAAGTTGGTCAAGTAAGTAGCACCAAGTGAATCTCTTTCTCTAGCACAGGGTGAACACGTGGTTGTTACATTCCTGAAATGATCATCTCCTATTCTGTCTCAAACACAATTGGTTTGAGACTAATATCCAGTGCTGTGTTCTGATTATAAACACATAGGCAACAACTAACCTACTAATTAGCCTTTCTATAGCTTTATTTTAATATCTAGCTTATAAGGTTGAGCTTGTGAACATACTGTACTCTGGAGGAATGACAAGTGCAAAAGCCTTCAGGGCTACATCATCAGCTGCTGTTCCAATATTGCTGCTGACTCTAAGGAATTGATTGTCTTTGACAATACAAAATGCATACTAGCTACAAGAAATAATCTGCTTCTTTATTTCTATAAAAACCTCCAGCAATTCTGCATATGTTAAAAAAAATAGCAAACAAATGAACAAACAAACCACCCAAAAAACCAACAAAAAACCACAAATACTTTGAGAGGTTGCATACACATCTTTGGAAGTAGGTTGGCAAAAATCAAAATATCTACTTTGGCTTTTACGTTTGAAAACCAAGTATCTCTCAAATCACTCTCTTCTGTTTCTGCATACAACTTTGTTTGAATAAAGACAGGTTAACTAATCCTGGTGATTAATTCAAAGCTCTGCCATTATCACACATACAGAGAACTCCAGAACTAAATGACTGATCATTTAGAGTAAACTCCCACTTCTCACATGTACATGGTACCCAATCCTCTCTTCGTGGGGAACTGACAGATACCAAGGATATTTCACAAAACTTATTAAATTCTGAAGAAAACAAGATTGCAAAGTGTTCATTCTCCATTACAAAATAACAGAGTCTTAAGCAAAGATGAGACAGTCATCTCACGATTATTTGTTTCCCTTAAGCAAACTTTAGTAATTTTTAATAAATTAATTGTTAATAAAGGATTAAGATCACTGTCTTTCATGAGGGAGCTCAGCTTCTAGCAGATATGTTCTTAAATCTATATGTATTTGGTGAGCTGACCTGTTTATTGTAAACTTTTCCCTAATTTTTGTGTATATTGCATTAATTCCTACCACTTAGGATTTCTATTGCTCTGCAGCTTAAAGGAAGTGCACTGAAAACTCATGAGGTTTTGTAAGTTCCTGCTGAATTTCAAGCTGGCAAGAAGAAGAAAATGATCCATTATGAGCAGTATATAAAATAGACATTACATTACATATATAAATATCAGTCCTTAAATATAGAAACAACACACATATTTATGGAGATATGCTGAAGATAGTTATTAATGATACAGCCAGTTGACACTCAATCTGACTGCCTTCTATGGACTTATAAGAATTTGAAAAGAGAAAGGCCCACTGAAAAAAACTTTGTGGATATTTTAGCATTTTAAATAATTGTTTATCAAAAATCCCAAATAAGTTTAATTATCTGACTGGGTTCAATGTTTGGGATGTCGGAGTTTAATTTCCACATTTCGTGCTTGCTTTCTACCCCTATAGGAGCTAAAGTAATATGACAGATGGAAGTCGTCATGAAAAAAGTAAGGATTCACAGGCAATCTGTTGGAAATGAGATGTTTCAAGAGAAAGCCAGTCCATCGTTATTGCAGAAAGGAAGTGACCAAAAAAAAAAAAGAAAAAAAAGAGGAAGTTCATGACAGAGCTGTGAACAGGAAATTTGCTGGGAAAAAGAGGTAACTATGCTTGTTTCTTTCATAGGAGCACAAGAGAATAACTTGCACATTCTTTTCTTGATGCTATTAAATGCATTTGAGGTAGCTGTACAGACAATCAGTAAGAATCAAAACCAGAATGGAGAGAGCTCAACCAAGCTGACTGCACACAGGCTCTGGGTAGCTTGCATAGAGCTGCTTGTGGAAAACAAAAATCAAAGTAAGGCAAACATGGCTCTATTTTAGCATAAAGGGTACAAAAATTGAAAGTATAAAACTCCTGCCTCTTGGTAGTTCTCTACTACTCCTAAAAAAACAATTTAAAAGTACGTTAAAAGTCCCCTTTTATTACTAAAGACGAAAAGTAAAGTTGCTTTGCTTATATATGAAAACACTAGCGGAGACAGCAGAAACGATGCCCACAGCTGACTCCCTGATATGTACTGTGCCTTAGATAGGTGATGTCAGACAAATATTGGATGACAATAACTTCCAATTCCTAAATATTTTTCATTCCTCAAAATGATACATTGCTGCATGCTTATATTGCACAGTGGCCCCATACAAACATGCAATGTTTGTTTTTCAACTACTTTCAAACCCCATGCATTCCAGGTGATAACATTGATAGCCCAATGGGCTTAGTCAACAGCACTGAATTTGCAAAATAAAAATTTGTTTTCCTTTTTTTCCCCTTTTCTCTCACTCTCCTTTTCCCATCCCCTTCCTCAGGAGGCAAATATGAGAGCCTGCATTTTTAAATTCTAAATGAAGAACTCGTTCTTCACACTGAAACCATTTTTCATGCTGAGGTTTTGTATTCACTTGAGTAGCTACACTGAGTATAAAATAGAAGATCAAAGTGGAAGAGTCAATAGAGTGCAGCAGTAAGTCTGAGTTCAGTTCACAGGGATGGAGCTACAACTCTCTGACCAACCCACCCATAAAAGCAGAGTTTTGCTGCCCTATGACCATGACATTACAGTCAAACATTTTAACAGACCCCTGACAATATCTCAGACATGCGACTCTGTCAGAGTGCACTGATGGGAGCCAAAATATACATTGGAAAACATGTATGGTCACAGTCTCCTTCCTTGAACAGGTCTCATAGAGATTTGCTTTCCAGAAATATCAGAATATACTTCTCCAAACCAAAAAGTAATAGAAAATTGAAACAGAAAATAAAGTGTGAAGTAAGATAATTTTGTGCTGTCTCTTGATTCAGGGCAAGATCATCTGTACTTATGTCACCTTGACTGCTAAATGATGTCAGGAATGCTAGACAGATTTGTAAGAAGTACTTCACAAGAATAATGGAAATAATAGGTAATATTGGGTGAATAACTATTCTTAATAATGAGAATAATTGTGTGGGTGCACCACTATTTTCTCATCTGGAAATTAAATGAATCACACAATTTCTCATTGAGTACATACAGATCAAAAACTTAAGGTTTACTGGTGCTTTTTTCCTGACTAATGAAAGAACTGTCTTTAGTTTTTTATCGATTGTTTTTTACCTTATTTTGGACAAACCAAGAAGCTGAAGCCTCTCTAATCTCCCACAACATGATTTGTCTGGAGGAAAAGCAAACTTGCAGCTTGTCACCTCCCCGCTGTTGCTGGCATATCTTGCATAGCAGAACAATGGGCAAAAGAAAGGATGAGAAACAAATGCTGATTCTGTCCCCAGGGGCACAGTTTAGTGAAGGAGTGAAGCCTCCAATTCCCTGGCCCTAGCAATATTCTTGGCACAAGTGGCATCATTCCCTCTCAAGTTTTGTGCCTAACTGCACTTAGATGAAACATCTTTCACAGGATCATCCTTTGACTCCCTGGTCAGGTGTTAACACTGGTTCCCTATGACGCAGCATTGAAGGACTCCTGGGATCAAAGGGAGGAGGGAGAAAGGAAAGAACAACATCTACCCTTTTCCTCTCTTTTTTTTTTCTCTCCGATTTTTTATCCTGGTTTACTTTCTTGTGCTCACAGTGCCCTTCATTTCACTTCCCGGACGGATATTTCCCTTCACCACTGTCTGACATGAATTCAGTCTGTTGGCCTCCAAAGCAGAAACAAAATTAACTGCTCAGAATTCTAAGGATTACCTTGGAGCTCCTGGGACTGTGAAAAATATCCTTTTCAAAAACAGTGCTTTCAGTGAGACCCTCAGCCCTCTGCCAGGAATAGCAAATGCCTTAAAGTCTGAATATGGGGTTCACTGTCAGAGGCAATTAAATCTGAGTCTCAGCTAAATTCTCTCCATGAATCTGGAAATGAATAAATGTAGCATCAAAATGAAGTATGAGTTGTGTCTGCTCACACTTTGTGCCTCTTCTGTAAAGTAGAAGAAACCCATTCCATACATTTTCATGGGACACAAGTAAGAATATGACATTAGAAAGCAAAAATTAGAGGGGACCTTCAGGTCTTTCTAATGCTGAAGTTACTGATAAATGCTACATCCATATGCAAAAGGCATACAAGTCCCCGGCCTGAAGTTAAACCCAGACTACTAAGTGGTTCCTCTCTATTGGGCTGCTACAACAGACAGGGGTAGAGGGAAAGGAGGTTTGGAGAACTCCTCTTCTGGCTTGAAAAACTTAAGACCCTACTGCAGAATGATCTTATTTGCTAGGAATTATTTCTTGTGAGCTGTGCCAAGTGTACTGTATGCTTGCTTTCTTTTATAGCTGCAGTGTTGACACACTAAAGGAAGTGATGGAAATTTTGAGCTACAAAATGAAGGAGTTGTTTTAATTCTGACTTCTTCACCATTTTGAAAGTTGAGGGTTTTGTTTCCTAGAGAATCTTGGAGAAGGAAAATAACATCTAGCTTAATGAAAAAAAGAATTAAAAATCATCCATTTGGATTTTATTTTGATCAATTTAGGCCAGTATTTAGACCTTTTTATACATAACAGAAGTCTTGCCATCTTTTTTTCATTGAGTTTCTTCTCGTGTGTCTCTACACAGCTATACACAGAAGAAGCACTGTTCAGTGAATTTTACAACCTTTTAGAAATGCAAAGCATGTAAACAAATTGCATGCTTAGATTTTTTTTTTTTAAACATAACTTTGGGGAGTGAGTGTCTTCAGGATAAAATTCGTCTCTAAGCAGATCCTAAGGGAAACCATAGATAGAACTTTAATGGGGTATCTATATTTAGCCAGTGCTGTAATACGTTCATGTGGCAACCAGCTTTATCATTATTCACAGAGGCACATGTGTAACTCTGTGAATCCAGCTCACCAAGGATTAAACTTTAATAGTAAGTCATTATTCTCATACTTCAGTCCATGCCTTCAGCTGCAGTGGTCACCCATGTCAGGACCACGTGCAGCTCTGTGAGCTATGGGCAGCTCACCAGCCTTGCACGAACTATGGAATGAGAAGCACAGCGAGTAATGGAGCCTGGTGCCAAGATCCCTGTGCTGGAGCCAGCAGGGCTCCTTCCAGGTGTGGAACAGGTAGTTCAAGTGCACGACTTTGGGGACCTGTGCTGGCTTGGTTTCCTGGTGTCACACTGTGCCACTTTTCCCTAATTTTTGTGTATATTGCATTAATTCCTACCACTTAGGATTTCTGTTGCTCTGCAGCTTAAAGAAAGTGCACTGTAAATTCATGAGATTTTGAGGACACCACTCAGCGCTTGGAGGCCGCTTGGGGATTCCTGACACAGCTCTGCCCTGCTTCATGGAGTCATGATTGGGCCACCTGAAACTTGGCCATTTAAATGTGAAAAGCCAAAGCAAGAAAATTAAAAACATCAACACCAACTCCTGACCCAAACGGATGCTTTCTTAATTGGAAGTGTATACATTTGGAAATTGTTATTCTCTTCAGCTTTGAGAAAAAGCATAAATATGTTATCATCTGCCTTAATTTTATGTGGGATTTCTGGAGAGATTTTGAATTCATAGGTTAATAAGTGCAGCTCTGATATTTACACTAACAACAGAACAGACTTATCAGTTCTGTCAGACATGATTTAGTTATGAATTAATGGACTCCACACTGGTTATTTACAGTTGCAGCTTGAAGAAGGTGACCTTTCCCTTCCCTGGGATATGCTCTGCTCCTATGAGAAGTGCATGAAGAGCTGCACTCCTTATCAAATCTAACCACATGTATGGACAAGAGAATCATCCACAGAAGATAATTTGTCACCTTCTGCACCTTTTTTGGCTCAGGGTGTGCCAGAACTTGGTAAAGACTTACAATAAATACATATTTCCCCCAGGTGTTAGACATATTTAATATATACTTCCAATTAAAGTCAAATGAATACCTTACTTTCAGCATTCCTTATACTTCCCCACAGATAGATTTAAAGCTGTGGAATCATGTAGTTTCCATTCATGAAAATTGCCTTTCTCCTAAGAGAGGTAGAATTTTTCCCCACCTGAGAGTGTTGGCATCCAGCACAGACTAATCATCAAGTTGCTTTACTCCCTCTGTAGTCAAAGGCCAGTCAAGGAGCCAAGCCCTTCAGAAGACAAACCATCTGAGCTGCTCACCTTGGAACAGGATGACTTGTTAAAACCAACTGTTTAAACTCAGGAAAGATCAACATCAGCAATATCCAATATTCCATAAAAGGAAGTGACAATGAGGCAAAGGTGACCCAGAGGTAAAAGTGAAGTCAGATATAAAAAAATTACAAATATTCCTGCATCTAAGTAATTTTCAGTGACTGTTGATTTCTGATGCCAAATGTGAAGGAGGGGAAAAAACATTAGCTAGACTTTCCAGGGTTAAACCCCACTGCAGATTTATGCAGTTTAAGGTTCATTCTGCGGGGCACTCAAAATCTAAGTTGCACAGGTAAAACCCAATATTGGTCGGCAAAAAATGCACCAAAGTAATATCTTTGTGACCATGATGGCAAGCAGACAGTAGCACCAAACCCCCTTTGGCACCTGCTCAGGTATGGAGCATGCTTACCATCATGACAGAGAAAATTCCACAAGTATGACAGCCCTTGACCACACTTGCAGGTTTGCTGTTCGTTTGCAATCACTGTTTGTTTTCCTTTCAGTAAATTAATTAGCTTCTCACCAGTTTCCTGGAAGACAATCAAATCACTGTGTATATGATGCTCTAAGGGAGAGATCTGAGGCATCCAGGAGCTTAGGAAAAGAGAAAAAAACAACTAAGTAATTTGAACTTCAGTGGGGAGGGGAGAAACTATCTTCCACTTATCCATGTAGCCACTGTGCATCTTTATATAGAAAAATCCCATATATATTGAGTCACCCCCAGGAGGTTACACCTGTGGATAGCAGAAGACATCCTCTATTTGATACTGTTTTTCATAGCTCTTTCATAAATGTTTATGGGATAAGATTCCTCACAATTGCTTTTGGCCTTCACGCTACTTGTCGTTGAGTTGTGGTTTTTAAGTTTGAGGTAAACAGTGCAAAACATTTTGTTGCCTAGATATTATTTTCCTTTCTGAGCAGGAGCCAAATATAGCAGTTTGGACTCTGCACTGGGAATCAATTAACATGAATTATCTTCAGCAATGAATTCTGATGGCTAGCAGCAATGATTTGGGCTGGCTGACCAAGAGTTTCTCTGTGATTCCTCCCCCAAGGTAAAAGCAATGTAGAATCCAGCAATACATGTTAGCAGGTCAAGTTATTTTTCCAGAAAAATTGTTTTTCAAGACTTGCTTTCACTTGTTATAACCTGTATTTTCACACAGCTGTAGAGATCTGGTTGGCAAAACAGGACAAAGCCCAAACAAGTAAACAGACAACAAAAAGGCAAAGAAATGAGGATACCCTAGTGAGGGAATTTTATTAGCTGTATCATTTTCAACGGAAGCTGGCCAAAATTTAAAATTCAGGGAAGGATTAGTCATTTCCACATTCAGCTTCATTATTTCTCTAAATTCTTCATGGTTAAGGCTTTGCTTATCCCTATGCCTGGTTTCCCTTGTGGGCCTGTTTTCCAAATGATGAGTAACAGTTTAGAAGTGAGTTTCATTCAAATTTCCTCACCCAATTTGCACTCTTGATTTGATCTAAAAATATTTTTAGTGGAAAGTGCTCTATAAAAGTCTCAGTCAGAGAGAGTGTCTTGATTTAACCCCAGCTGGCAACTAAGCACCTCACAGCCGCTCGCTCGCTCCCCCCACGCGCTCCCAACAGGATAAGGGAGAGAATCAGAAAAGTATAAGTGAGAAAACTTATGGGTTGAGATAAAGACAGTTTAATGGGACAGAAAGGAAAGAAAATAATAATAATAATGATAACAATAGTAATGGTAAAAGAGGTAGGATATACAGAACAAGTGAAGCACAATGCAATTCACTCGGCAACCAGTTCCAGCTAATTTTCTTCCCAGTTTTTACTGGGCATGATGTCACATGATATGGAGTATCCCTTTGGCCAGTTTGGGTCTGTTGTCCTGGCTGTGTCCCCTCCCAATTTCTTGTGGCCCTCCAGCCTTCTAGCTAGCAGGACAGGAGAAGCTGAGAAGTCCCTGACTTAGAATAAACACTGTTTAGCAATAACTAAAACATCAGTGGGTTATCAACATTATTCTTGTACTGAATCCAAAACACAGCACTGTAGCAGCTACTAGGAAGGAAATTATCTCAGCCAATCAGGAGAGAGTGACCAGCATTATCTTTCTTAAGTAAGACTTTCTTAAGTAAGTCTGGGCTGTTTGAAATATTCTGTCTCAAGAGCCATTGCTTTCCTTCTGAAAGAGAATCAACACTGTATCTGTGGAAAATCCATGTTCCAAGTTGTCTTGGAGTCATAATATCTAAAAACCCAGATTGAGCAGTCCTGGATAGCCAAGCACAATGAAGAACTAGATTTCAATAGAATGTCATGAGATCAAATTGTTTCCAATTATCATTTTTAGTCTGAAAAATTGAAAATTCCTTCTTTTTAAAAAAAGCAAAAATCCCTCCCTCTCCCCTACCCACCATCAGCTCTAGCAACTTTGTTTGGGCTTTAGATACTAGCCACAGAATTTTGGTGATGTTGGAAACCAGCCATTTATTCAAACAATTTTGCACATCAGAATTTTTCTAGTGCCTCATACAAATTTAGTTCACACTCTATCACTGCTTAATTTCCTTAATAGCCTCTTATGATGGATATGCCAATGAAATTAAAGTCAAGAACTTCAGAGAAGCTTTTGTTACTATTTTCTAAAAGATTCAAGAATATTTGTAGACTCTGTGATGTAGTAAAGAGTACAGCTGGTTCGTGATTAAAATCAGCAATAAAAGAAATAAAAACATGGTGGTTATGTGATAGCCTGTTATCTTATTAAAATTTTGTAATCTAGATATCCAACTTAAATCCTAGTCCTTGAATATTCTCCAAGTTAACAAGAAGGCTTTACAGTGTTATGATTATGACATATGATATGCCAAGCGCAGAACCCAAAGAAGTGGTATCCACAAATGATGAATATACAAAGAGATTATATGCAGCTGATACCCTCTGTCCCCAATTTCAGGACTCCAAGGACATGAGAGGAGGACATGAGCCCAAACTCAGCAAATCAAGTGTGTCTACTAATATTCTGTCTATCCTCTTATGCCATGCCTTGATTAAACTTAAAATTCAGCCATTTGGAGCCAGCTAATGGTTTCAAAGGAAGCTAAATCAACCAAGAGGAACTCTCTCTGCACATTGGCTTTATCCATACCTTTTTGACTGTAGGAACAGCCTGGGAGGGATCTGCTGTACAGGCTGACCATGATTCCCTAACATGCAGCAGCTCTTTTCCTCCAGCGAGAAAAAGAAAGCAATAATAGAGGGTCTGAAGCACCTCAGGCTTCAGCAAAAGAAATCTCCTTTGTACAGAAAATAGCTTCTGCCTTTATCTATGACCTGGAAGGAAAACCTCCTGCTTGTGTCAGAAGAGCTCAAATATGTTGGTGAATTGTTTTATCAGAGATGTATCTCTTGATCTTTGAAATTACAAATAACTGAATCTTGCAATTAGGGAAGACAGTACCACTTCACCTACTACTGAGTGTTTTATAGCCCACATCAGCAAAGTATTTTTAGATCAAATTGAAAGTGCAGTGAGAGCCTGAAGCTGACCAGAATCAAAATGCAATAGAAAACCTTACACAGACACCTGTTTCAAAGAGATTCCTGACTCAATTGGCAGATCAAAGACTGTCAGCTACTACTGATAAGCTCAGATAAACCCCTGGAATCCTGGATGCTTTGCAGATCCCATACCTCTTAACATGAGAGGCTCACTTATCACAGTTTCTTTGGGGTCTCCTTAAACTAACAGACAATATTTGACAGTGTATAAAAGAAGACAGCTTGGGAGTGAGCACTGCATTCCTTTCTCTCCCCAGGCCAGCATGCTCCCCCTCACAAGTTCATCTCCAAGTGCTCAGTGAAGTAAATTAGAGAGTAAATTGAATGGTGGTTCTTATTTTTATTTCCCCAAGAATTAGTGGAACAACAGCTAGAATACACAGAGACACAGATGGCTAGAATGAGTATAATTCTTCTGTGAAGCAATTTCTCTCTCTTTATCTGTCACATACGCATACTCTATTTCCTCTTCTGATGACAAGACTGACCAGGGTGCTGATCAGCCGCGTCGCTGATATTGACAATGACAAATCCCTTCCACAGCTCAGGAGAACCTTAAATAAATTCTCCCAAGACACTGGCAGACATTCTCCTCCTTTCCCTGTCACTCATGGTGAAGGCTAAAAGTCTGATTAGAAATTATGCAGGTGCATTCTAGAATGGAAAAAATCTCCTTGATGGGGAAAAAGTCAAGACTATAAAATGCATTTAATTCCTTCCCTTTCCTCCTTCAATTTTAATTAGGATTAAAACATCTCTGCCAGATATTTTGGAATTACTTTCATTTTCTTACACTATGCATGAGCTTATCTGCTTCACATTATCCTGAAAAAATACTGGAGAATTAACCGCAGAAAATAAAACTGTTGGAAGGCAAGCACATCCCAGCAGAAAAATACAACGCTCTATTCATTTCCCCATCCCCTCCAGAACACATGTGACATCCTATGTTTGTGGCAAACAACCAACCCTAACATCTACATCCTTTCCCACAAACATATTTTCATTTGATTGTAACAGAGCCCTGTTTCTGAGACAAATGACAGGCAAAAGTGTTGGCAAGAAGTAGAAGCTTGGCTGGTCAGGGTTTGTCAGAAGTTTATGGATTGCATTCAGCACTTCTCAGAACGAGGTGTATCATCTCCCAATAACACCTCATGTTTTATAAATACTACAGAAAAAAAGAGAACAAAAATTAGATCACCACAAAAAAGAATTAAGTCCACTCTCAACTCAAAGCTGTTTTTCCTCACACAGCCTTTTATTTCTCCCTGCCACACGTACATTTTCTGTTCCTCTCCTAACAGATTGTGCTCAGCCATTGGTACTTTTCACATTATGTAGAGCCAGGGCATAATTTAAGACCCAAAACTTTGGGCCACAACCCTGAAATAGCAAGCAGCCATGTTGGAGTCTAGAAATAAACAGGACAGAGCCTAGAGGGGCTGTGGTGTGAGCCACTGGCACCTCTCCACAGAGCAGAGCACTAGGGTTACCATGAAATGGAAGCACTCCCCTTCAATAAAAAAAAGCTAGGAAGCAACAGTCTACGTTTGCATGAGGGAAGAAAAAAAAAAATATTATAAACCTGTGGGATTTTGGTTTAGATAGCCTTTAGAGCTGGGTGTATCTGCTTGACGCTGGCAGCACCTTCCATTAACTCTAGGAGAGTACAAGGCTGTACAGGGTATTAATATTTACCTTTAGGGGCTTTTACTATGCCATAACTATACAAATATCCACAGTAGGAAGTGTTGTCATGGGGGACCCTGTAAAGAAGGCTGGGGCTGCGACTCGCAGGCCAGACTGGCAGGCTGGATGGATTGCATGCCTGGATGGGATGCATGTGCAGCATCTCCATGCATCCCAGTCAGCCAAGACATGCACATCCTGTCCTGTCTGAAGGGGCATGAGTTTAGTGGGCAGGACTCAATTGAGGGGTGGAAGTTCCATCAAGGGAAGTGTTGCTGGTGGATTTCTGCAGGATGAATGCTTACAAGCACTCAGAATAACAATGGCAGCACAGGCAAAGACAACCCTATAGTCTTCTCAAAGACAGAGAGAGCTCAAAAATAGAGACACCTTCACACTTGAAGGTGTTCAATAAACTTGTTTAGTGAGATGAGGCCAGGCACAACAGGTTTATAGTGTCTGATGATGTGCTTTGACACAAGATACTAAACCAAATGGAGAACTGTGTCTACTCCAATATGACAAGTTACATGTTCCTCTAGATTAATCATTTTAGTAAGAAAGATTAACTTTTCCAAGCACATTGTTCAGAATTTGTCATGATGACTGATGATACTTCTGTTAATTTCATAACACATTTTGCATTTAAAAAGCATTTTATAATCTTTTGTGCCAAATCTGGAGCTATACTTATACCTATCTAGCTACAGCTAATTTTCAGGCAGATGCAGCCCCAAGAACACTCATACAGTTGAATTATTTTGAAAATATATCCTCACATTCGTAGACAAACTGGATCTCCTGATTGAATTGGCTCCCTTCTTGTGAAGCTCTTTCTGTGAGGAACATCTTAGAACAAAAACAAGGAAAGAGGCAGGGAACATTTAGTGTTTACCTTTCCAGGTAATGAGTAAAATGTTTTTTAATTGATAAAACTTCCATTATAAGTACGTAGAGTATATGTTATTAGTGTTGGATTTAAGATTGAGCTTACTTTTGTGCAGGAAGATTTTACTCCTTGACAAACAATCACACCATCTGTTTTGTTTTTTTTTTTTTCCTCCCAGTAAGAAAAGGTTAAACCTCCAGAAATCCATTTTCCTAAATATTGCACAAGACTCAAAACTCTGGAAGACAGGAAGAGAGATGGTGAGACATGGAGTAAGGTTTCTTGAGTTAGGAGAGAGACAAATATATTATTAATAATTAATATTTATACAGCAGAGGTAGATTCTCTTGGACTCTGGATGCTGGACTGTTGATCGCATTTGGTCTGAAAAATCCCAGTACAACTACATAACAGCTCTTTGCTCTCTACAGCTGATGCTGGCAAAAGTTCAAGCACTGAAAAACCCAAACAAGATTCTTTTCGATCTCTCCACACATGTGTTTGCCACAGGTGTTTATCTCTGATACATTCACAGTGAAAAATTCATTAGCTTAAATGCTAACAGGAGGGGTCTTCTTTGGAAGCTTTTGGAACACTGGGTGTTCTTCTCAGGATGGAAAATTTCCAGTTGCAAGCCTGCTGCCAGTACTACTTAAAGATATCAGAGTGGTATATCATCACTGCTGTCTGTATCCCAGGGTGAGCTCTGTTGTCCCTAGGTTCTCTTCCTAGCCAGTGAGGGCATCACAAACAAGATATTTGCTGTGGAATTCAAACGCAGACCTTCAGGAAAGCAACCTGCCAAAAGGTTTCTCAATAGAGGAGCATCAGAAAAAACAAAAACCCTCAAGAAATATCTGTTATCAAGCTATGGCTCCCCAGTGGCAGATCGCTGCTACAGCTATTTCTGTCCTAGCGAGTTAAATCAATTTGACTTGAAGCTCTTCTTTAGAAGGATTACACTTTATTCACCTTAAAATGAAAGAAACTAATAATCATACATTAGGATGTTCTTTATTTGTTTTTCTACATATACTTTAACCTAAGTGTGAAACTATTTTCTATAAGTTGAGAACAAACCTTAATTCAGAGAGGTCAAGCCTTTAATGTCTGATGGCTCCAGGGTTTTTAGTGCCTGGTGAAAGATGCTTACAGTTCAGCCTTAAAGTTTGGACAGCTGGTACTATAGGGCATATCCAGTGAGGCACAGCCAACCTTCCTAACCTCAAAGCATCTTTCTAGTTACTCAGTCACATTGTCTCAAAAATTATGTGTTATTTTTCCCTCTGGCAGCAGTCCTGGCTTCTGCCTTACCAACACATTTTCACTCCAATTTCCATTGCAAAGTCATAATGAGATCGACTTTTTGCTCTTATTAGCACAGAAAAACTAAGGTAAAGCACGGAGTACCTGAAATCCTTATAGATTTAAGAAATCTAAATCCTTATAGATTATTAAAGTTGGCAGGCGTGCCAAGGAAATTTTCAGAACACTTAGCCTCTTTTGTAAACCAAAGGCTAATATATGGCCCAAACAATTAAAGTCTGTGAACTTTCACAGCCTGAAGGCAGCTGTAGCAGGTAAGACAGAGGAACAATTTGGAAAGAGTAACAGGCAGTCAAGCACTGTCTGTCAGGATAAAGCTTCTCTTAGTTCATTAGGATCAAGAGGGAATCAGATAATTGGAATGCACATGCACACCCATTCAGCTTTTGAAAACACATTTGAGCAAATGTTTTCTCCTAGACACAGTATCACACTGCTAAAATAAATCTTTTCTTAGCTCTTGCTCAACTGATGTAGGAAAGAAAGAGGACAAGGCAAGTTATCCCTGTTAAATATCAGAGCACCTGCACCAAGAACAGTCCTCAGGACCTTGAATGAGAAGTGTCTGGGTTTGCATTTAACTCTGCTCATCATTTTCAAAATAAGGGGGGGAAAAATAGAGAAAAGAATTAAAAGCAACAGTGGCTAGAGAAGGACAAAGCAAGAAAACTGCGACAGGAACACAGAAATGAGTGGGCAAGACCACTACAGACTTCAGTAAGAGTTTCTGATGCAGCATTACAGCTTATTTAAATCTATTTTTTGAAGGGCTTTCTGGCAAGTGCACCATGTCATTTCTGTAATAACGAAACAAAAGTTACTTAAAAAAAAAGGAAGAAGAAAAAAAGCAACCTTTACAGTTACATGAAGCCAGACTTGAATAAACAAGTAGAACAATAGTGTGATTCCTTCCAAATAAAATTAGATGTCTCTTTTTTATCCTCTCTCTACTGTTTTACTGAGGCTTAGGGAAAACAGAAAGTTGAAAGCTAGCTCATCTGCAGGTCTGTTTACCTCACAAATATGGGGGACAAAGAATGGGCTTCTGAGCTTACCCTAGAAGGGGGGAGAGGGAGAAAAAAAAGAAAAGCAAAGCAGCAGCTCTCCTAGACTGCTAAGGATGAGAGATCTTAACCCAGACAAAACCAGTGTCATGAGAGAGCACTTGCTAATTCATTTTAGAAATCTGGTGATGACACAGAGTGCTCGTGTTGACACACGCCAAACCAAATGAGGGAAATGGGAAGATAATGTGGGGAAAGCAAAAAAATGTACATGTAAACAAAGACTCTTATTTTTAAAAATTCTATGTACTGTTATAATTTAACCAAATTATTTATGTGCTTTTGAAAAAGAAATAGAATATTGCCCTTTTCCCTTTGGGTCTCTTCTCTTGCATGCTTATGTTCATGAGAGGCAGGACTCGTGATTCTACAATGGGGTTTTCCCAGTGAAAGCTCACCACAGATGTATCTCAATCAGGAGATGCAGTTAGTCATCCTGATAACTCACTGAATCAGTCTGCAATCCCAGACCAAAAAAATCCCATTTCACTAGATATGGTTCTACTGAATTAAACTGAATTTCTGAAAAGTCAAAGGAGATTTTATTTTTATAAACACATATGTGTATAAACACACACATATACACAGCAGATGGTTTCACCTCACTGCCTCCTGTCCCTGAAGAGATATTTCATGATAACCAATGCACACAATCTTCCTCAAAATAAAATATCAGTGATACACTGTGATTCACACTCTCAGATTATTCAGCACAGAATATTCACTGAAATTTTTCTTTCACTAATTTCCCACACATCTTTAGTTACAGGCAGAGTAGTTACAGGAAATAAATAAATAATACACTCTGCTGACATTAATGAGCTAAAATAGTATTTGCTTACCTATACAGTCTCTAACACAAGTCCTTTAAAAAATCTAACAAGATTGTTTCCCCAGTAGCCTTAATCAACCAAAATAATGACAAATTCTTCAAATTTATACAATATAAATCTTTACCATCCTCTGCCAGGTATTTCTGGATCTTTATTTTTTCAATTCAGAATAGTTATGGCAGTGCAACATCATTTCATATAATTGCCTACTTCTAGCACATAAAACTGTGAATTTATATGCTAAATTTAGAATATCATTACAAAAGGGAGGCATGGGACACATCCTGCTATCAGATACAGCATTTTAAGCCTGCAATGAACCTGAATGGAGCCTCCCCAGATTTACAGAGGATTAACATAGGTGGCGTATGGCTCATTTTCTTGATAAAATTTCCATGCAGTGAAATGAGTACAGAGGAGAAGTTTAGGCAAATGTCATGCATAATATATTGCCTTTTTTTTTTCCATCAAGAGAAATACTATAAATAAGAGAGTACATTTTATATACTCTATTAGCCTGGGTGAAATTAATCATTTAACTGAAGAATAATTGTGTAAAATAACAATAAAATACAGATGTATGCTCAGGCAGGCATTTTAAAAGGATGTAATAAGATAGTCCATGGAGAGAGCTTGGTCTTACAACTCATGTCCCACAGGCCTTAACAAAGATTTCTGAAGGTTGTTTTTCTTAGCTTTTTGCATACTCCTGTTGTTGGTAGCCTTCAGCTATGTGCACAGGGATTCCCACAACAACCAAAAAGATTTTAATGTCTGGAGTACAAACACATTGAAAAGGGAATCAACAGAGATGGGCCGAGTTTCCACCTCTGCCACAGGGAGCTGTGTGATCTTCACCAAGTCACTTTCGCTTCTGGTTCCCCTTCCATTTCAGCCACCAATATGGTCAAGAAAATGGATCCTCATAATCATTCAATAGGAAGTGGAAGATTCCAGAGCTCAATCTGCAGCTTGCACACTGAGCTACCTGCACTAAACACACTCCTCAACACCTAGCCCAGGTGTGAGAGCGCAGGGCCAACAGGACTCACCAGAGAGTAAGGATCTATGAGGATGGTTATGTTCACATGGTCACCTGAAAATACAGGGTAGGTGGATTTTAATATCCAAGTAAATTTACATTTAAATTTACATTTAAATTTTTGCTTATTGGTGCAGAAAAAGCATTTACAATAGGAAGGTTTTGTAAGCAGGGTCACTTAAATTATGAAAACAGATACATTGTTTGGTACAGATTTATTACTATCTTTGCTATTAATACTTCAGGGCCACCGCCATATAAATGTGTTTATCAACCATTCATTAATGTAGATCATTACTATAAAATGATGCACTTGTGCTCTGTTAAACCATTACTTAGTGTTTCATCAACATTCTCTCACATGTGCTTTAAATCAGGTTGTTGAAAATACTTGTAATAAATTCCTAAACCACGAGTGGTCATAAAATTGTTTACACACACAGAGCCTATTTTACTGTGGCTGGTCCTCTAAATCATCAGGCCGTATTTCTTGAACCCTAGAAAAAAATACTTGATAGTCGTAAAGTGCGCCCAATGGATACATGTCACTTCAGCTTTAATTGTCACCATTATGGTGACAACATACACGTTATTTCTATCAGGCTGAAAAGGAATCTTAAAATGATTTAATTAGAGGCATCTGAAGTAAAACATCAGAAGTGTAGTAAGAGACTGAAAGTGCCTGTGGTTCACATAAACCCTGGATAACAACATGGAAAAACTCCCTTGAGACTTGAATAGATAATAAGATCATTAAGAAAGTTTTCCTTGTATGTTTTCAAACTGTTGCTCAAAGGGTTTCCCACTTTGAAGGAAAAGCCTCATTTAATTAAAATTCAGTCTCAATGTTCTGTTTACTTCTAGCTGTAAAGGTTTTCCTCTATTAAGACAAACATAGTCTACTATTATCAAAACCAACTGCTTTACAATTTATAAATGGTGAGAATAGGTAGATGTACTCAGAACATTGTGTTTCCAATGTATTGCTGTGTTTTAAGGCCATAAAAGAGTGATCTGCTATTCAAGCTGTCCAAGAAGTAATTTTCAATTCAGTATATTGTATTTTTATCAATAAATAATCATGAACAGAGGAGGACATGATTCCTCAGGTAACTAGCCACTGCTGGGTTTCAGGGAGCAGCTTTCTTTCATGGATGCTGAATATTAAAAAAAAAACCCAAAACATAAACCACCAAGAGCTTTGCATGGTGAATGTGTTATCCCACTGCTTGGAGGTAAGGCTTTGAATTACATGGGAAAAGAGAGAGGGGAAAAAAAAACAAGAGAAAGAATGTTTTAATCATTTTTTTATAAATTTTACGGTAAACTTTTATCTTAGAATCACAGAATACCCAGAGTTGGAAGGGACCCACAAGGATCATAGAGTCCTGACCCAGCATAGGACAGTACCAAGAGTCATACCACATACCTGAGAGCATTGTCCAAATACTTTTTGAACTCTGTCAGGCTTGGTGCTGTGATCACTTCCCTGAGGAGCCTGTTCCAGTGTCCAACCACCCTCCCAGTGAAAAATCTTTTTCTAATATCCAACCTAAACCTTCCCTAACACAACTTCAGGCCATTCCCTTGGGTCCTGCCACTGGTCACCACAGAGAAGAGATCAGTGCCTGCCCATCCTCTTCCCCTCACAAGACAGCTGTAGAGAGCAACAAGTCTCCCCTTGGTCTCCTCCATCAAGGAGGACAAGCCAAATGTCCTCAGCCACTCCCTTTAAATATATCTCTCCCTTTAAATCCTTCACTATCTTTATTGCCCTCCTTTAAGCACTCTCTAATAACTTTATACCTTTCTTACACTTTGATGCCCAAACCTGCCCCCAGGACTCGAGGTGAGGCTGCCCCAGCGCAGAGCAGAGCAGGACAATCCCCTCCCTTGCCCAGCTGGCGATGCTGTGCCTGATGCTCTCCAGGACAGGGCTGACCTACCTGGCTGCCAGAGCACTGCTGATTTAGATTCAATTTGCCATCAGACAGGACCTCCAGATCCCTTTCTGCAGCACTGCTCTTCAGCCTCTCAGCCAGTCTGTCCACACATCCGGGGTTGCCCCATTCCTGGTGCAGAATTCCCCGCTTGTCTTTGTTGAACTTTGCACAAACTGATGATCACCCAGCCATCTAATTTGTCGAGATCTCTCTGCAGGGCCTGTCTGCCTTTGAGGGAGTCAACAGCTCCACCCCATTTTGTATCATCAGCAAATTTACTTAGTATTCCTTCCAGTCCTGCATCCAAATTTTTAATGAAGATGTTGAATAGCCTAATATGTTGGGCCTAAGATGGAGCCCTGAAGAACCCCACTGTTGTTGCAAAAATAAAAACCATATTTGTTTATTCTTACTGCATTGTCAGTTTCAGCCATTTCCTATACACAAGCAATTTCCAAACTGGTTATCAGCTCAAGGAATTGCTTTTTTTTTTCTAAAACAGTGTTATTTAATCACTGCATGTATTTGTGTCATCTCAATCTGTGCCTTCAAATACTCACATGCCAAGAACAAGTTAGTCTTGCCTCAAGGGTGCTGCACAGACATAAAGTACAGTGGGAAAGAGGAGAACCCCCTGTACACCCAGGCATAACCATGAATACAACCTCCTTTAAATAAGAGAACACCCTCCCAGAAAGTTGCTCCCCTTGTTTCATTCAACTCCAAGCAACTGAAACAGATAGCTCTGCTTCTCTTGGCAGTGTTGCCATGGTAGTCCCAGCCTCGCTGCAGTCCTGAAACCTATCCAGGAGGATGGGAAAGCACTTACACAGGTAAGCTGGAGCTGCTGCAGCTTCCCTCAGGCTTGTGCAGAGGTACCCAGTATGGTCGTACCAAATCTTGTTTGAGAAAATGTGCTGTGCACCACCTACTTCCAAGCCGCATCTGAACAGAGCCTTGGCCACCTAGCTCTCTCCAACCCACTTGACAGTTCCCTGCAAGCTGCAAGCCATCTCTGCACCTCCAGCAACAGCAGGCTGAAGGGACTGTGCATCACTGAAAGAGTCCTCACTGGGTTGTGCTCAGTGGCAAGATTTCAGCAGAGCCTGCATTTCACCCCTGCTCACGGGTGAGAGGTGGGAGGGTGGAATGGGATGTGGGGCAGATGAGTAGCTACCAACAGTTACTTTCCGGGCATCCCATGTGGAAAAGCAGCAAAGCTGCTAGGAGATTCCATATGCTCCTGGTAGGGAGCACAAACATAAATAACACCGTATGGCCAATGTTATCCAAGGCAGCTGCTGGATCTAAAAGAATCCTAATATTACAGTATTTGGCAGTCTACACGGAATATTTAAAAAGAAGATCCTAAAGAATTCTAAATTTAGTTTTTAAGCTAATGTAAACGTGAATATTTTCTATGCAAATATAGAAGTAGGCAAAAGCTACTGCAACACTTTATAAAAAAAAATCCCTGTTTGGTGTCACTGAGCAGTGGCATTTTACCAGAATAGACCCAATTATCTCTATGCAGGCAGATTGATGTAAGTAGGTAGCAGAGGGCATTTTCCTCATGCACTTCAGATTTGGCCTTGTCACACAATCTGTTTGCCACTCTACTCAAAACAACCTGTGTAAAAACTCTTGATGATGGCTGAGAATTAAAAATCAGCTTTGTTAATTTCCTAGCCTCTGAGCTAGAAAATATTGCAAATATTGCTCCCTTGGAACCACATTCCTTTAGCTGCTGATGAGCAAAGAGAGAAAGTGCTGTTCTTTCCTGGCTTTTTATGAAGTAGAACAAATCCTGTGCTACAGTTCTTCCTGTAGCTATGTCAAGATTTGTGATATCCATTTGCTCCACACAATATAAAGGATGAAATGGGGAGGACACCAAACCAAAAACAGAAAGGGGAAAAAAAAACCCCAACAAACCAGCAGTTCTCTATTTTAAAAGGAACAAACCATCATTTTTGTGTGTACAAAAATATCTTAACACAAAGATCACTTCCAGAAGATCACTGCATTTTACAAAAACCTGATAAACACTGCCTCATGTTTTCCCATCCAGAGAAACATAACATGTCAGTTTCTAAACATCACTTTGAAAGACCTTCTAATATCGGCTTTGATTTAGCAGAGCTGTTCAGCATGCAGGAGACCATAAGTGTATTACATAGGTGTGGGTTTAATACTGAAGATGAAAAGAGATACAAACAAGTGCTTAGCTGAACTGCAGCTGTAGTGAGTTCTTTTCAGAAACTGCTGCCTAACAAGAGCACTAAGTGGGTCATCTGTTTCTCTCCATCTTGTCCTCTCCATTTCATCAGGCTGTAACAACTTTGATTAGAACTGAGTGACTAATATTTCTTTGATAGGTTTAAACTTTACTATTCATGACTAATTTGTATATAGCTTCTGCTGTAGTTCTGAAAGACACACATTATTTTTTAGCCCTGTGCAGGAAAAGAGAAGACTAAGAGATCTGACTTTCCTGACCAATCAATTCTTTAACTGCAACTACCAGAAAGAGTTGTGCAAGCAATCATTCGTGCCACTGATTTTTCAAAACTTCTTTGCTCTGAGGTTTGACACACAGCATGAGTGATTTCCAATTAACTCAAAGGATTTTTTTTTCTTCCTAAGTGTATGAAAGAAGCCCATGGGAAAGAGAAGAACCTTCATAGCTATCGAACTCTAACTGTTTAGTACTATTGTTTGTTGTGCCTATTCCAGCAACCGAGGATGACAATAAAATAAGGCATGCTGTTAAGCGTGTCCAAATGTTTTGTCATGCTTGACATGCTATTAGATGGTTTAAGAAACACACGGAATCTGCAAGTGATGCAGTATAGATCTGCTAACTTCCCAGAAGATCTGGGAACGTATTGTTAAGGCAGTTATAGACTCGGAATTCCACATTTTCTCTTACTGATATTCATTTCCATTATGCGGTATTTCTTTTTTTTTGTTTTCTGTCAATTTAAAAACAAACAAAAAAACCCCAAAAAACAAACAAACAAAAAACAACAAAAAATCCCAATCAAGCAACAAAAACAAAAAAAAAAATCAAAAAACCCACAAAAAATCACCACCCAATAAAACCTCCCAAAAAACTCCGGAAAAACAAACAAATTTAAGGTCAAGAGGGGTTTCGTCACTCTCTTGGTAAACATTTTCTATTAAATTTTACCCCAGACCTCCTGCATCCCAGTACAGAGCTAATGACAGACACAAATAGAAGTGTGTATTCGTATTTCATTTTGAAGTATTTTCAGTTTGTGATGCAATGTTCCATTATTGCCTTCCCTCATTGTTCCTCTCCTCAGTGTGTGATTTTCATTCTTCCCTGTAATGGCCAAGGACAGCAGTGTAGTTTCTTTTGTTTTTTTTCATTTCCTTCATAGAATAGAACAGTTGAATTGCAGTAATTCACCATGTGAAATGTTTATTTTTAGTCCTGACCCCTTTGGGGTGAGAACATTTGCTCAGACACAATCAAGAAAACGCAGATGATGTTACACTCAAGACCTATAATGGAAGTACCTGTTTATACACTGACACATCACAATTTAAAGACGCATTGAGAGTAATTTGTCACCCAGGGTCATTCACTACAACAACAGAGCTAGAGAAAAGCAAGGACCAAATCTAGTCTATGAGGCCACAGAGGAAACACTACCAGTAATATTAAACATTAAATCTTCTAAAAAAAGTCATTGGGTTACCCAATTTGGATCTCTGGGAGCCTTAGAAATTGAGTCAGCACTAATAGAAGGAGCAGACGTCTCATTGTCTACAGACACCACTGTCAGAACAGGTACAAGTATTTGGGAGGAAACTAGCAGCTAATAAGACATTGCAATTTAGACAGAGCCTCTGAATGAGTGCTTGAATGAGAAAACTTAGAATGAACTTCTGGAAGAGACAGCTAAGTTGCTGTTAGCATTAGCTGCCCAGATTGCTTTCTGAAATTCTCTGACCTGCTGAAGCAGCTCAGTTATGCCTGGAAGTAAAATAGCCCAGTCTTCCCCCAAACCACCTGTCATTCAGCTCTCAGGTTCATTAGCACAAGGAAGGAAAATTTGCACTTCATCGAGGCAAATCTCAGTTTGGCTGAGACATATCCACCAACAGATGCAGGAACAGCATCTCACAGCTCCTAAAAGCTCTGCTCAGTATTTATTGCTCAACTGTTTATGCAGTTATAACACACAAGGGCTTGGTGAAGTACTTACAGCCACTTGAATATCTTTATAAGTTAAGTAATCAGATGTCATCAGAATGCAAACAAAGGAAATTATGGAAGATTTCACTGAGGGATTTTCTCTTACCTTTCCCTTCCTCTCAAACGCTAAACATCTTGAAAAATACTTGACCAATTCTCATGTTATACTAAGCTTCTTCCTTCTGATGATACTATCAGAAAGATTAAACCCCCAAAAGTAACTGTGCAATTTTATCTCCTTCAGAATTTTAAAGCTGAAATCTATTTTCGGCTTCAGCTTTTTAGGTGAAAAGAGACTTTCAGGAAGCTTCCTGTGTGAGCTTCTCCATCTGAAATATTCAATAAGATACTGTTATTTTTATTTATCTGTTTTCAGCTGCAACAATGGCTTAGCTGGAGCTAGATGAGTTTCCCAGGAATTATTCCACATAGACAGGCAGGTTTACCCTGGCAAGGCTGCCCTGTGCCCTTGGTTTCCCAGACACAGCCTCTCTTTTCACTCTTCTAATCCCAGGTCTACCTGTTTTCCCAGACAAAGAGGGGCAAGTGAAATATCCACAAGTGCGGCCTAGTGCATCTCAAACTCCCATCCGGGATGGGATATTTTACCAAGAAAATAAAAATTAAGAGAAAATGTCACAAAAGAGGAGTTTTATTTCTGGTACCCTGGTATGATGCCTATTCTCAGCTTGACTAAGGGAAACAAGGGGGCTGTGGCTATATTACAGATTTTTAAATTTTTTAAAATAAGTTTCAATAAAACCTCCAGGAAGCATAAAATCATTTAATTTCTGGCATCTAACTTGATCTTCCTATCTGGTGACAATGCCTCTAAATACGTGGTGTTAAAAATTATTCAGGCATCTTAAGCTTCATTTGCTTCTCTTGCTGTGGTCCCCAAGGTGAGCGGTCGAGGTGCCCTGCATTGCCAAGGCACTGCAGTTGGCAACCTACACTTTGAGCAGGTGGTCCCCTGCTCACCAAGCCACAGGATCTGGCGAACTTCCTCTTTCATATTGACCAAAACTGCAAATAAAATCCCATGTTCCCTTTAGCCATCACAGCAATGGGCACAGGGATGTCCAGTGAAGGACAGCACAGAGGCAGCAACACTTCACAACACTCCATGCCATGAATGTGAGTCAGAGTCTGCAGAGGGTGGTCATAACAAGCCAACTCACTCTGGAACGCTTTCCCTACTTTTGTCACAATATGATTTTTGATTTAGGAGAATCTACAGAGAATGGCATGTGGGCTTCTAGATCTCCACCCTCCCAAAACCAGTAACTATGTACCCAGTGTGGTTTCCCTGCACTGTTTTCTGCAGGAAACCCCCTCTGATGCAGCATCATGGTTCCTCTGCTACTGTTCTTGGCCAAAAAACTTGAAGTACAGAGGGCAAAATGAGATTAATAAAAAGAAAGAAGGTCAAACCTTTCATCAAGTTCAAGAGTTCTGTTTTGCAGTTGAGTGAAGTAATGTCTCATTCCCACTTAAATTCATTCCTCCAGCACTAAAGCTTACTAAATAATTATACTAAAACCAATCCTGATTAAATCTTTTGTACTTTCAGAATTAGAACATCAATTAAATTAAACAATGATTGCAAAATACTGAATCTTCTCCATATCCTTCCTACCAGAAAAAAAAGTCTGCTTAATGATCTCCATTTTAAAAATATATTCAGCCAGTTAGTTCTCTCTGAAAACCAAAATCCATCTCCCACTTATGCTCCTGTGACTTTTGCTGGTTTGGTCCTTACTGTAAAATTGGTATATCACAAAAAAAAAAAAAAAGAGATGTGATTTTCATTGATGGAATCAAAGCCCTAATGAAAGATCAAGAAATTCGGACTCACAGTTCCTAAACAAGTGTTGGTAAAGAATAGCAATCATCCTCTTCAGCAGGGGTTTCTCAGTTGACATTACAATTTAAAAGTCACATAAGAAGGGCAAAAATGGCTTGGCATGTGTTCTCTTTTTTTTTTTTTTACTCAAAGCAAATAAAACACTCATTTCAAGACATAACTACAAAATCATTCAAAGCAATTGCCATACTTTTCCACTTAAGGTTTTTTGTGTATTTTTTTTAAAACCAGTGAAGAAATGAAAATGAATGTGTTCTTATTCAAAGCTAACATTTCTCTTGCCTCTGGTACCCACATGCAATTGCATGTGAGTCTTCAGATTAGGCTGGTATAGTTTAAGTACTAGCCTCTCATTAAGGTGCAAGCGGTAGCTCCAGGATTCAGATTCTCTGCAGAGCTATTCAAGTGAGGAAAAGCAGGCATTTCTTTATTTTCTTTCTCAGAAGGACCTCATTTATATAGTAAGTAGGGCATGCCCAAAGAGGATGTCCCCAATTACAAAGCATTATACTCTCATCAACAAATTCACACTTAGAAAATAACCCAAGTCCACCAGTACACAAATTCTGCCTGATGTAATTATAGCAGCTCTTTCAAAGGCACACTTGCATTAGAGGGGACAGCAGCACAGGTCGTCTAGCTAAATGCACTTAGTTCATCACTCACTACAGCACCAAACATTTAACACACTGAGGGATGAAGTTTTGCTTCACTGTTACCAGCCATCATCACACCAGCAGGCACCTTGAATTACATGCTGCAAATACACAGAAGTACCAAAGGCATTAATCTGAAGACAGGTTTCCCCAGAGACAACACTTACTTCTGGTGGGTATTTATTTGGCTTATACACCCACTTCGGATATAACTTTGGTCATTATGATGGTTGGAACTATCCTTTAAGACATGTCGTCTTAACACAGGGAGTTATGTGAAGAGAAGCTGTTGCAATTTGCCATTATTGAACTGTAAATAAAGAATAAAGTGGTGCAGAAGGAAGAACATGTTGGTCTGCATTCACTTACGTGATTTCCTCAGATGCACTTTATTACTCATTCAGGAGAAGCTTTTGTATTCCTAAACCCCCTGCCAAGAATCAAATGCATATCACCAAGGAGTTGTTCAGAGTTATCATAGCTTACCTTCCTCTTGTAGCAGAGAGCTAGTTTATGAGGCCAGAAAGGTGGTGTTTTAAAGATGTGCAGCACTCGGAATTTATAGTGTAATTGGCATGTAGTAATCATCGGCCCAGTCTGTGGCATATCAATATAATGGAAGTTTTTCACTAACCTGCCTCAGCTGCTGTTGTGAGGGGGCATCTGAGACAGGGGTCAAACTATCCATGGAATTGGAACATTTTTGCTTCCAACAATAAACTTGTTGTTTTTTTGAAAACCCTTCTATTTGACTTTCAAGGCCTAATCAACATTCTGCACTTAAAACAATCTTATTCCTAGAGATGGTGACAGAGAGTTACCACCATCACCACTGCTTCACATGCAAGTTTAGATTATAATCTTAGCCTTGGAGAGAAGAAGCTAATGTTATGAATGCACTGCTACTCAGGGATTACACTCCACAATCTTGAAGCAGAAAAATACCTTAAATTCCAATCATTGCACACTAAAATTTGAAAACATTAGAAACCTCCATATGCTTTTCAGGGATCAGGTGAAAATAAATTGAATAGCAGGTCCCACAACTTCTTTTGAGCAATTAGAGATGAAAATTATGCATTCAATCTGCAGTGTTCCAGTGTGTATTTTGATGCAGCCTAAATGAATTGTCTTTGCTAATTTACTCCAGTTACTTCACGATCTTGTTAATTAGGCAGCTCTGTGCAACATTATTGTGTTCCAATTCCTTCAGAACTACAGCTTTCTGTGCTGTTGTTTTTTAACTCATTGAGCATATAGATATATACAACATATTAAGAAGCAAATCTAGACATGCTTGTGGGAACTAATCCATCAATATCTTGTTTAAAGACAAGATTTACTTCTTGCTCATCCCCCAGTATGACAACATCAATAGCCTGGAAGGGACTGCCTACCCAACAGATCTCTCCTCCTGCAGCTACTTCCCTTCTTTCTGTATCCCTGTCCAGAAATGGGGTCAGGAATCCATGACAGTGGTTGTACTTCTTTCTCTCTCCAGGCTGGGGTGAAGCAAGGAATCCTCAATTCTATGTCTATACCCAAGACAGGAGGGAAGAGGAACAGGAGCTGCCCACCAAGCCAAGCACAGGCAAAGCACATTCCTGGGCCAGCAAGAAGGAGGCTCCCACGAAAAGCCTGCAGCAATAGCAGTAAGTATTTTAACTGAGCTGCATCCAAACCAGTCTGCTTTAACTATCTACTTGTTATCAATGTTATTCCCATGCTAAATCCAAAACACAGCACTGTACCAGCTATTTAGAAGAAAGAGAACTCTATCCTAGCCAAAACCAGGACAGTACCTAAGCTAGCCCACCAGTCCTCTCAGCTTTATGTGCTACTCAGTTTAACCTATGGTTTAGCTGTGTCTTTAGTACAAGCACTTCTGCATTTGGGGCTTGAGTAAACCTTCACTGGATCTGTACAGGTTAATACAACAACCACTTTCAAGTCATATTTCTGCAATACACAATAATGAAAAGTATTCCAAAGTTTTGTTCCAAAACATAGTGGGAAATAAGAAGATTGCTTATAAATCTTAGCCCCCATTTAGAACAAAGAGAAAAAAAGACACAGAGTTATTCTGCCCAGCCTTGAGTAGACAATGCCAAGCAGTCCTCAGTAAAAACTTGAAAGAAAGAAAATGCTTCTTCCCCTCTCTTTTAACTGAGGAAATTGGAGAGGAAAGAAACTAAGACAGGCTTTGATGTGCCCCTATTAGTTTTTGTCTGCACAACAGATCTCCTCACCTCCAAAGGGCAATAAAAAAGAAAGCAGCTTCCCTACCTGGCTCAGAAGCAGCATCCAAAGAGCAGGGCAGCACCCTATAGAGGAGATAACACCCTGGAGGGCTGATTTCCTCCTAGCAGCTGAGCTAAATGGAGGCATGCAAGCCCTAATTAAAGAGGTTGGGCTAACTTCTGCTTTAGTTAGCGCGGAGCAGCAAGTATATTGGCATATAAACTTTGGAATGGGTAAAAAAGCAGCTGTCACAAAAAAATGGATGTCTGTCACGTACAAAAGAGTATAACAGAGTCAGGAATGGGATTAAAGGGGAATAACTGAAAACAGAACATCCTCTACCAGCTGAAGCTCAGTTACTTACAAATATTTCTTCTTGTTAATTGTGTGCAAACTCATCTTGCCCTAACAAATCTGTGCAGACTCTAGATGGGACTTACATGGATCACAGGAACAAAAAATAAAATTATTTTCTAGGGGGAAGTTGTCACAGTGAATTAAGGAGTTTGCAAAATAAACTGTGGAGGAGATAGTCTCTTCTACGTGCAAAGCTGGATGGGCAGAGATTCCTTACAGAGAGGGTGCACCCAGGGAGAACAGGTGATATGATAAAGAGAAGACCTAGCTGGGGCAAGGGTCTGTCAGCTTTCAGCAGAAATACCAACTTTCTAACTCTGTAGAGAGATGCAAAAGAGGTACCTGTGTAAGAGTTTGCTGCTCAAGTCCTCCTTCCACCTTCCTTTTGTGCACAGGAAGAAAAAAAGCATGGGAAGCTGTAAGACATTTAAGCACTAATTTTACATATTTATGTGGGTTTTGTACATATATGTGTAGGGGTTTTTATCATGGAAAGGTCTTAAAGTTTGTGTTCATGCAAAGTCTGTAGTTAGCTCTGCTGCATTATACCACCTCTGCATGTCACCAGTAATGATAATTACCAGCGGCAAAAATGATAGAGCAAGACTTTGTCAAGGTTACAAGCTACTTGTGGTGTTGGACCACTCTAGTCCTCAGTGCTGGCACACTTAGTTTCCAGATGGAATCATACAGGGATATTATGTATAAACAAGAAGGTAACTGTGGAGGGATCATCCTTACAGTAGTAAAGAACTATAAATATCAGTCGAATCCAACTACCCTAAATGAATATGTGCCTTAACATACACAATACCCTACAGCTGCAGATCTTTTAAGTGAAGCTTTTCCTTGTCTAGAACTACCTTACAAGACCGAAATTTCATATTGTATTTATTTGTGTTTCTCTGTGCTGCACTTGTGGTAAATTTTCTATGTAGTTAGCAGGGGAAATTCTTGCATTGTACAGCTGGCTTACAGTTAGTGTTTCAAGTTATAAAATAACATCTACTACTTCTCCAAAAGTATACTTCTAAATATTTCTGGCATATAGGTTGCAGAAACTGAAACCTCAGCATGAACAGGTTTTATACCTCTCCTCTTTTCTTGCCTGATAAAGACCTTGGTAGATCGAAACCCTACTTTAAGGTTACAGAGCCATAATAAGGTTGTAATAATACAGTGGTGCAAAAAAACTGCTACATGCCAAACATATAGCGAAATATACATGCCAAATAGGAGAGCTTGCTGTATCAAACCTAACCCCATTTGAAGAGATTTGAATAAATACCCAAATAACAAAACTAGAACTAGCCTTTATTGGTTTTATGCTGAACATGTTTTAATGCTTTGGAATAACTGATGAAATATTGCTGAAGGAAAAAAAAAATGACCCTGCAGACATTTTATTCTTCTTATGTTGAGGGAGATCTGATATTTATTTCAACAGAATGATTAATTAACAATTCACTTTATCAGGGGAGGACTCCTGGAGACAGCACCACTGGTCTTTCATGCTGTATTTGTCTGGGAGGGTCTTCAGCTCCACTTAAGTCAGCAAGGGTCTCTCAGTAACCTTATTTGTGCACAGAGTCTCCCTAAAAGTCAGTGCCTCCCAAGAAAAAGAGAAATAAGTGAAGTCCCCAGCCAGACTGCAGGTCAGGGCCATATTGGGGGTAGAATGTGTTGACTCAGTATTTTCGTTATGGCTCCAGCCCACAGCCTTGTTCAGAGTGCTTTCAGGGCACAGCCCCTAGGTCAGGCGTCTGTGTGGGTGGCTCTGGCGACAGACCACCAGCAGTGCAAAGGAGCAGCGTCACTGGAGCACACCTCCTCAAAAACCATACCACAATGTCGAGTGTCAGGGGAAGACTAGAGGAAGCAAAAAGAATAAAGAGCTAGCAAGTGTCAAGGAAAGCAACAGCAAAATAAAGAAACACGCCCCATGCAAATATCTCACTTTAGTGTCAGAAATTATGGCAGTTCCATGTGTTATGATCTCCAGCTCTATGTCAACCTTAGTAAAGTCATTGCATTGACATGTGAGCACATCATTTTATAATTAATTTTATTTTAGAAAGTAAAGTTCCTCATTATGCACTAATCAGACTTGTAATCCCTCAGCACTCCCTTCTCTTCCCTCCTTAGGGAAGACACAGAGGCATATCAAATATGCTACCTTCTTTTTTTAATGTGCTCATAAGAAGTCATCAGATAAGAGACACTCTGGCATCAGAAAAATGATTAAGCTATTTATAGTGAATATATCCACAAATGAAGATACTATTAATTCAATAAGAACTGTATTAAAATATCTACTTTTGATTAGAAAAGCCTCCTTCTCGATTATTTTAGAATCTAGGCATTATACTATGAAAATTACTCTCATACTACTTCCATGCAAGGATGTAATAATAAACAGAAAGCAAAATTTTTGTTCCAGCTGGACATAAGAACAGACATTATGGGTCTAATTAAAGATGTCTTCTCCACGGCACTAAAGCAAGTGTATGGCCTCATATGTACCATCCAGTTCTTGGCAGTCAGCTCAGGAGCCTGGTAAGTTGGGAGTTTTATCATGCCTTATAAGCCACAAACAATTTGAGAAAAATATAAAAATGTGACTGTGTCACATCAGCCCTGGCCACCCATGCATATTAACTACAGTTTGTAGCCAGAAATAAATTCTAGAGGTGAGGCACCCAAAACTAGACTAAGGCAACTGGTAGCTGGTAATAGCTGGCTCATCTACCTAAGATTCAGGAAAAATTTTGAATATATATGCAAGTCCAGCTCTCCTGCAAGTTGCATATTATCATAATGTTGAGTAAAGCATGTGTCAAAAGGCTGTCCTGGAAAGGGATGTCCTTAAAAAAACCCCAAAATTATTTTACTTCTCTGGCTAAAATATGGATTTCTTTTTTCTTTCCTTTTTTTTTTTTTCCCTTCACATTCAGGTAATTGTAATAAAAATCTCTTCAGATCTTTGTAGCAATAGTTCTCCAAATTATTGGTCAAAATGTAAGCCCTTTTTGGATTTGCAGCTTTTTAATTTAATTAGGTAACAATTGCTTGTTCCTGCACTCACTGGAGAATGAACAGAGAGGGAAATATCTCCTTTATTTTTTGTTGATTGTGTCCTGGGGATATTGGTTTTTTCTTACTTTTAATCTTTTCCTCTTTTCTTTCTCTTAATCTATGAAAATTTCCCATGCAACGAAGGCTGTTTGCTTGCCCAAATTTCTTTTATTTTAGAGAAACCCTTCCTGAGACACAGCAGTAGAACTGTACCTGCTGTTCTAGATGAGGCTGCCAGTGACACATTCAATTTACATGATGGCTTTCTCATATTTTCAGTATTGTTTTTCATCTTATTCTTCTTGATCATCCAACTATTTCTGTTTCCTTGTATCTATTTATTCGTTTTCTTGCTTATGCTGCTGCTGAAAAATATTGAGCTGGGATGCTTTTTCTGATAACCACTCAGTATTGCACCTGGGTCTTTCTGTGAGGGTTTATAGTTAATTTAGTGATCACTATGGATTTTCCCATTATCCTCCCTAAAGTGTGTACCTCAAATGGACGAAGATTATTTTCTACATGGACATAGGTCATATTTCTAGCTTATAGAAGACACTACATCTTAAACTTGCCATAAATCAAATACAAAATATAATTCATCATATATTTATGGCCAGTGTAATTTCTGGAGTACATAGGTTTGGAGAGGGAAGGTAAGAAGAAGCATTTCTTATCACTATTTTGGCAATTATGGAATTTTCTATCAAGGGTTTTGGAGTTCTCCAGCACTCCAATAACTATCTGTTGTTTAACAGGCAAACAACTGCCACAGGAATAATTTCCCAAACTTAACTAATTTTTGCTGTGTAAAAAGTTCATAATACCTTCATTTACACATTTTCTAACTCTTCAGCAAGTATCTTTTTCCACAGGCAGGCAAACACAATCATCCACAAGGTACTCGGCCCTACAAAGCAGAGCGCGTTTCTCGTATGAACTGTTGTTACACAGCAGCAACCCTTTAAAGATTGATTTTCTGTGACTTCCTGTTTCTCTGTACTAAGACCACACAAATTTTGGCTTTTCTGCATGGAATGACAGATAAGACAGTATGCCTAGATTGAAACAATACGATTTTTTTCAGGGCAAAATAATAACCTTGACCTTCTCCATAAACCCTATTCAAGATGGCAAAGCCTCTGTATTATGCAGTCCTGTTAAGACAACCTGCAGTGGTTTGGTTTAATGTTACCAACTGATGGTCCAAGGATTAATTTTCAGAGGATTTTATAGTGCTCAGTAAATACATAATCTAGCAGTGGATCTTGTTCTCTCCATCTTCAATTAAGAATGCATCTATTTGTCTGAATTAATCTGAAAAATAGGAGTCTGGTTCAAAACATAAGTCTGGTCCCATAAGTCTAAGATAGTTAATTTAATGTGCCTTTGGTGATGAGTGACAAAAATTAGTGGCCAACTGAGAGGCAGATCCTTTTCAGCTCATACTGAAAAGGAGCTATGCTGGTGTGGAGCACATTGAGCATCTTAACCATTCAGACATGGGAAGAAGAGGAGGGTTTCACTCTGGTAGAAAGCAGTGAATCATGCATAATACTTAGGCTTTTCTACTTTATTATAGAAAGTGTCAAGCAATGTTATATGAGGGAAGAAAGCAAAGGATAAGAACGATAATTACCATGAAATACGTTGCCCAAAGTGTCAGACAAAGTAATAACTGGGATTCTTTGTATTAGGAGAACAGGTAAAATTGGCAACATGAGCAAAGATTTTATGAGAGTTCTAAGGTCCAAGTGAAAATATATTAGACAAATGTAAAACTTTAGTGTTTCAACACAGAAAGGTTGCTATGAACACTGTATTTTACTGCACCACTCTCAGCCAAGAGACACATCGAGGCTTGAAGCAGGGCTGTTTGGAAGTTAAATCCTGTTTGTACATACTTGGGTAGGCAGCACCATGAAATAAAGCATAGCAGAACAGTTATGCATTAAAAGCAAATAACAAAACTGTATCGCATCTTGCACCTTTTAATTTAATCATGTAAATTATCCAATCTCTGAAGTAGGTATGCGAGGGCAAAATAGGCCTGTCTCTGTTCTGCCTGCTCTGTAGCACTTACAAGGGGGTTGTAGCACTGCAAAGCAACTGCACTGTGGGTTTCCCAAGCTCCTTCTCGGAGTTGACCTCGAGCTTCCATGAAGACCATGGCAATAGCCAGTTTGCACCCTGACATAGCTGGCCTCAAGCACCATTTTGGCTGCTCACTTAAAACATCCTGTGGATCAGACCTACTGGTTCCCTCCACAGCTGAGGATTTCCAGGCCCAGGAAAACACTCTGCAGATTCCCACATGGAGGAAGCCATCAGGTACATAAAAAAGTGGGCTAGCACCTGATGGCAGGGGAAAAGAGAGCTTCAAGAGGTGAGACCATTAAAACAATGGCTCTCATTTCCAGAATGGCAAGAAGCATTTTCTCATTCCTTGGGATGAGAGATGTATTCGACCCTCACAGTTTTGAGATTTATATTTTCATTCACCCATTGCTCTGATTGCTGTGGTTGTCTCTGGAAAGGCAATAGTTACAGATGATGAACACGACCACCCTTGGGATTAAATAGATGACATGCTTTAACAGGTATCAGAAAACTTCCTTCTGATGTGATGAAGGGGTTTTCACTTCAGAAAGCATTTTTCACAATATCACATACTCAAGGTTAATACCAAAATCTGAGGTGTGGGAATCATGAAACAAATGGAATGATGGCCTAGAAAATTCAGATGAGTTACATGAAGCAGAGGGAAAGGACTGAAAAAGCAGCTGCATCTTACATGAATGATAGAAACACTGAAAGAATAGTTAACAAAGGAAACCAGATGCAACAGAGAGATGTTGAAAGGCTTTGATCATTCAAAGGCTTAAACCTGACAGTGCTTAATGCTGATGGACAGATATGAAATGAGGATGATAAAAAAGAACAAGATGCTAAGAAATAGCATTCAGCTTCATGAGGAATGAAAAGTGAAAAGGGACAAAAGATTCAAAGAATCAAGCAAAACTAATCCTGTCTGGTATAAACACCTGATGGAAATGGGCACTATAGAGGAAAAGACAGCATGGAGAAAAAAGATCCTAACCCAAACATCTCAGCATTTGCATCATAAGTCATCAGCGATTCCAGAATATGATCCAGTGAGAGCAAAAATGCTTCTGAAGGTGCAGCCAGATCATGGCAAAGCAAAGGAATTTGCTTATCATGTGTTCCCTGCCTAAAAACACTGAAACTTTTATTGCACTTCTCAACCACACACTGAAGGAGCAGCCTTGGAAACCACCCTTGGAGATGTAATATTGTTGCTGCATTGGATTTGCTTTCACATAATTTCTACAGCTGTGTAAAATTTGTCACATTGATAAGTCAGAGATATTGTCAGATTCACAGAAGCAGGATTTTGTTGAAAAGAAGGATTTTCTGAAGGACAGGAATGTGGTGTTTAGGGATTTGTTTACACTTCAGTGGGAGTTTTCTTCCTAAAGGAGGTTTGTGAAAAAAAGTCTGACCAGAAATCTTGTCTGTTTTTCAATTTTCTTGCAAGAAATCATTCTTCCTCCAAGCCCAGGTAACTCCTATGGTCACATTCTTGTAACATTGCAATATCTTGTACTGTTAGTTCAAAATTTGCTATTTTACCAGTATTCCTGACAGTAGACTCATTACTTTGAATATTCATGAACAGGAAAAAAACAAAGAAGTGCAAACAAATGCAAAACTATTAAATTTTTAAAATGTAACCAGAGTTTCAGAAAATGGAATGCATCCACGAGCTACACTTAACAAGGAATGCCAACATCTTGCAGAGGGAACACATGTTAATGGTATAAAACTGTTGCCTTCTGTCATACATCACATCTGGTGACATTTGTACTCATAACTTGAAAAATCAGCTTACCTGAATTGCATAACAATTAATGATGACAACAGTCTGTATTGCAGCTTGCCATGCACAATTTTCCATATAATCACAGATTAAGTCTGTCTCTAATTTTGGACATTAGACTGGTTCAGAATCAGACAAATCATTGTTTCATCACTCTAAAGTTAATTGCCAAGATTTAGTTCTGCCAAATAATCAAAATGCATTTTCCTAGAACAGGAACAGGCATCACTGCTCCCATTGTGGCTTGGAAGATTAAGACTATTTTACCAAAGTTCAAAAGAATTACTCTGTCTTCAATTTTGATGAGTGTGAACATAAACAGTAAGAGACCTGAAGCCTAATTACTAGGCTGCTTCCTCAGCAGCTGAGCTACAACTCTCTGAAGGCTGCTCTCAGAAAAGTGACTCCACAGGGCTGGGCCATCCCTGACAGGGAGGTTCTCCTGCTCTAAAGTTCAGCACCCTGTGCTGAAATTTAGCCTTTGTCTCATCAAGTTTCTGCAGGGAGCAGTTGCAGACAAGAGACCTTCCATAATGGCTGCTCTGAAATTTCGTGATTTCAAGAAGTCAGATTTTGTTTAACTCTTTTAACTCTAATCCATGCTTCACCACAGAAATTGTAGATTTTAAGGGGCCACTTGCTATGTTCACAATCCAAACCTTCCTTTTCAGGTGTGAAACTCAAGTCTTTTCACTGCTAAAGGCAAACTCACTGGAGCCAGAAGTACTTTGGCAAACTTTTGTATTGCTGTTGAAACGTTCAGAACTTTTCATTTCACTAAGGTTAATTAAAAAAAAAAATTCAGATGGACAAAATTTTCTGCTGTTTGGCAACAATAGAGGGTTACTAATTTTTGTAGATAGGAAGAAGACAGAGAAGTGTCTGAGAAAACTGTGCTCCTTAGCAGAAATAATAATATTAGATAGAACATTCTGAAGTCATTTTGAGGGGGGGAGAAAGGAGGGAAAGGGAGGGAATTCACATTTATTTTGTTATTTTGAAATTTATTTGTCAGAAGTTGGTGAAGATTTATCCCTACATAAAAGCTCTGATATTCTACTTGTTAATTTCCTGAGTTATATTCTGAGCTGAAATATTAGTATAACTTAAAATCCCACCAACAAAAGCAATGTGTAAGCAAAATTTTCCCACCCATGCACAGAGAAACACACCTCAGAAAGAATGCATGGATTTCTTCCTGTAAATTAATGCTCCAATTAACAGCCCTTTTGGGATACTAACAGGGGTCTTTGTCTAACCACAGGCTGTAATAGGCTCACAGTGTACCATAGCTTTGAAAAAATATCTGAGACTACTCTTAATTTATATGTAATTTCATAAAAAATTAATTCATTTTTGCATGTTGACTAATTTCAATCCTTCTGATTACCTTCCCAAGGGTTCAGCTTATTTTCAGGCTATTAACCATACTGTACTACGAGGGCTGAGGGTAGAAAATCCCCTTTGTAACCTGGCAATGGAACAATGTGTTTATAGGAAAACTAAATGTGGCTGATAGACTTGTTAAAAGATCAAAAGAATTTTTGGGCAGAGTGCCTCAAAAGTAAATTGTTATAGCTCTACCAGCTCTTAGAAGCATCAGCTATTCCTGACAATGCTGTTACAAACTTCCTAATACCACCAGCATGCCTATTAACTTTGGCTTCCAAAGGGTAAATTTCCCTCCCCAGCGTTTGTATAAGCAGCTGTCAGGCCAGCTTGCACAGTTAAGCAGAAAACCCTCTGCTCACTCTTCAGAGAAAATGGATTATAGTACTGGTCACTGCCAATGTATTTTAACTTGTTAAGGATCGCTGCTCCCAGAGAGAGGGGAGGTTTTCTTGCATCAGCCTTTTGAGACTGAGATTTAAAACCAGGAAAAAAATATTTGAGGATAAACTAGTATCTAAATTTGTTATTATGAAATACACACTCAAAAATAAAACAAAAAAATGTATTACAAAGTTTTTGGAGAAAGTGGAATTTCCTTATGTGCTCCAGCATCTTGGCTGGCTTCTGAATTCAGTTCAATAGTCCTTGAAGCAAGTGGGGGTGTGCAGCTTCTCCTTTCAACTTTCAACTTCCAACTTCCCCTTCTCTATTTTTCATTTCCATTTATCTGTCTGTCCTTCCCTCCCATTTGGTACTGAGGAAATGGAGGTTTCGGAGGTTTGCAGAAGGCTTCCTACTCCCCATCCCTTGTTATTTTCTTTTGCATGCCTTTTTTCATGTAGTCTTAAAGACTCTGGCTTCTAGCCACCTGATAATACAGCACTGAGACTGCAGGAATTGCATCTCTTGGGAAGTAGGAGTGGCGTGTCTGGAGTGATCATGTTTACTCTGTTATGTTGTTCATTTACAGCTTGTCTTGACTTGTAAGTATTAAAAAACTTGTGAAAGTGGGGCTCAGATCCTACCTTACCTCTCACTAAGTTCTGAAGGATCATATTTCAGGCATATTTTCATTCTCTGATCATCCATTTCACAGGTGAAACAGAAAAACTGCTTTTTAAATTATCTTCCTGTGCTTATTTACAAAGACAGACAGTGTTTCCACAGGAAAACTCAGCACTGCTCTGGGCTCAGACAATCAGTTTCCCCAGTGCTGCTTCCTGTGCACTGTAACACATGCACACGAGAGCCTTACACATGACCTCTGAGGACAGCTATCCCTCTTGCTCCCAGACATCAGTCCTGCATAACTTACTGATGCCTTAGGTTTTAACTTTTTTTTTTGTTATCCTGTACTGCTAGTGTAACTCTGAAGTTTCCTGTAGCTTGTTAAGTACTGTTCTCTATGCTAAGATAGACATAACAAAGCCTTTCCAGCTTGCTCTCCAAGGACACCCAGACTGTCCTAGGCCCAAGAACTGTAAACCATCATCTTGGGGAGAGGGGGGCAAGCCTGGGGAAATTCCATCATTGGTTGGGTTCTGGTTGGTGAATTTATGCTGATATAAAAGTGTGAAGAACTTGTGACCTGTCGTCCATTTTGGGATCCATTGAGGCAGGAGCCTCTGGAGCCCAAAGTGTACATCTGAAGGCCTTTCAAACAAATCCCTCCTTTATTCCTTTATTCCTGTCTAGTCTCTGTTTCTAGGTAGCCATTTAAGGCATCATTACCTTAGTAACTCTTATGCCCGTCCCTCTCTCCACATGCAGGGATTTTATATCATTGTACATACAGATCACACATGCACATAAGCCCATCTGAGCAATCGAATTCAACAACGTGAATGAAAGCTGTGTACAATAAAACCTTAACCATATTTACTTTTCAGCAGCATTTGTCCTAGTTTTGGCTGGGATAGACATAATTTTCTTCTCAGTAGCTAGTACACTGTTGTGTACTGGATTCAGTATGAGAATAATGTTGATAAAACACTAACTTGCTAAGTAGTGTTTACCCTAATTAAAGGGCTTTTCCCATTCTTTGCAAGTGAGGAGGTGCACAAGAAACCAGCAGGAAGCATAGACAGGAGAGCTGATCCAGCTGGGAAAAAGGGTATTTCATACCACAGAATGTCGTGCCAAGCATACAAACTGGGGTGAGGTGGCCAGGAGCTGCTGAATACTGCTTGGGGACTGGTTGGGCATCGGTCAGCAGGTGGTGAGCAACTGAAATGAGCATCACTTATTTCTCTTGGATTTTATTCCCTTCTCTGTCTTTCTCTTTTTTGTTAAAAATAGTAATACTATTATGAGCATTAGTAGTGTTAAGTGTATTTTATTTTGTTTCAATCATTAAACTGTTCTTATATCAACCCAAGGGTTTTTATTTTTTCCAATTTTCCTCTGCATCCCACCAAGGGGATGGGCAATGAATAAGCATTGTGCTTAGTTACCAGCTGGGGTTAAACTGCAATACCCTTTAATTACTTATTTTATTTAAGCTCAGCCTTGTGAGAATATATTGGAATTTTTCAGCACCTTTTTGATGTGTTAACCTTTATCATAATTATGCACTTGAAAATTAAATGATAGTTCCATTGTAGCAGAAGCCATTCTGTGGGGCAAGATACCCAGATTGTGCTCTTACACAAACAAACTCAAGTTTGATCCACTGTCCACTTTGCCTGAAGAAACGCAATGATTTCAAAACCTTTAGATAACTGCAAGTTGTTCTCACACCAGTGTGTGGGCCAGATGAACACAAGGTGCTCAAGGTTAGCCAAGAAAATTACACAGTGATTGAATGGATAGAAGCATGCAAGGTTACACTAGTAATAAGTCATCATTTATAGACACTGTGGGTCATTAGCAAGGATTGTGGTGACTTCTTAACAATAAATTTCTTAGTCTAGCTGTATTTCCTACGAGGCATGGCATTGCACTAAAAACAGTACAAGACAAAGAGATCTGAGTTATGCAAGAGGCCAGAAATTATCACAAATTATCACAAATTCTTTATATGATAGAAATTATCACAAATATTTCCTCTTGCATCCAGATCCAAGTAAGAGATTATAGGCTTTTTTTTTAGCTGCTACATAAGCGAAGACAGTTCATTTTGTTGGGCCAAGGGAGTGATTTTGAAAAGGGAGTGGGATCCATGAGGAACCTGAAAGCAAATCCTTAATGAGTCAGGCAGCTCTTGTCTGGGACCCCCAGCAGCCAGCCTGCCACATTTTCCTCATGTTCCACAACTTCAGCACTTCTCCACCCTGCTGCTTCTGCTGCCTCGCTATACATGGGGCATGGCACTAAATACCTATTTCTCTGATGATGCCAGCTGGATACCAATTGGTAATACACTGATAATTAATGCGGTGCAGAAGCCAAATCTACAAACCACAATTATTTTTATTCCTCTATCCAGTATTTGGCTTCTAGTTTTATTTCAATGAAATACATTTTCCAGCTGTGCAGAATTGCTGCAAAGAATGCAATTAATATCTTTCACACATCTTGAGAATCCTGACCCACTGATGTCATTGGATAATCTCTCACCAACATCAGTAAGATCATCATTTCCTCTTCCACTAGTGATGTACCATGTTAAAAAGCACAGATGCCTTCAGTAAAATTAAAAAGCAGAAAGGGCTCTCTGGAACTACCTGCCACATACCTCCACAATCTCCAAGGCCACCATGGTTGAGACATCACATATTTACTTTACTGTAATCTGTGTATTTGCAAAAGAATAAGCACATACTGATTTGCTATCTGGGATAGAAAAGATGTGATTCTGTTTGTAAAGTCATCACACAGTCAGTATGTGAAACATTTTCTACATAAAGCTTTGACCAGGTTTAGCAAAATATCCTAGGATAAAAGAACTATAAAAATGCAAATTTTAATTTGCTGTTGCAAAATTCATGAGTGGACATTTTTAAGGGGATATCTCCAAATGCTCAATTGTTAAAAATTAAATTTACAGCTGTCTATATCCTTGGGACAAGGGAGTGCAAACATAAAGGGAAATTGGCAAGCCCATAGGTGCATTGCCCTTGTCTGTCCTTCCCTAGAAAAATTAGGCTAAGACATTCCAATACTTAAAGAGGTTTTAGGAACATTTAATGGCTGAGTTAGAATTCTCTGCCTCATAGGTATGCATTGGAAGACCACATCAAATCACGGCACAATGTAAATCCTTCTACAGAGGATGAGTGAAATACACCAAGCATCACTGTGCCATTAGTGCACAAGCCAAGGTGCTGCTGCTTTCACAAGGAGATACTACAAAATAAACATTTAGGGTAGTGTTAAACAACCTACCAAGGAGGGAGCTCTGGAGTGATGTCATTTTATGTTTTCAGTTATCGTTCTCCCGATGTTTCAGAAATGATGTGTTAAAATTAACCCAGCACAAATGGAATTGAATAAATTATTCTTAAAAGGCATAAAATTGTAAAAATCACTATATTTTGAAGGAAGATAACATTAAAAGTAATAACTGTTCAAAAGCTGATATAAAAGTTGTCAAGAACAGCAGAATAGAAGGAATATATGTGTGACAGGCACGAAGCTGGGACTCGACATAGAGCTAAGCTAAGAAACAAGACACTTCCCTGGGAAAAACCAAGTAATTTCTTTTCATTGCCAAAAACGAATAATGAGTGACATAAATCAACAAAATTTTTATAGTAGAACAAGATCTAGGTTTTAGACAACAGATGTGCAACTCAAAGCTGTTCTTAAATTCCACTTTAAGCACTTCCCTCTAAAACAGTTTGGAAAACTAAAAGGAGGGTTGTTTGTATCATCCACAATGCATCAGTAACATAACTCTTTTCCAGAATATAGTATAAATATATCTCCTATGGCAAATAAATTTCCGACTTATAGTATTAAGCCTACATTTTCAAACATGTCTTGCCATTTCTTGGACCTCTTTAGCTTCTGATGCCTCAAAATGACACAAAATTCAGAAATGTAGATACTTAAACCTCTATAGAATGGGTTCCCTCAACACACCCGAAATAGACATCTCAAAAATAGCATTTTTTAGATTTAAATTGAGGGAGTTCATGAAGGGTTCAGACTGAAATCTCCAGGATTTTCACAGAAGATTTTACAGCACAGGCAGCCACAGAACAAGTTTCACATTTATAGTAGTCATCCAGACTGATGACAGGATCTGTTCTAAGTATCAGGAGATAATTTAAACTTCAAACACTTTTAATTCATTATTTCTAGCTACAGCTGCTGGAGGAAGAATATTTAAATTTGAAATCTGGACCACCTTTTCAGGTCTCTTTTTCCAGTGTGGTTTAGTGATCATATCATGTCCAAAAGTTCCTCCCACAGGAGGTAAGTGGTAGCATTTACTTGAGTGACTAAACTGTGTTTCATTTAACCAAATCATACTATGTTTAAATTAAATGCATTGCAAAAGAACCAGAACACACATGCACTGCCTTGCTCATCTGAAAAGACTTCTAAGCAGTTACTGGCCTTTGAAGCCTGATATTACAATTCTTTTTTCATTAATGTCCTGGGCTCCTTTAGAAAGCACACCTAGTCCTTCAGTGGAATTGAGCCCTAATTTATAGGTGGGCAGAGAAAAAATGCAGCTTTCTAAACATTCATTTAGACTCCTCATTTATATGAATTCTATATATTCTTGTTTTGAAATACTTGCTACCTTATTTTGAAATATTCACTTCAGACACCAATTTTATTGTAAATGATATAATTCTCTCTAGAAATAGCCCATATAATTCAATTATTTTTTTTCCAACCTTCTGAATATATTTAAAGTATTTGGAATCATTTTAGATATAAGAACATTCATAAATTCTACATCTCAAGTTCTTCTTCACTTTGTAACTCCAAAGATTGAAGATATCTGTAAGTCCTCTTCAGTCCATACGAAAAGTCCATAATTTTGAAACTGGTAGAAAGACTTTTCTTCTTCATCCAAAGTCAGATTTAAAAGACTGAAGCCATACAATTTATTACTACAAATCTAGAAAAACTTCAGAGACAAAAGGTTGTTTGGAGCTTATTTCATGCTGAATGAAGTATTTGACTTCCCTTGAATCTTCAGTTAATATATTTAAATTTTAGTTGCAAGGTAAAAATAAATTTAGCTCTCATTCGCAATATAACGTTCAGGGGAAAAAGAAATCACCATCTTTCAGATCTAAAATAATTATTTTATGGGTGAAGTCTTACAGAAAAAAAGGTTTTATGACAGTCTCACAAGTGTTTTATTTTTCAGTTTCAAATGTATCCATGTGGTTTGCAGGATAACTCATTTTACTAGGGAAATACTGGACATTTTTCATCCTTTAACTGTTTTTATTTACTCCTGCATTTTTCCCCTGAAAAATTATTTCTCTATTTATCCTCAGAAATATCTCTCTAGTGATGTCTTGAAAATGAGCATCTTACCTGTGATGCATTCTGTTGACGTGCTCTTGAGTAGGAAAGGGAATAAAAGATCTTTGCATCAAGGCTCATCTGCGATTGAGCAGATACAATTCATTTTGCTGCTTTTAGCAGCCCCCACCTTCCACAGTGCCACAACTGTGAGTCTTTCAAAGACAGCGTGGCTTGGGGATGCGCTACTGAGGCATCACTCACATGAAACACTTACAGGCAGTGTGCAAAGAATGCTGCACCAGAAGAACATTGCAGAAGCTGGGAGGAGCGCTGCCGTGGCGAGCTGATGTCATGATCCGGTTGCTGAGATGCCTCTGCCCAAATTAAGGTGCATATACCAAAGTCAATAGGATGGATTTTATTTAGCAATGAATGTTAGGTAGAGACATAGAAAGGAATAGAAAAGAGAGGGTCAAGGGAGCGGGGGAGGAGAGTGTGATCAAGCAGGAGATACTCACCACCCATGGATCCAGCAACATCCTGTTGATCCTTCTTCACCCTGGGCTTCTTGGTGGTGGGGGTCCTGAGGACATTCAAAAATTTTCATTATTTATATGTTCTAGCAAACAAAGGAATTAATTAATTGGCTACACAGTTCTGTTATGCTGTTGGTTAAATGATTCCTCAAATGCTAATCAGTGCTATGCTCAGACTTTCTCTCCTGAGTCAGTGGATTTCTTGGGTCGATGACCTGTGAGTTGGTGGTTGCAATCGCCCACTGCCAGAATTATGTTTTACTTGGTCTGAGCTGATTTCAGCACAGCTGTTGAGCTGGCTTTCCTTGTGGCCCATGAATTCTGCCATTATCAGTGATACATTCTTCTGCCTCAGCTTTGATTAACTCACCCAAGTCTGAGATAAGATAAAGGTGGTACTGTTATCTGAGTGTTATCTCCAGTTCCTGCTGTGTTGTTTTAACTTATAGTCCAAGTTCCAGGTATCCACAGAGGAATATTCTCTGGGGGCTTCAGTGGCTGCTGGTGGTCACAGGTGCCATCTGTCCCATAACTTTAGGTGATCCTTGTTTGACCAGTGGTGTACTCTTGAGCTTCTTTACGCAGTTTGCCAAAGTGGGAATTTTTGTCTGGATGCGTTAGCCAGGATGTGCTACCCAGATCTCAGCTCTGCCAGGCTTGGAGTTAGTGCCATCCTGCTGCTCTGTTCTGTGCTTATCTCATGGCAAAGTCCTTCTGTGGCCTTAACAGCTTTTGAGACAGGCAATTGTGATCTCGAAGTCCTTGCAGCTGGCTTAATGACCTACACTGACAGTTTCACAGAAAAATTTACCTTCCAGATTGCAGCACATAATTTAACATACTAAACTGAACATATTTTAACATACTAAACTGTTGTCTTGAGTACATAGAATTTTTTTTTTATTTTTTAAGAGAAAGACATGATAATACACACGCAGATTGACTTATATCCTGTCAAATGGCACCTGTCTGGTGAGAGTTCTTTCCTCCCCACTGTTTTTCTGCAAATAAAACATTCTGAGTAACTGAAATTTGAGGCCAGCATGCTGAACTCAAATACCTCAGATATTTTTCAGCTTTCTCTATGAAGAGTAATATCTGTGTAACTTTAGAAAACTGCCAGAATATTTTTAAAACCAGACTACTGACTCATTCCCTCTTCTCACGTTTGGATAGATGTGATTTGGTGGAAAACATGTCTTCAATAATGTTATTCTTGCAGTAAATACATCACATTGAAGAAACTAATGCGACCATAATTATATTGAAAATTAGGTCAAAAAAACAGTCAGAAAGCTTAGGGGAAATCCTGACATAGGTCAACCTCAATGCTGTCTCCCAGGAAGATATCTCCACGTCCACTGATTTGTACACCACAGGTTTATAGCGTGAATTGCATCAACTGAGAATCCTACCAAGGCATTCATCACTGTCCTGAATTTGTCTTGAAATTAAGTGCTATTACATTAAAGTGACAAGATGTTGTTTCTATATACAACTAATCTATATTATTACGAGTTTCCTCTGTGTCTTATCCTTTCTCCAGTCCTTGGGCAGCTCACTTGCTACAAAATCCTTTTTCCTGTCAGATCAGGCTCCCAGGTCAAAGATACAGGCACAACAGTCACGATTTTCAGTAGTATGTAACAAAAATATGTTAATAGGAGAAAAATAACCCCTGCTATCATGGTGCTCAATTCTAATCCTTGGTTTTTATCAGCTAAGTTGCTACATTAGGTCAAGATTTCTCCAGTGGATTCTTATTCCTACAACTGGAAAGGTTCCCAAATGTGTGAATGTTAGGATTGGACAGGTTATTGATGTAGTAATTTCTCTCACTTTTACTAATAAATGTATAAAATAATCTGCTATAGTGTCAGGAAGTTTCATCCCTGACTGTTATTACCTCTTTCTGAATAGAGACAAAGGAAAAATAAAACAACAAACAACAAACCACAAACCAAATTTCTTCAGTTACCCAATGATCTTTTAATTTCAAGTATGAAGAAAAGAATATACGACCTTCGACCCCTGTCAAGTCATTAAAAAAGTTGGAATTATATTTTTACCATGTCTTTACATAAAAACTAGTAAGATTGTCTTTGAGGCTAGATTTGATACAAGTACACAAAAGCATAAAGACAGGAGAACATGGGAAAAAAAGGAAAATCAGTCTCTCCATCCCCATATATCTTTCCTCCATGAAAACCTTTTTTTTTTAATATATTCATTTCTATGTATTATTTTTCCTGAAAGTGGAATTCTAAGATGGATGTTTTAAATTTTAAGATGGATTTCTTAAAATTACCCGTCTTAAAATTCACATAAAACAAAAAGGAAAAACAAACACTATAGCACTCCCCCTCTACAAGGTGAGTAAAACACCTCTTCAGAATAATTTTGGCAGCATTCCCGGGATTTAGTTCCCCATATGCCAATATGGGGTTGCCAATATACATTACACAAATGTCTCTCTGTCATATCAGTTCCCACTTACTCATTTGTGAAATGGTTTTATGGCAGTGAACAAGACAGGACTGTATAAACAAGCCAAGTGTTGCACGGGCATTCCCTAGCTCTGTCAAAGTGCACTCCTCCAGTAAGTTTGCCCAGCCTCTCCCATCCTCAGCAGCTTCAGCAAAGCCCTATCAGCTCACATAAGCATTCTCCCAGAGCGCTAAAACCCATAACAGAAATTGCACCAAATGGCCAAAACTTAACTACCCAGAAAAGGCCATTTCCCCCTTCTGTCTCTCAATTCTGCTCAGGGAACACACATAGACATAACAACTCCTGAGAGGCAAATTGAGGAGCTCTCACTATACAGAGAAAAAAAGCTTTCTCTGGCAATACTTCTCTCTTCTCACATGTAGAGGAATACATTTTCCTCTCTTATGGAGCCACTGTTCACCAGCAGCTCTGGATGACCACGATCTCCTCCCCCCACCCTGGAAAATGGAAACAGCAACCTCTTTATCTCAAGGGAGTTTTTTCCGAATTTCTCTGTATCCCAAAACCAGTGGGCAGAAGGGTCGTTCATGCAGAAGGGAGCAGCCTGCAGCAAGGTGTGGTGAGCATCCCTCTCCTCACATATGAAGCAGATCTTCCTCCTGGGCTTGGCCAGACCTGAGAGGACGTGGGGTGCGGGGGCCTATTGGCCCTGGTCTCTGCTCCCAGCCCGGCAATCTTCCTTCTCAGGGTCTTATGTCAGGAAAAAACGAAGCGAGACTTCTTTTCTGCTGCTTCGAGGATTGTTTGCTGTTTCTTATCTAAGTTTCAGGAGCACAATGGCTGCTGCTGCTCAGCACAGATGGCTTTTATGCCTTTTATCATGCAATTGACAAACTTTGCTTATTCTATTTTGTCTTTAAAACCAGTAAGTATCAATTTTATTAACGTGCCTCTTCTACACTAGGTCATTTCTACCAATTACTAAATCGCAGAAACTTAGGTCAGAGAAGAATGGAAAAAGAAGGAGAAGGAGAAGAAGGAGAAGGAGAAGAAGGAGGAGGAGGAGGGGAAGGGGGAGAAGGGGGAGAAGGGGGAGAAAGAGGAGAAGGAGGAGAAGGAGGAGAAGGAGGAGAAGGAGGAGAAGGAGGAGAAGGAGGAGAAGGAGGAGAAGGAGGAGAAGGAGGAGCCAACACCCTGGATTCTCCATGTTGTCTCTATATTAATATATAGAGCAAAATCTAAAACTACAAGTACACACTCTGTGGTGCATTAAACAAAAATCTTCTAATTTCTTTGGTGCTCTCAGCTCACCCAGAAGTGGGGGCAGGTGCTCCCACGGACTTAGTTCAAAGGTTAAGCCATTTTGGGGAGCTCTAGGGATAAAATGAATCCCCACAGGGTCAGGAGAAGTTTTCCGGCTTTCCTGGACTCAATTGTTCCCTAGGGAAGCACACTGTACACAAGGGCAGCTGCTGACAAATCACAACACCGAGTGTTTTGACACTATGCTGGACACGAAGCTGTCTTCTTGGCCTTCTCTCCAAGTCTTAAGTCTAGGATAAAATAGAGCCAGTAGGAAAAAAAAATATTACTTACTTAGCGGACAGTCACAGGACATGAGTGTTTCCTAAACTTCCTTCATCAAGTAGGATATTCAAGTGAGTATTTTTATCACACTTAAACCCTCAGAGGGTTCAGAATAAGGTTGTTTCTGATGCTTACCCTTATGCTATTCCTACTAGGGCCAGATCAAATATTTTGACACTTGTTCATTCAGAAGCATCAGTCCAGAAAATGGCAACAAGGAAAATCAAAACCTTGTAGAAAAAGCTGCTTCATAAGTCCATCATGGCTGAGGCTCTGGGTTTCTTAATAGCGAGTTTGACCTAAATTCTCACTTTGGGCTTTTCAATGCTGAAAATTCAAAGGCACTTTCAGTTAATTTTGAAGTAAAAGTTTTATTGAATAAAATAAAAATGAATAATGCAATCACTACAGCATCTTCTCTGTTATTTAATTTGATATTTATATCAATTATTTTATACTGCTACTACATTTTTAATGTTTCTGTAGTATCGTGAAATTTTATGTCAAACTATGGAATTTATCAGAGAGGGAAAGAAAGGTAATTTTGAGAATGAGATTGAGGAGAACTGCAACTTTTATGGGTGTAAGAAACCATTTAGATCTGTGCAACTGCTCATACTATATCAGCTCTTAAAACATCAATACTGGTGTAGAAATTAATATTATTAAATTTCAGAACCAGCTTCACACCTGCTGATGAATGGAGCAATTCATTTCTTCCCCAGTGCCATCGGTTTGGGCTGCGTTTCTTGAAACTGCTACATCCTTGCGAAACTTGGCCCTTGATTTTAAATGGTTAAATCACAAGTTTAATAAACTTGTGTGGAAGCATTAGGGAGCTTGCATAGATGACAGTTCTGCTTTGAGAATTTTTCATTTTTATAAGAAACTCCTAGGTGTAGGATCCGCAGAAAAAGGAAAGCTGAGCTTCAGAAGAAAAATACAAGAGGTGACATTGGTGGCCAAGTTCTCACAGCTGGGTGACAGAAGCACAAAAGAATGGAGGTTAGTATTTATAAAGACATCAGTATTTAAAAACAAAATTCAGAATGTTCAGAGACAGCATTCCTACCAGCAGGATAAAAGTTAGCCTACTCCTTGGGCAATATTTGTCAAAAACATTACTGTGTCAGGAGAGCAGTAATACCTATCACACATGAGCCAGAGTCCTTAAACGAGTTTGATTCCATTAAGTCTATTAATATTTTCTTTACATAATTGCAAACAAAGGGAAATATTTTCATCTTGTTAATGGGCCAATTGTGTAACTATTTCTGTCCAGTGCTCATAGAATGACACAAGACAGCAATAAGAATGTAGTCAGATAAAATGAAATTTGTCATTTGAAACCACTTCAACTTTAGTCTTCAGTGACAGATATTCTGTCATCCCTGTTTGGTGCTGAAGAGGAATTATTTTTTGATCTGTCTGGAGGTTTGCAAGCTGAGCATGGCTATTTTGCTCTCAGGCACACCAAAGCTCCAGGCTAGCAGATATTACTTATAAATATACAGTGCACCAGAGATTGCTGGAGCGAATACTATATGTCTATTTCTCATTCTCTGGGCTCTTTCACTTCCTTTCAGGGTGCAGGATTGCTGCAGAGTCAATCCATGCCTTTTTTCTGGACATTTCTGTTGAAACATTGACTGGGCTACAAAAAGGCAACTTGCCTGTGGCCACCATTCTACTAGGAAATAAATGGCCAGACCTGGTGTACTCTGCAGAGTTCAAAGGATTCTTTTCTCCATTAAGTGGAACCCAGCTGCAAGAGCTTCTTTCTGTCAGATATTCCCAAGTGGAAATAACTGCTTGCAAGCAAGAAAAGAATCAACAATAAAAGAAAAAGAAACTCTTTCTCTTGTCTTTCATATTGACTGGCTTTTTGTCCTAATAACTGTACTTACATATGTTAAATATAATAAATATCACAAAATTCCATACAGGAGTTATCCTCAACAAAGACAGCTGTAACTTGTTTGAGACCTAAATTTGTTAAGACTGTCTTATGTTTCCATGCCTGATGCATATGAAATTATGTGACTTCACAAATTAGTTGTTTACTAGGAGAGCTTCCCATTTCTACTTTGCAGGATCTGCCATGTATAGAACATATAATACCTTAGGGAGTGAGAAAGAGAAAGGGAAGAATCAGAACTTAAGTATCTAAAGAACTTTTTATTGCTGATTCTCTTCTACTCTACAAGAAATATCACAGGGTTTGTGGATAACCTCTATGCAAGATCCAGCTCCTTCTCTCAATGCCATTGGTTTGTGTACGTAGAAATCATCATGAGCAGAGAGTAACACACATGGTATTTAACTTCTAGCACTGGTTGGCATTTTCTTCTTCAGTAAAAGGAAAGGCATACTACTGAAAAATAGCAGTCACAAGTACCTGGACATATGGGCAAGTTTCTTTTGATGCAGAGACTAGCCCATACACTCAAAAGTGAGGGATTTTATAGAATTTCCAAAGTCTTGTCTGTATTCCCTAAACAAGAAAATTGCTTTAAAATATTGCATTTATCTTTCTTTCTGTCTTTTTCAATTGCGAGACTCCTCCACTTGAATTCATAAAAACGTTAAAGTCCAGGCAGTAAGATTCCATTTCTTAGAGGAAAAAGCCTGGAAAAGGAAAAGGTAACATGGCTGAGAGTGCTATTAGATTTTTTCTTTTGATTAGCCTGTATGATTTATGGCAGATAATTTGTCTCATAGAAATAAATCCAACAATTCTTAAAAAGAGTAGAAAAACAAATTCAAATAAGAGAGACAGCAAATATATTCAACAGAGATAATGTCTTGATTACTAGTGTGGGAATTAAAATTTTTCATTTTTCAACTTTTTTGCATTACTTTTTTAAGTGGTAGTATTTTGTTGCTTAGGAATTGCATACATGACAACAGCCAAGTTAAGTCTTCCATGATATTTGAATGATGCTGAAAGTCTGGATTATCATTATGCATTCAGTGCTTGCTAGAGGCTATGCTTGAGTCATAGCTCCAACATAAGCACATGGCTCACTTTCTTAGTGGCACTAGTGGTTTATTCATTCCTACTGTTCTCTGAACATTTTTATAATCTTTGAAGCCAAGATTTTGCACTTTGATCTGGTTTATTTTTATCCCCTTCATACTTTACTTTTGTTCAGACCTTCTATTATACTTGAACCCCAGGGAACATATACTGTTTAACATTACAGTCTCAGTATTGGAAATAGCCATGTGAATTATATAAGATCAGATTGTAATAGGCATAAAAAATGGAACTCTAATCACACTCGTGAGAATTCCCACTTGGAGGAGTAGATTAATTCAAAAGTGTCACGTCTAATGAATGAAATCTGACAATGATATACAACCTCAGGAGCAGAAAGTTTCTCCTTTCTAAAAGGGAGCACTTTTGGTTAGTTGATATTTTTCGCTGCTTATTACGAATGAAATTCACTTCACACAGGGAAATAGCAGCAGGATTAGCCTTAAATGTACACTTGTAAAATGTAATTCCTTCATCTGACAGAGATAGTCTATTTCCCAATAAACTCAAAACTAAGGAAAACTAAGACACTATCATAGAATAATCCCCCAAGTGCATCAAAAATATCTATGGGCACAAACCTGAGTATTCAGTTGATGTAGAACCCTTCGGACATCAAGGAATTTTCAAAAGAAGTGAAAGAGATGCTGTCTGACGGGGTGGTAAAAGTTTACTGGATTCATCACTTTGAACATCTTTAACAAAGTTGTTGATGACACCAGCGAATCAACAGTACCAAACTTCCACATGATCCCTGTTTGCTAATTTTAAGGTATTTCTGGTAATTATTTCACACAGAAATTATTCCTTTTGAATAATCTGAAGGATAGAAGTGAACATAAATACAAATGTTAAATTTTCATTCTGGTCAAACAATTCTCTGTTCCATGGTGTAAAATTACCTGCATTACTAGGCAAATGAAACCATAAATATCGTTTGTTTACAAATAGTTTTTGGATGCTACCAATCTCTAAAACATTGTTTATATTAAAACAAAAACAAACAACAAAAAACCAAGCAAAAAAAAATTAATAAAAATCCAGTGGTCAAAATACAGAAGTATTGGAGAAACACTGAAATTTGCTTATGACAACTACTCTAGACAGAGTTCTATATTTTGCCTTATTTTATCCATGGGCGATATTGTCCTCAAGTAGCCTGCAACAGAAAGTTACTATAAGCAGCAATTCTTCCATCCCTGGCTTCCTTATCCAAAGAATTCTTTAGGCCTACCTACTGCCATTCTTTACAAGGTAATATTTATACAATTTCTCTGGAAGACCTCTCAAGTCAACATAAGAGCTCTTGAGTCAACATATGCTAATATATAAAGAACGGATTTCAACAAAGAAACTTAACTTTACACAAATAGGAAAACAAAGACCCAAAACACTAAAAATATTGTCTCCCTATTTGTTGTCATCTGATACTGGCATTGCCTGTTCAAGAGTACCCTTACAACGAGCAGCTGAGCACACACAGATGTTCAACGCTCCGAAAATGTTGACTGCCAGTCCTCATGAGACAGTGAATGATAAGGAACCCACACGACATGAAATAGCAAGAAAATTCCAGTCACATCCTTAAGGAAGCAACCAACTGACAGAAAGTGTAGATGTCACCACTTTTAACCACAGTAAATCTTGTTTGTAGAGATGAAGAACAGGGCACAACAAGTCATCCAACCTTGTAACTTCCTTCTGACTGCAGCACTGCATTTCAGACTACCCTAATTTTCCAGGTATTCAAAAGATTAATTTTCTACTTAAAACAGCTAGTCAGGGAAAACTTAAAAGTCCCAATAAAGTTAACAAGTCTAATTTGCGAAGTAGAGGGCCAGCAAATGTGGCTATATTTATCATACTCAGTGTAAAATAAATACAGGAATGAGTGAGTTCCATAAAACTCACTATAAGACCTTTTAAAACAAAATTCCTAACTTTTAAAAAATAACTAAAGTCAGTTTTGTACCTTTTTTGAACTAAGCATGCCAAAATTCACACACGTAAAGCATTTAATCTTGCAAATGTTTTAAGGACACATCATCAAAACCAGCCTGTAGTCTCCTAAATACAGTCTTCAGCTGTGTGTCACCATACAGTGAGCTATGTACCCACATGAGTTTGTTCACTGAGCACTAAAAGCACCATATGCATGTTTATGCACATGTATGTGTGTTGTGCAGTCTGGGGACAGGGGTTTGCATTTCAAACACTGAGCAGGCAAAACAGGAATAAATATAAAAGAAAATTGAATACCCTTTGAAAATTCAGCCCACATAAGTCAGTCAATCACCTAAATATTGTTTTGGTCCCTTCTCTGCATAAGTTCTTTGTTCAGTATAGCAAATTCCCCTAGTTAAAATCTTAGCCACCATGTAATAAGAGACAGGACAGGAAGTGCATAACTCAGCAGGAGTGGCTCAGCTGTCACAAGTAATTGCTCTTGGTTTTAAATCTAGCCTGATGAAACCTTTTGGAACTAAGAGTACTAACACTTCTTTCAGAAATTAAAGGCAACTTAAATCTCCAAGCATTTCAGAAGACAAAAACTAATCTTGATGCAGCAAACTTCAGGGAAATATTTTTCTTCCTATTGAAACCCTATTTACTGTTCAATGGGATTGTAGAAAATAATTGCAGCCACACACCACCACCACACCCCATATGCACCCATATGGTACAATCTCCATCAGTGTACTTTGGAGCACATACCAGTCATTTGCTGTTTTAAAGGTGTGGCTAATTCCCAGTGTTTCTCTCAGGTAAAGCATTCTCAGATTTCATGCACTAGGAAAGTATATCATTCTCAATTTTAGCACAGAAATGTGTTCAGACGAGTAACGAGTTTTAAGGAAAATCAGGAGAGTGAAACACCAGCATTACCCTGCTTTTTCCATCATGTGTCAAAAACTTCCAGCTATTCTCACAACAGAATTACAGATAATTTTCGAATTCTGCTTTGCTGCAAGATGAATCACTATTTATAGTAGAAGAAATTGAGTGTGTTCAGTGTGTTAGCAGGTTATGAAAAAATTGCTTTTACTATGCTTGACAAAACACTGTCAGAACACTAAAATTAAGAGGTGTGGTTGACCTTGGCTAAATGCCAGCTGCATATCAAGCTACTCTATCTCTCCCCCTTCCCAGCTGGACAGGGGAGAGAAAAAGTCGAAAATGACTCATAGGTTGAGTTAAGACAGTTTACTAAAGCAGAAGCAAAAGTTTGCATGAACACAAGCAAATAGCTAAAAAAAAATTTGTTCTCTTCTACCCATGATCAAGTGGTGTCTGTCTACTTCTCAGGAAGCTGCACGTCAGCACAAGTAGTGGTTGCTTCAGGGCAACAAGTTGATGGGGGGAATGTTGGGGAACCCCCAGGGATGCTGTGCCAACGTTGCTCAGCATTACCCAAAACACTGGTGTGTTATTAACACCTTTCTAGCTACCAATGGACAGCACAGCACTGTTAGGGCTGCCATGGGAAAATGAACTGCATCTCAGCCAGACCCCATGAAAGAGGGCAATATTTCTTGCTCCTCATTGTTGACAACTAAAACACTCTGCAGATCTTCATAGCTAACAGAATTTTGGCTATTCATATTACGAACACAAAAAAGCAACGCACAACCAATCATGCATGTGTGCTATGTCTAGTAGCCTCTCTTGTTCTGTACAGACTAAATATGATAAGAATTTAATTTACCATTAAAATCTTGATGGTATTTGAAATGATAAATAAATGCATTGAAAAGACAACAATCAAACTGTCAAAGAAAATATGCATAATAACAGCATTAATAAGACACAGTCTTTTAAATGCCTATTAATATCTTAAATCTTTTGCTGCCTTTTAGAAGTAGGCTGTTACATTTAATTTTTTATCTCAGCTTTGCTCTTTCAGTGCTTGTCAAAGATTTGGTTTCTCATCTTTTTGGGAAATATTTGTAAAAAGAGACCGTGTCCTTTGATACCCTTTAGCTAAATATCATAGTGTGTCTACATCCTCTGCTATGGTGAGTACCGCATATTTCAGACTGCTTTTTTTTTTCCCCAAAATTGGCTTAAAATTTATGATGTTTAAATTTAACAGGACCAATTTAAATCAGGCATGGGGGAATGAGTACTGAGAGGTTATGAAGGGCAAGAGAAGCAGTTAAGTATCACTTTGTTTGTGAAACTCTGCCTCTGAGAAAAAGCATATTTCCTGCCTAAGTTCCTAAAGGGCCAGAATAACTGTCACACTAGAATTCATGATTTTTCTTTTCCCAGCCCAATTATATTGTTGAAATTAATTCAGCGATTTGTACCAGGAGATTTACCATCTCTTATTTGTTTGTTCCTTAGCCAGCCACATAAAAAATAGGCCTATTCCAACTCTGTGGTCTCTGATCCTTATCTAAATCCCTCCTTTAAAGGGCTAGAATTAATAAGAAATAGTGTCTGGGTGGCAGAATTAGATTAAATTGCTTCTCCATTGTGTTGGTGCTTTCCCCAATGATTACCACTATGAATGTAGGAACAGAGTGGGAAGCTGCTCTGTCCTCCCTCAGGAGTAAAAATTTGGCCTAATACAAACATGATTCACACTTGTCACATGCTGCTGCCCGCTAGCTCTTCACTACTAAGGGTTTAAGAGACTCCACCATGTTGAGTGGATTGGGAACGCATCAAAATATCTCACTCTCTTTCTTGTTTACCACAGGTATCATGCACACAGCAGAGAAGGTCTAAAGGGAATAGCATCAGCAGCCTGCTGCACACAGATACACTTCACCAGTTTTAGCTCAGTTTCAACTGTGAATAAAGTGAAGTGTGGAGCATGCCAGATACCAAATTCTTTAGTTTGGTACCGTGTTTAGTCTTATTATTATTTATTTGACTACAAATGGGATGCCTGTTAGACACAGCATAGCAAAATTTTGGTTGTGCCTGTGTGCAGCAACAGTGTAGTGATGGCTTGAAACTCCATGCAAGATCCAGAAGCTTTCAAAGCATATCCTCCAAAAATATTGAATTAAGAAATACAGACCAAAGAGTTTGGAGAGTTGGTCACAACTCCACCTCAGTAAGCATAGAGCTATGGCTATTTGTAGTTGTTTTGGTAAGTAAATAAAATGAGGCTACAGATCCACAGAGGAATAAGAGCTGGTATAAAATGTTCTATAAAAAAGGCTTAAGTCACAGTTCCAAAGAATATTGACAATAAGTTTTAGCTACAAATCCAAAACACTGGAACTTGAAAACAGACATCTGGGGAAGCAAAGCAAAGAGCCATTTTTTATTGTGGTGTAATGAAATAAAACACCACTTCCTAATTTTTTGTCTCTGATGATTTTACAGTAGATGTTTTAATTCTTCCATAGTGAAGAGTTTTTTAAAGAAAAAATGTATTAATACATGGTTTTATAGCAGAAACCAAGTAAATTATCTTATCTTGCAGTAGAACATTTCAATTTTTTATGCACCATGTGAGAAGTGCCACAGAAGCTGTTGCAGGACTCAGTTATTAAGGCAACAGTGGGGGAAAACACAGCTAAGGAATATCAGTCTAAGTAATAGATGTCATCAGTCTAATTTTACATCACTGATAAGATGAAGGTTGGCAGATAAAGGCAGCAGTATTAATGAAATGCTTCTTCAAAGCTGTTGATTTGATATATCAAGACCATGTAGTCAGGAACTAGAACACTACAGTTAGCGTGGTAATGTTAAATACATTAAACGCTGCATAACCAGACTTGAAAATATAATTGTAAAAATAGATCATCAAGCATTTTTCCATGAGGCCCTGAATCTTTTTTTATGCTTGTTGATAACCTAGTGAAAAAGAAATAAGATTGGTACTGTAGATGATGACAAATTTAAAAGAATGGTATCAAAGTATGGAGTCATATAACAAGCTGAGTTGGAGTGGATCTACCAGGATCATTGAGTCCAGCTCCTGCCCCTGCACAAGACAACCCTAAGTTGGGGTTATTTTGCCTGAGCACATTGTCCAAATATGTCCTGAACTCAGATAGGTCTGGTGCTGTGACCACTTCCCTGGGGAGCCTGTTCCAGTGCTCTACCACCCTCTGGGTGAAAAAACTCTTCCTAATATCTAATCTAAACTTCCCCCAACTCAGTTTCATGCCTCATTTTCTTGGGTCCCATCACTGGTCATGAGAGCGAAGAAATCTGTACCCACTCCTACACCTCCCCTCATGAAAATGTCGAAGACCACAGCGAGACCCTTCGTCTCCTCTTCTCCAAGCTGAATAGATCGAGTGACCTCAGCTGTTCTCTGTTAAGATTCCCTTTGAGTCCTCCACCACCCTCGTGACCCTCCTTCGGACACTCTCCAATAGCTTAGACCACTGATACTGAACACACTCGACCAGTGGATGGGGAGGACACAAACAGCCCATGTAAAGTCTGATATCCAGGAAAGAGCCAAGGCTAGGATTTCTGAGAGACTCTCATGAAGAGTAGCAACACTTAACATAGCAGAGGGAAAATCATAATAGACGATGGTAGACACATACCTTTTAAGTGCAGTTGAGTGGGATATCTATCAGAAGAAGCTTGCCCACTTCTGCATTCCCACCTCAAGGATTAAGTTAAGAAATTGAGAAGATGGTGGCAAATGGTAAAAGCAAGAAAATTACTACCAGAGATTTTCCTAATGAGTATATCGAGTAGAAAGGTACTACACAGTACCATCAGACCAGTTGTGTGTCTGCAGGGAATTCAAAGGGCTGTTAATTATTAGAGATCAAAGTACAACACAGCCTAATGACCAGCACAGCAAGGTTCATTAACTTAAAGTCAAAACAGCAGGGTTTTTTTTTTTAGAGGTGAAGATAATTTGTCATCACCTCTTTTACTTTGTAGCAAATGGGGTAGTATATCATTGTGATGTATGAATTAATAGTGGCTATTTTTCCCCTCTAAAAAAACTTTCAAGCAAGAATTACATAGAGAAAGTTTTCTCAGTTATGTCTAAGGTCAGGATGTAACACCAAAAAGATTCTTCCTGGTCCTATATGAATTTATCAACATTCATAATTGAAATTAGCACCACAATAATCTTAGATTGAAAAAGTAAGTTCCCAAATGTGCTGGTTCATAGAACTTGAAACATATCTTCAAGTCCCCTGATATAAATGTAGTTTTTCAACATTGTTTGTACCAAAAATCAGGCCTGAAATTTATTCACTAGGACATTTCAACCTACTATTTATTTCCATTTTGATATCCGAGTGATCAGTGAATAGAACATATCTGCCTGACTACATAGACAAAACACACATTGATGAGTTTACACCCACCTTAACTTGACTGTTTACCCTAAAGCAACAAATATTTTCATGAGCAGCAGAACTACTCATGAGCTCTTTCCTACAGATTTCTTGCCTTGGTCACTGTCCCCAGCTCCCTCCCTGAACTGCTTCAGTTTAATCCGTGGTGCTGGAGGGGACACATCACAGAGGACAAGAGAAAGCCTGGATGTGTACTGGAGGGCCCAGTGACAGGCTGGCTGGCCAGCACATAAATGCCAAAAAACAGCACAGCAGCCAAGGTTGGCACTTTCCCTCAGTGTGAGCATGAACTGCATCTCTCTCTTCTCCTTAGATTCTGCTTTTGACAAAGATTTTAAAGAACATTGTTCTAGCAGATATTTTTTCATCCACTTTTAAGTTTAGTTGCACTTGGCCAAACAGTTTAAATGTTACTATGTAGGACTTGACAGTTGAAGAGAAAGTCAGTGTTATTATATAAGCTTCATTTCCTTAGGAAACCAGGCTAAAAATGTAAATGGGGATTCGAAGCTTGATAGTGCCCTTTCAATAAAAAGAATGAAGCAACAATATATGCTTGCTTTCCTGCCAGAGGAAATTGCTAAAACAGGCATTTCTTTTAATTTAAAAACCAGACTGCATAGAGTTGCTGTTTGCCCGGATGCTGTCAGAAAAGGCCATTGACCTGCTGGTCCAATAGAAATAAGCAAAAGAATGTAAATTACTATTTAGTAGAGTGATCCCACAGTATCAATCCTTAACCTTTAATTTCAATTATAAATTAACCAGTCAGCAATCAGCCTAGGTTTAATTAATTTGTTCATCTCCTTTTTATCCTGACTTTTTGCTGTCTGTTGCAAAAGCCTAATGACATTACCATTTTTACCCTCATCACACAACACCTTTACTCGTGGTAGTCAATCTTGCTGGGAATGCAGTATGTAGAATTCCAATAGTTCTGTCTGTTCCTGCAACTGCCTCTTGGGATCATCAAAAAGGACGTTAAATTTAATCACCATCAAGAACTTCAGCGTATGAACCCACACGGAGAAAACAAATGTGCGGAAGATCCAAGGATGTATTGATCAAAGAGAACTTCAAAGCACTGGAAAGGCCGCAGGAAGCATAATAACACAAGCAGATATGGCATCTAAGAATGCCGACCAGGAGCCCTATCATACAGCCCTTGCAGGCCAGCATTCAAATACGTCTCCTTTATTCTGCACTGCCCACAGACTCTGCTGAAAGCTGTCACTGTCAAGAACAGTGATCCTAAACACACAACTCACACAGAGAAATATTTCCTGCACAACTCCATGGTTGTCGTTCACTGGCATCCAAGTGACAAGCTACACTTCACCACTGCAACAGCAGGGACCAGCAGGATCAGGGATCCTCCACAAGCAGGGATGAGCTGGGAGTCAAGAAGGATCCCAGCACAGGAGGGCCTCCCCATCAGGATGTCCTCCCACAGGATATTAATAGTGTCAGGATGGCAACCAGTCCCCCCTTACACCTCCAAACACAGTACAATGATGAATGACACCAAACGTTCAGCCGGGACGCCAGTATAGATCCAAAGTCCACCTAGGAGGCACAGAAAAAAGGTTGAAGACAGTTTGGCTTTGGAAATCATCCAGTAAAAAAAAAAAAAAAAATCCACAAGCCAGGACAGCAGCAGACAGAAGTAGGCACAAATATATTTCTGATAGAGCTCAGGCCAGGTCTAGGTGCTTTCTGGGCATGGGGAGGGGTTGCAGGCATGGGGGTCCCAGTTGAGACTACTCAGGTTAATCACAGCTAACAGGTGGCTTACAGGCCCTGACATGCACTTTTGCATAAAACAGTAATGGTAGAGGGAATTCCTGCCAAAACCGTTAATTTTGCACTAATTGATAGAGGAATTGTAACACTGAATTTTTAGCCAATATGTTAAAATTGGAAATGCATATGAAAAGCATGTTCCTTTCTCGAGAGAATAAATTCCTGCTGTGAAAATGCTCTTTTAAATAGAAACTCAGTTTTCCACAGGAAATAGTTTTTAATGGAAAACACTCTAATGGAAAAATTTTCTTTAATGGAAAAAAAAATCATCTCTTTTCAGTGTTGGAGGAAATGAAATCCAATTTTTCTTTTTCTAGGCTTAATCTTCCTGTTGTGCTATTGTGTTTGAATCTTTAGTACCCGCAGGGCTCATCAGTGTTAGAGTCTTGCAGTGAAGAAGATAAAGTACACATGAAAAGAGGCACTATGGAAAGCACATCTTTTTCCCCGAAATGTGATTTCTTCCCTCATACCAGCGAGAGGCAAGATATGCTTGCTTCAGTCTCTGCTGATGAGATGGTACTTTAAGGAGGACTTGTGAAAATGGAATGATGGAGGGGAAGGATTTCCTGTGATTAGATTTATTTAGGTGCTTGGGGCATTGAAAGCTGCTGTTGAGTCAATGAAAAGTTGGATTTCCTAAATCAACAGCAAAAGAGATGTAGCACCACTCTGCCGATAAACACAATTAGACTTGTGTGCAATGCAGTTAGGGCCCCAAGGCTTTCAAGTGATTTTCTTGACATTTGTACTTTATTTGGGTCAGCTCTTAGAGGGTCTACAGCAGCTGCAGTTCCTGCTGACTTCAGTGCACACTGTGCATGCTCAATAACCTTCAGAACTTGTCCTTTAATTTAAATTTTGAAGATACTTTAGAGCAGTTATGAACAAAACATGTTAGTCTGCTGCCCTTTAATTTCCCAATCGGCATGATACAAGCTGAACAGCTTGCTTTGGCATCGGTGAGTTACAGAGGTTTTCCTGCTGTCAGACCCACGATGAAAGATGTTGCTCATTGCAGACACCTACCTTCAATGCAAAGAGTCTGTGCAGACACGAAGACCATCGTCCATCAGTGGCAACTGTTAATTAAAAAGGTCAATACAGGGAGAGCACCTTTAATTGTACTCCAGTGGCCACATCCTAGTTTTGTGAAACCCTTTTGCAAAGCCTGCAGCCGGCAGTCAGCTGGTTTGAGCATCACAGTCTGGTCACAACAGAATTGCCTACCTGAAACACATTATTCCTCTTCACATGAGATAAACAGGGTTTCTTTATGATGGAAATCAGCTCTTTAAAGCCCAAGACATAAGTTCTGCCTTGAGTTATGCATTTTCATGACAACTCGGTCAAAAAAAGGAAAAATAACTAGATGTGAAAAGACAAGTTTTTGTCAGGTAGAAATTTCCACCCACAAAAAAAAAATGCTCAGTTTTGGAAATTAAAAAAGGATAAGTCATAAAATGAACATTCTGAGCATATAGAGCTAAGTGGAAATATTAACAATTTCCAGCCAAACGCTTTTGGTTTGCTATTTTAAAATCAAAATATTCATCCTAAAAATAAAAACCACTCATTAACAAAGGACATTCATCATGACTAAAACAATAATAAACAGTACAGATTACATACCATAGAATACTTTGAGTTGGAAGGGACTTTCAAAGCACATCTTATCCAACCTCTATGCAATGAGCAGGAACATCTTCAACTGGATCAGGTTGCCCAGAGCACTGTCCATACAAAATTTTTAAAATATATATTCTCTTACTTGTAGATATTAATTCCTACAAAAACAATGGAGCAAGATGTTTGCCACCTACAATGTGCAAAATTCTGTTGTTATTCCTAAAGGTGCTAAGCAATGACCAGTAGGGTTTTCCCATATTATTGTATTCATGAATACCTTTTCTCATGCACATATTAAGAACAATAATTGACTCAAAATCTCTTTGGCAGAGATTTTGAATCAATTATTATAGGCAGTAAGCAATACCTATTATTTTGAACTTCTAGGTGAGCAAGGGGAGCTTGTAGCTTTGGACCAGATGTTCCTGACTGTTGTCAAGGAGACGAGTATTTCAGAAACTGTTGAATGTATGTAAAAAGTTTGTAAGAGAATATTTTGCTATGTTTAAAAAACATTTAACACCATACAGTTCTCCATTCATCTTCATTTAGTTGGATAAAACATACCTAATTAATCATAGAAGATACCCTACCTTGTAATGTGGGAGACAAGCCAACAAGACGGAGGCTAAAGCACTTTGATGACAAATTATGATCATTTTGTGTTTACAACAGTGATTGTTTCATGGATGCAAGCAAGTGCTGAGTTTGCACAGCAACATGGCATTAGGCAGAGGTGAGGGCCTAGCACAAAGGACTGAGCAGGTTTTGGGCCATGGCGCGCTCCACTTGGCATGCTATTTCCTTAGTCAGTGTCCCTGGAGCTCTGGGCTTTGTGGTTTTCTGAACCCTAACCCTAGGTGTAACACTAAACCTAACCCTAGGTGAAACCCAGAGCTGAGGTTGAGCCGGCAATGTGGCAGTGGGGAGATGAGAGTGCCATGCAGAAAGGAAGGAGAAAGGATGGGGTAGTGCCATGCTCCTCTTGGCAAGCCTTTTCCATTGTCACTGTCCCTGGAGCATTGGGCTTTGTAGTTTTCTGAACCCTAACACTAATATGAGGTGAAAACCTAGGACTGGGTTGAGCCGGCATTATGGCACCAGGCACAAGCAAGAGCAAGCCCAAAGGAATGAGCAAGTTTTTGGGCATGACACATTCCATTTGGCATGCCTTTTCCATTTTCCGTGTCCCTGGAGCATTGGGCTTTGTGGTTTTTTGAATCCTAACCCTGGGTGTAACACTAAACCTAACCCTAGGTGAAATCCTAAGCCGATGCTGAGCCAGTAACTTGGCAGGCGGGAGACGCAAGCGCCGAGCAGAAAGGAAGGAACAAAGATTGGGCAGTGCCGTGCTCCTCTTGGTATGCCTTTTCCATTGTCAGTGTCTCTGGAGTGCTGGGCTTTGTGGTTTTCTGAACCCCAGGCCTAACTCTAACCCTAGGAGAAACCCTAAGCCTGGCCTTAGCCAGCTATATGGCATCAGGCAGAGGCGAGTGCCAAGCAGAAAGGAAGGGGCATGGTTAGGGCAGTGCCATGCTCTACTTTGCACATGGTTTGCTGACAACAGGAAGCATTTATGGGTTATTAAGGATGAGAACTAAACACAAATATCTATAAGTTAGTTTAAAAGTACAGGTTTTTTATTCTGCTCCTACGTACTTATTGTTAAAATGGTGGTCTATCACTATAAACTATTAGTGAATTGATACAACAGTAATGCATATTGGATGTGAACACTGTGCAGAAAAAAAGGCAAATGGAATTGTGTGCAATTTGCTTGTGCACAAGATCATTCACATCCCCTGTTTATCTTCCATTTCACATTTAGAGTGCAAAATAAAACCTTAAAAAAGTAAACAATATTTTTCCCTTTTTGAAGGAATAATTTCTAATTATTCTAAAAATAAACAGCAGCAACTTAATGGATTTTATCTATGCAATTGCCACAATTCACCTGATATATAATGAACGCAGCATTAGAAGCCACTGCAAGAAAACCAAGATAAAACACTGCATTTTCCTGTCATGTATGTTGGGAAGTTGCCTACATTTTCAGGCTTTTCCAGACCAAGGAGACCCACAGAGGGATGGCATCTATGCTTCAATCCCTTCTTCACCTCCATCTGCCATCATTATCTGGCTGGCCAAACCACTGGTCCTGGAGTTTGAAGTTCACATTTATTTAGATGGAAGATGTGTAAACCACAGTTTGCTCTGCCAAAACTAGCAGGTTAATTGAAGCCAGGGACATCAGTAGTTTTAATTTAATTACAGTTTTATTTTTGGAGGCAAAATCACACTCACAAAGAAAATTTGTCATGTCCTGTTTTAAGAAGCTAATTTACAGAGACACTGACCATCTGCCCTTTAGATGCTTTGATCCTTTCTTATTCAAACACCAAGCATCTGACGTTAAACAATAGAAATTAAAGTGCACGAAAGTAGAGATGAATTTCAAAAAAGCAGCCATATCTAAACTCACAGAGTGTAAGAACAAAAATTAGCAATTTTCCTAGCAAAACCTAATGATGCTACAAATTGGCAATGAGGACAATACTTGAACATATGTTATCACTTTTCCAAGTGATTAGAGAAGAAGCTACAGTAACCAGCAATTTTTTGAAGCCGTCATTGATTTTGTTGCATGTAATTACATGGTCATTATAGGTCTGGAAGGCATGGGGGTTTTTTGATCAAATTAAATCATGTAAGTCAGACTGTGAAAGACTGTTTCTTTTTTCACATTAGTATAGCTACTAAGGATAAATAGTGGATTTATGCCTCCTAAATAATGTCTTATGTCAGAGAATGAGATATTCAAGCCACTCAGAAATATATAGCAACAAACCTTGATCTTATATTCTTAAGCAGGGGAAGTCACTGTGATGATTGAGAATGCAACAACGGTCGTGGCAAGTCCAATGCAAAGAATGAAAGACTTGAATATAAAGCAATGTTGTAACACTACTCTATTGAGCAAATTAATTTTAAATAATTCAGTCAAAACCACAATAAGAATGAGTATCTCATCATGAGGAATATTTACCATGACTTAAAAGGGACAAATAAAAAGAATTTATAAAATTAATTATTAAATCATCCAACAGAGCAAGTAGGTCCATCTGGGTATATCAGTTACTAGTGATGTTTTTAAATTAAAGATTAATCTCAAATTTTAAAGGACAAAAGCCATTAATTTGCATAGATAATATAGTTATACTAGGTGAACAGGCACTCAGAAAACTGAATTCTCTTATTTTCATTCACAATTGACAATAAGACTGGAAAACGGTGTGTTGTTTACAGTGAAAAGCCATAAGGAACAACTCAGCTTAAAAAATTACCCTCAGGAACAGTGTGAAATTCCTGCTATTTGATAAAGCACTACCAGGAAAGCGTAACAGGAAACCAGCATTATTTGGATTCAAATCTCCAAGTGAAAAAGTTCTACAGAGAAGCAAAGAATTTATTGTGAGATACCCTGAAGTCCTTATACAGCTGCGTAGCTGAGGAGATGAGAAATGACCTTTACTACAGGGTCAGATTTACCAGCAGGCTTGAGAGAGAGGTGGGAGGCTTTTAGCTGACATTTTTCACCCTTAATGACCCTCCCTTTCCTCGAAACTGGCTGCAGAGGCAGACATGTCAAACATTTTCTCTTGCAGTTCTTGAATACCAAATCTGTTTTCAGTCACTAGAATATTGAAGTGTATTTCTCGGTATTAAATGAGTTGTTATTTTTTCCTCTTACTCTTTCTTTAATATCTTGCCATGTGGTATAACTTTGCAAAAAACAGGAAGTTTTTTGCTTGAATTTGGGACAACAGAGGAAAGATGCTGCCATTTATAAGAAATAACTTCACCAAAACAACAATTTATTGGTAATGGGCATGCTTAGGCCTACATTCCCAGCAACTAGCATTAATTTCAATCCCCTCTCCTCAGAGCGCTACCTTGGGGAAATTAGGTTTTGTTCTCTGCCAGATACATACCTTTGGACATCAATATCTGTAATGATAGATTTTTTATTAATAACATTCTGAGCCCTTTTGTGGCAGTGTGTTGCTTAATTTTCCACCGGTGTATCCAGCTGCAAACATGAAGCCCCAAAAGATATCTGAAATTTTCTGTTACTGAGGCACAATAGGATTTCTGTTTTGCCAGCAATAGAGCAGACAAGTGTTTCATCTCCAGTCCTTGTCTTTGATACTTCGTTATTATCTGTATATACAGCAAGAGCATTCAGTTTTGATCAAGAATCCAGACCTTGCTGTGGTAAGGGCTGGATAGGCATGGTTAGGAGAAACATAGTTTTCACAGGCTTTAATGGGAGAACTTAATATCAGGATATTTAAAGAGGTGCCTAAGTATGGATTTTAAAGGCAAACTTTAAGCTTGATAGACAATTTATTAATAACTTCTAGCAAAACTTCAGTGTGACAAATAAAAGAGCACTCACACTGCACAGCTTCCTCTCTCTTCAAATTAAACTGCATTTGCTATAAAATTCGGTTTCACTGCCCTTGTCTGGTTTTCCTACATTGCTAAAAATCTCTGAGTGCAGCCTTTCAAAGGCTCATTGCCATTCTTGCAGCTTCATTCAGGTTTTCCTTGAGAGCATTTCAGGTACACACTTCCACAAACAGTCTGATCCACCTAAACATGCACAAACAGAACCTGCAATCACACCCACAGAGGCACTAGGACAGGAGACTCATTACCTATCTCAGCCCTGAGGGTAAAATCTTCTCTATGTATAGGTCAGTTGTATGTTCATATGTCTAATACCTGACAAGGATAACTGGAAGAAACAGGGATTAAGAAAAAAACCTTCCCTCTGGCAGCTTGGACACAGAGAACTGAAATACAAACTCTAATTAAGGTGTTTCTGCCCACATTTTTCTGCTTACTTTCCCAGTTTGGGTCTTTGGGTGTATTTTTAATGGATTCATTTCCCAGTGCTGCCTTTCCAGCTCTCAGCAGGAGCACAGAGATTGCAACATCCTTATCTCCGCAAAGTGAGGGAGAAGGAGCTCAGCAGTATCTGTCTATTAAAAGAATGAAATCAAGGCCTCTGAGAGAAGTAAAAGTGAATGAAATATCAAAGTGATGGAAAAGAAATTGAGGAAAAAACCTCTGAATGTTTTCAAGGAGCAGTAAAGAACTGGTTGTCCCACCCAAAAGCTTTTCTCTCCTGCTCTGTATGTTACTCAGGGCTTTAAGAAAAAGTGAAAACCTGTGCTAACCTCAGACCTCATACATGGGAGTGAAAGTATATGTCTTTTTTCAGCCCTATTCATCTTTCTTTGCCCTCTTCATGAGCCTCCATGTGTCTTACTTATAGTTTGTGAACAGAAAAGCAACTTTAAAAGAAACACTTTAATGCAAAATCAAGCACTGTAAAGTTAGGATATGCCAGACAAGAAGTCTTAATTTAGGCCATTTTATGCATAAATTTGTTTAATTACAAGTTCATGTACTATTTCTTCTGCAGGGTGTCTGACTTGTTCAGTGAGGACTTTTTTTTATCCACAATATTCAGTGAGTGGCCTGCAGGCCTTATTTAAACTACCCTGTACTGAATACAAAATTATGTCATTTGTTCCTAGTGCACCACAAAATTTGAATACATGCATCTTCATGTCACCTCTCTGCAAAACTGATAGCACTCCCCTTACAGGAGGGGAATTAAAGCATTGAGACTAAGGCCACTGCTTCCCGAGCCTCCTCAGTGTGCACAGGTCCTTGGCATCTGTGTCTTTATTTTTCCTCAGCCTCTGCTTCTTTTTTAACAGAGTTATTTGGGTTAGCATAAGAAAGACAGAGATGTCTGCTGTGAAAAAAACTAGAGGCACAGTTTCTTGAGATAGACTAGCACCTACCTGCCCTGCTTGGTTTTCCTCTCCACATCTCCCATCCTTGGCATGGCATTACCCCCCTGCCACTGCCTCCTAGTTCCCTCTTTCCACACTGCTCTCAGTAGTTTCCAATTTAAAACTCAGTGCAGCACTAGAGTTTCTCATCATCGTTTTTATTCTAACATTACAGAATGACACATCTTCCCCCAGACTCCATCTCACAATCAGACAAACCCTTTTGGCTGTCAGACAGGAAAAAAAATACCAATTCCCTTACGGACACAGACGAGCCCTCAGCTGGAACTGCTAGTCAGGAAGTTACTACTGCTAGACAAGGTGGTCTATAAATACCTCACATAAAATGATGTTAAGACACCACTGCTGTGGCTGTAAAACCAAATATTCAGAAGTTAGGAAATGCCAGAATGATACCCTGTGTACAACCCTGAGTCAGCCCCACAGCCAATCCACTTCAAAAGCTTCTCTAGCTGACATAATGTCCTTGCTCACCTGGATGTTACAGCTGGAGCTGCGCATTCAACCAAGACATTTTTTTCTACTGGAGGATGGCAGGCTGTGTGAAGGGTTTCACCTTAAAACAAAGTACTGGAGATTTCATCATCATTTACCACCTGCCCTCATTTTAGCTGCCCCGTTTCCTCATTCGGTGACTCCTGTGGGAAGCTGCCCTCACAAGGGCTCCCTTGCTTCACTAATGGGGGAAACCAGCAGGGAAAGCCACCCCTGGCCTGCCAAGATGCTCCCTCCACAGCTCAGTGGCCAACTAGGCAGCAGGGAGACAAAATTGAAATCCAAATGGTTTGTCCCTTTCATGTGCTGTAAAAGCATCTTGAACTTTTTCAGCTTTTCCATCTCTGTCACCTTCAAAATGAAATGTTTCATTTTTTAAAGCATTTCAAGCATTATCTTTAAAAATAAACACCAGAGGAACTGCAGTAGATTGCCTGCTGTTATTGACTCTGGAAGGACTGCTGACTGAAGCGCTACACACCAACAGAGCAATAGCGATTTAATGTTCATTAGTGTTTAGAGCAGTATCTCAGTGAGAAGATTAAGAGGCCAGGAAAACCACTGAATTTCTATTCTTTGTGATTCAAGGTAAGAAAATGCATTCAGCATTTTCCTGTTCAAATTCACCCGGAGACGTGACCACAAAGGGAGATAAGACGTCCCCTCCAGTACTCACAAATTCTTTTAAAGGATGATTTAAAAATAAAATATTGTTCTGTGAGGGTGAATCTTGATAATGCAGCCTTACAGTATCTTTCAGAGGAAACAAAAGGAAAGGTGGAATGCTGCTACAGCTCAGAAATTGCTTTGTTATCTGACTAACACTTGGTGCAGAGCAGACTCCAGTCTTGGCATCTATCACAAAGCATCAGAAGAACAGCACCAAGTTACAATTTTTAAATTACAGTGGAAAGAGGCTATTATTTTGACTTTGTAGGACTATGATAGAAGCCAGCTCTCTGCTATCTAGAATAGCTATTTTCCCTCTCAGCATGTTCATTTCTCAGAATCTGCCTGTTTGGGGCTCATTAGGGTTGTTTGTTTTTTGGGTTTTTTTGTCCAAATATTTTTGCCTTCTTACAGTCACAAAGAACAGGACTGAAAGAAAGTCAGCAAGTTTTTTTTTTTCTTTTGCTGTTGGTTTCCCTACTGATATATTTGCTAATACAGTAATTAAAAGCAAATTACACTCCTCCATAGCTACAGAAGTAATTATGGGCCATGTCTAATAACAGTTGCCAAAACAACTAACAAACTACCTCACAGAGCACTTTTTCCTCTGTGGGCCTCTAACAAGCTCAGCAGCTTCTTTCCTTTCCCAGCTAATCTGTCTCAGCACTAAATGGATATAAATACCATCCTCAAAATGTATCTACAGTTTCGTTGTCCTCTGGCTCCTCACTACAGATCAAATCTTAGCTGATGTCAGAGGTGAGATGCCCCAGAGCACAGGGACAGGCAAAGCTGCAGAGTAAGGCCTTGAACTCAGCAAACTGTCATTTCCCGTATTTATCCAGCTCCATGGCTCCACACCCCTGCTCCTCTCTAACTATTTCCTTTACAATCTCCATCCTCCCACACCATCCCTTTCTTCCCTTGCCTATTTCCTTCAGCATTACCCTGGCAAGCCCACCAGAGCACAGATCCATTCTTGAAGAGTTCAGGTGCCTCACATTAAAGCCACACTTGGTAGGAGACATCAAAGTGGTAAGAGGGCCATAACATGATGTGCTGCAATCCTGTAACAGTACTGAGGGACAAAGAGAGAAAACCTTCTCACTTTCTCATTCTTCTCCAAGGAGTTCACCATTCCTCTTGGCTCCTTTCTAGACCTCTGTTTCCGGAGGGCCAAGTGCTGTGAGCAGCTACTAGGGAGCACTGCTCACCCCTGGAGAAGAAGCAGGCATTTGTGGCTATGAAATGCAATTATGTCCCAGCACATCCACAAACTAAAGGGACAAGCTCCCCTCCTGTGATGGAAACACTCTCCCTGGAACAATTGAAGTCCTACTCTGTTTCCCACACTCATGACATAAAAACTGGTTTTTATGTTATCCTTCGTGCCTTTTAGCCTAGGCACTAAAGATTATGGTCATTTGTTTCCTTATAACAGATGCAAGGCATTACTCAACACATGTGATAAGAATGCATCAAAGAGAGAAGCTGTAAAATATTTCTGGTGCTGTATTAACACTGAGAAAGACAAGAAAGTGAAAAGCAGACTGAAAGGCAGGCTTTTTAAACTAGATTTATGATATAGAAGACCTTAAATTTCTTTTCAATCAACATTTCAAGAGAAGAAAAAGCTGAATTTGGGCAAGCTCACATCTTTTTTTCCTTCCGGTTTGTACTGTCTTTCATCTCACATCTGACTAAGCCACATAATTCAAAGATGAGTGGTTAGGTCACATTTAGTGTCAGTGAAATGCGTCTAAACAACAGCCCCAGAGATCAATATAACCCTTTGCACATGCAACCTCCTAGGGAGCCCAAGAATGCTGAAGACAATTATTAAAAATTAAGACAAGAAAAGCATTTTTGTGTTACCCTCCTTCTAATTTTTAAGAATCAAAGGTGTTGAAAATCATATATCCTCAGGGGTTTTCTTTATTTCCTCTGTAATAATGAGCTATGCAACACATTCTGGTTTGTTTTTTTCTCCAGCAATGCACTACTTCATCTTAAAGCAGGAAAAATAAACTTACTTTTCTGGAATAAGCCTGGAGTGACACAAAACTAAATCAAATCATTGCCTGGCCTTTTTATTCTTTTATGGATTAGCTATTGTTGTATTTGGTATAGTTCTTGTCTCACTGAAGTTCAGGGAACTTTGCCATTTACTGCAAGAAAATAAAGAAATGTTCTGGCTCTCTCCATATCACCATTTTTCTAATTAATATCACCAATATGATTAAGTACATCTAATATTTCTGCCAAGGGAGCAGAATATGTATCCCCATGAGGGTACATGTGCAGCAATTTCCAGACTTCACTTAGGCTCTTCTGCTGGTAACAAGTTTTCTGTTTTCATAAGGATTTTATTTATTTTACATTTGACACTCTCAGTATGCATTATTTGTTGAAGTGGCTTCTTTCACTATCCATCTTCCCTCTTTAGCACAATTTAGTACAATTCTCCAATTTATTTGGCTCCAGAGTCAAATTTATGTCATGTGCTTTGCCAGACAGTGAAAACACAGTCTCATACAGGCATTTAAATCAACTTGTTCATAAGCTCTCCGTCCTGGGGAGTCACTCTATTGAGAAGAATTTATTACCAAAATACAAAACTATGTATCTGTAGAAATAAATCTGTAGCTGCAGTACATATATCAGCCAAGGAAAGCAGATCAGGTAAGGTAGTGCCTTGTAAACAAATGCTTTGAATTAATGCTTGTGCTATGTGAAATAGATTTTACAGCACTCCTGAAAAAAGAGTCCAACACATTCTTCTCAGCACTCACCTCCTATCTTACTGTGACTGCAGTCCTCAGAGATATGATGCATCTGTAAGAACTCATCACTATATACTCCTCAGGTTGTTTTTCAACCTTAGCACTTTAAAAGCCATTAGAAATGGACTACGAGACTTCTGGCACTCAGGAATCTGGAAGTTTCTCAGTTCCCATCTATGACCTTGGTGTTTGATGAGCCTCTGCAACTGTAGTCTCCTAAAAATCTACCCTGTCATTGCCAGCCCATTCATTGCCCCTCCTTAAATCCCGGCACTGGCTGTGGCAGGATTGTCCTTTTCCTGTCTCATCCTGTCTCATCCTTCCCACCATCACTCTTGCCTGGACCTGGGGGGAGCAGGGAGGAGCCTTGCAGGACAGGCACACAGGGACTGAAATCATGGCAGGGAGCTTGGAGAACAGTTGCACAGAGGGTGCCTGATTCTGGTAGTCGGGGTGCTCAAACACAGATTCACCTAGCAGGTATTTTTTGCTACAAACATTTATATGGGTCAAGCTCTGGCCCACATTTGAGGGAGGATCCCAGCCATACCTAAGCAAATAACTGACCATATATTCTGGATGAGCTGAGCAAGAACGAGTGCTCAACCCATCCACAGACATCCTGAACCTTCTGCAAAACACTTGTTCTCAAGCTAAGCACCTGTAGAGCTATCACCTAGAAATAACCAGCAGAAACAGAGCTCAGGAGTCTGAGGCCTGCTGAAAAGCCACTCTTAACTTTGCAAGGAAGACAAGGACAATGACTATAGAACTGGACAGTGCTCGCTTGCATAAGGCTGCACACACACACAGGTATTGGCAGCAGTATTACTTTTCACTTTGTCTCTCTTGTAGCAATAAAAGACTCTACATCCAAGGTAAACTTGAACTGAAGGAGATGCAGCAAAGAACTGGTAGGACCATTAGGAGAAGAAGCTAGAAGAACTTGGCAGACATAACAGCAAAAGGAAGACTGGGCAGAGGTACAAGAGGATAAACATCAGCAATTATGCATCTAATGGACCTACAAGGCTATACTGGCCCAAGAGCAAAAGGATATAAAACAAGCCTGACTAACTCTGTCTGCGAAATAGGGGAAGGTTTCAGATTGTCTCAGCAGTGTAGTTCCAGAAGGGCTTTTAAAAGGAAAAGCACTCACAACACACTGGGTCTGGGGCAGAAATCACCTGTGGCACATAGGGCATGTGGAAGTACTCACTGCAGACGGCTCTGTGCAGGGATCTAGCTGCTCAGCACAAGGGATAGCTACCTGTGCCAAGCCCTGCTGATCAAAACATTGATGGTCCAGGGCTGAAGTTCGATTTATAGTTGATAAAGTCAGGAGCAGGAGCATAAAGAAGTCAAGGTGAAAGCTTTATGAAAAGTGTCTATAGCAGAGTTCGATTTATAGTTTATAACCCTTTTTTTATTTTGGACTTAATTAGGCTGAATAATTAGCATTCAGCTTGACAATGTGTGAGCCAGCCAAGTGATTTAATTTTGAAACATACTCACTTTTCTTATACTGTTAAGGAAACAAAACAAGGAATAAATTCAGTACAGTATTTCATTAGAAGTGCATCTTTAAAGGTGCATTGCTATTGATATGGGACACAATTCAATCTTGTCATAAAACAGGTGTAACATCAGGGCTGGGTTTGGCCAACTTTATTAACTCTTCAATGGTAATTTGTTTAACCTATAGAACTGAATATGACTGAATTATGTTCTAAACTTATGTTCAGACCATCAAGACAGGGAAACAGAGGTTTAATCATCCTGTGTCATGTCAAATATTACATTGCAGAAGAAAATTGTTCACCTTAGAGGTAATCAGCACCTCAGATCTAACAAAAGCCATGCCAGATGCAGAGCAACACAAACACTTCTAATTTAACTACAGAATTCTAAGATTTTCTGCTTTAAGCATCCCATCTATCAGCTGCATAATCATGGGTAAGAAACAATGGAGTCCTTCCAGGTTTACATCAGTGTAAATGACAGCAGAATATGGACACTAAAGTTCAGCATGTCAGAAACAGTAAACATTGAAGGGCAAAGATGTATTTGAGGCATTCCACAGAAGACTTTCTGAATCAAATATATCTGGAGGAGAAAAGACTTGGATTGAAAAGGAGAGGAAAATAATAATTTGTGAAGAATGAATAAAACCTGCAGTTTTGGAAGGAAAGAATTAAGAAAAAATAAAGACTAGTACAAACGACAGGTAAGTGTAGGGTGCAATTCAAGGGAAGATAAAAGGGTAAATAACAAAATAAATCACAGAGGGGGAGTACTACCTAGAAGAAGAAAAAGCAGCCAGTTAGAAGAGGTTTAGCTGGTCTAAGCTCAGCACAAAATCTTTAAAAGGAATTGCAGGAGAAGAAGAGGAAGGGGTAAATGATCCATAAGCAGAGAGAGATGACAGCCTGCCCCAGCTTTGTGGCATTCACGCTTTTTTGTGAGTGAAGAACCACATATCAAGAGATGTCAACCCTTTCTTTAACCTATCCCAGGAATCCAAAGGCCTGTACCATACCTTGCCAGCAAGGGAGGTCTTCCAGGATGCTGGTTACATACCTCATCACACCCTCATGCTAGTTATTAAAGCAAAGAGGGAGAAGCCCTGACATTCTCTGACTTAAGGCATGGAACCTGAGGCTGCAACAGCTCACTTGGTTTCTGACCCTCTTCCATAACCACCCTCATCCTCAGGAACTGGCAAAGAATGTGGAAGGTCAGCCCATGATATGGACCCACCTGAACACCTTCAGGTTTTTTCAGCCCAGAGGCATCACACAACCTCTTTTGCACTTGTGTGAAAGACAGTAAATCACAGTCTCTTGTGGTCAGAGCAGCACCCTGGTCAAAAAGGAGATAGAACAGCACAGACTGTTCCTTCATGATTTATCGGTGAGGCGTTCCGTGCCGGTGCAGCGAGGAGGCGGCTTCCCACCACACATTGTGATGCACTGGCACGAGCCAGGGTGCAGATTGGCAAGGCAAAAGCAGAAAGCTATTATTTTTGAGATTGTTCTGTTCTGGAACTACAGATACTCTGCAAATTGAATTCATATTGATAGTATGTAGTAAGCAAACTATTTTTTCAGAAAGAGAAAACTTCCAGTCTGTTCTCAGCTATGCAGAGAGCAGTGCCATATTTCAGAACAAACAGTATTAATTTTCCTTCTCCGCACTCAGATTAAAATAGGATTTAATTCTATGACCAGAAAAAATACCATTAATAACTGGCTTATTCCCTGACACTGTACCTAATAAAAATATACTGGCTAATATTTTTCTTTCATTCTGTCTGTACCACAGGTACCTTTGAGAACCAGAGTCAAAACATCTTCTGGCACTGATCGAATGAAGCCATGCTATTTTACAGTTATTACATGCCATTGGGGAAAAAAAGAAAAAGAGAAGAGAAGAGAAGAGAAGAGAAGAGAAGAGAAGAGAAGAAACAACAAAACCCCCCCAAAAAAATCCTTAACCACAAACGTAAAGATTTACTCAAATCTGCCTTTACCCCCAAGGATTGCATTTTCAAGGACTGACTTAGGAAACCACTTTACTGGGTCTCTGGAGACTTTCTGCTGGTCAGAGTAGGGAATTAATGCAAAGAAAATGTGTAAAGAGAAGAAATGAAGGTTTACTTTACATAATGAGGTGATTGGTGTGAATGCAAACATTGTCAGCGACTGGCTTCTGGTACTGGGGTTTGCAGGGCTTGAAGCAGCTTGAAACTACTGAATCTTTAAGGGAGAAAAAAAAGGAAAGAAGAAAATGTAATGACTCTATTGTTTTATCACGGGTAAATTTTGATGTAATGACTCTCTGCTTAGCATTAGTAACTTTGCCAGTTAGATTCCACAGGGCAAGATCTGTGACTCCAGCACAGCCACATACAAGCTGGGCTAAATGATGTCCACTAAAGCCATGGAGAGAATTCACTTCATCCATAAAGAGATAAGATTAAAAAATGCTAGAAATTTAAATGCAGTGTCTATTTGTTGACATATAGATATTTGTTTTATATAGAATTTGAATATTATCAGAGTCAAGCTCTCAGGATCTTAAATGAAGCTGTGACATTATCCAACACAGACAAGCCTGGATGTGCCAGTTGAACCTATGGCAGTGAAGAGCTGTACTGTTAACAGAGCTCAAAAGATAAATCTGGTCTTTACAGGCACAGGCAATGGCATGGCTCTGGAGAATGAAATCCCTTTGAGAAAATGGCTTTTACCTGACAAATCACTGTCCTGCAAGAAAAAACTCCTACCCTGTAGATTTGGAAGAACGTGACAGAAACCCCGACCTTCCTAAAGTTAAAAAAACATCATTTTTAAGAATAATTACATCAGGTTACACTGAGAAATTCAGAAATATGACTTCTCTTTCTAGAGGTCATATGGGAGAAAAGATAGAGTACGTGGGGATTTTTTGGAATGGTAAACTGCAGTTTTAGGAGATTTTAAAAGATCAGAAGCACAGCTTGATCTAATCAAGGACAGCTGTTCCTTTGAAAATCAGCATCCTTGCTAGATCAGAAAGCAAAAATGGAAGGGTTGGACAAAAAAAAATTTGGTCCAGTTGAAAAAAACTTTTCCTTACAATCAATTGTAATTATTTTATTTCCATTATAAAAGGCTAAACCATTTTGGCTCACTTTTTCAGTCTGCATTGCATTTGAATGTAAGTAAATAATCATTTCAAGTTGAAAAATTTTGAAAAGGTGCTACAGGAATTTTAAATTGCATTTAAAATATGACAGTATATACTCTGATAACTTGTGAAAGAAAACTCTGGGAAATATTAAAAAATTATTATTTATCAAAACAAGCTTCATTATTTATAAGATGCAATTAATGCATACAAATATAGTATAAAATTCATCGTTATATATACCAGTAAGCTTTTAGAAAAATCTGAAAACTTTCAATATTATAATTGTCATTAAATGGTAAATGTTTAGGGATATTTTTCAACTAAGATGTAATTTGGAATACAATTTTTTGAACTAATTCTTTAGAAACAAATTCTAGAATCTGAGTTAAAATTAAATCAGTCTGAAAGTTATGAAATAAATACAGTCTTAGTTTAGCTGTATTCAAAGCCCTCCCTCTTAAACTTGCTTATGTAGAATTTCCATTAAACAGACTAGATTATATTTCACTCATATTTCACATGTATGAAAACGGTGCTGAACCAATGACGTAAGATAAAATGTCTTAGACTACAGATTTAAAGTTAGTAAATGAGCACTATATTTTCAATCTTTGCCTATGTACATCCTATTTTAATTCAGGTTAATGATTCAGCAAAACAAAACCAATTCCCATTTCATTCCTGTAGTGAAGAAGCAGCCTAATTTGACGTAAAATCATAATTAAAACCATAATTCTAAAGAAAACTCTTTTTAAGTGATATCCTTATGTTTAACTGGAGTTTCAGGATGATTGTTAGTCACGGAGGTGACACAGCAGAGAGAAGCTGTGAAATTCCTTGCGTAGCTGTCGTGTTTGCGTCCCTGAATAATTGTATCACAAAAATAACATGGCCTCTTTTATAAAGCCATGAGAGGCCATTCTAAATGCTGTGTAAACTCACACCAGACAGGTCAGGTCTCCTGCCCTGACGATAAATATACACCGCTGTGTTTTCCCAGAAGCAGGACACAACTTCTCCCCTAAGGTTCATGGAGGTTTCTGTGTTTAGAGCATCCTCTTCTCACCCCAGATGTGAGAGCCAGCAGTTACAGAGTGATTTCAGCAGCAGCTGGTTTTCAGCAATATCAGGACAGCAGGCCAAGCTCCTCCCTGGTAAACTCCATCGCCTAGCATTATTTCACCTTTTATTTTAAACAGATTTGGCCCTGTCACCAGGCTTTCCAAACAATACTGCTGCAATTTCATGCAGGCACCGAAAAGAAGACGAAAAATGAAAATAAATAATACATATGCATATCATTGACATGATCACCTAAATAAATCCAAGCCAATAAAACAGAAAGATGACACTGCCGAAAAAAAGACAAACAATGTCAGAGAAAATCAAAAGACATCCTGGTTAGTTTTTTTTTTTAATTCTTTTCTATACATAAACAATGCTAAATACTTTGGATTGCTCAGAGAACTTAGTTTTTAAAAGCAAATTTCTTTTCTGGTCTCCATAAAAACTGGTAGATCTACTTGAAAGCAATCCAAAAAAAGAGAGACAAGGAATGGAAGGAGTCCTGGCTTTTCTTGTCACATCAATAGCCAACACAGTACAAGAAGGAATTTATTTCTGGTCTCTGCCTGTGTTTCCACAGTGCAATGGAGAACTGCTAACACACAGTGCCTCACATCAGCTTAGCCATCAGTGAGACCGAGACAAAATGCTGGCCAGGATAACAGGTAACACAGGGTACCTGGAGATGTGGCTAAAGACACAACCAGCACTGAAATGCACAGAAAAGAATGGGAATAAGAGCATTCCTGGCGATGCTTTGTCGAGCCTGGAGCAGCTTGTGGTACAGTGGATGAGCACTGTGAGCCTTCCAGACACACAGAGATGCAACACCTTGGCTGAGTGCTTTACTTGCTCTCACTGTAGCATTCCCTAATGGCAGCAAGAGAATGAGAAGCATTTTCTTCAGAACAGTGGAGAATAAACCACAAATTGAGTGCTCTTTTCCAAAGGGTATTTTTCAGGGGAAGGACGCATTCACCTGAGGTTTTCTACTGTTATATTTTATAACTCTTTCCATTGCTTGCATTTTCTCCTGCTGAAAAGAATTTTTATTTTACCATGTAAAGAGGTATTTCTGCGTCCTTGTACTCCCTCAGTTGTAGGTTTGGATGCATGTTCTCCTTTTATCTCTAGTCATCATCTCTCAACCAACAAAATCTCCCAGTTCATGGTCTTCCTCAAAAACAAATTCTGCCAAGACTCACTCATGATTTTTCTATTCTTCTCTGAATTATTGCCTTGATTTTAGTCATCAGAATCCCCAAATCAAAAACCTGTATTTGATACATGGCCAGCAATAAACCAGTGCTTTATGAGGGTGTTTTCCCTCAGTACTAAACAAATGTCTAGCGAGGTTAGAGAGGTAAGTGTGTTTTCTAAGCAGAGTACATGCTTTGAGAGAAAGGTTGGGAACCAAACACAGGTTTAGAAATCCCAATCAATGTAAAATTTTGCATTGTGCCACGTAGAATTTTATTTTTCAAAATACATATAATCTGCCTTCTCATCAGTGATAATTTGTGGAACCAGTTTTTAAGCAGGTATCTCCTGGTATTTCTGAAACCTGCAAGGAGCGATGGTTAACATCTGTTGAAAGAGGAGAATTTTCTCTTCATTTTGCTAGTGCCTTTCCCATTATATTTCCCTTCTACCATCTACCAAAAAAGTAGATCTGATGGAAAATGATGAAGAAAGCATACAGATATCTATCCAAGAACTTTGTGCTGCTGATGGCATGGCAGTGGCTGACTTTATTTAGCACCTCCAAACAAGTGAGTAGGATGCAGAAAACACAGCAACCAAGAAGGAACGGCATTTCATAGTCCAGTCCATGACAGATCAGCATAGTATGACACTGGAATGCAAGATTCAGGAAAAAATTTCCGCATTATGCCACATGGAAACAGAAGAAATGAATCCCGAGGTTTGAGGAATACACTAGGGAGGACACACTTAGTCTTCAAAAGAATTAACACTCTTCCAAAGCTTCTCTAGCCACAAGGGTGGACTTTAAACCTCATATTGTCCAGGCTGTCCATTTCCAAAATGCAATCCCAAATACAACATGAATGGAAGAAGTGATGGAATCAGTTTTCAGTAAGAAAAAAAGGGAAACAATGTTATTATGGTTTTTTTAATAGATTTGTTCATTAAGTAGCTGTCACAAAAATACATACTAGATCTGATTTTCACCTACTGGTGTGAACTCACTCACAGCAGAAGGGGCTCTGGAAGACCAACTCTTAGAGCAACTCAGAGCCCAGTACCTCTTCTTCTCCTTTTCTCTCTCCTGAACACAGTTGCTTCACAGGCAGCCAACTCCCTGGCTAAGGGCAGCATCTCCATGGAGTTCCCAGCAGTGCCTTAACATGCTGGGAGTGCAAAGACACCCAGGATTTTGTGAGTTCCATTGGGTATGTATTAGCTGCGACTGAAGCCATTATTTGAGAGTCATTCTACAACTGTATCACATTGTTAGAGTGGCCATTGAGGGTTTTCAGTAGTCACATATATATGCCCTTGGAGTCATGCCTCTGTCCCATCACTATTCATGAAAATAACTGAAAAATGCTCCATAAGTTAATGCCATAATGACATAATAAAGCTGCTTGAAAACTGACTATGCCCCTCTCTGACTAAATACCCTGCAAAAAGCTGCAATGAGAAATTTTAAATAGAAGATACAATGGTCACAAAAAAAGGATTGAAAAAATCATCTAGACTCACTGAAATATTTGTTTTAACTATTTTTTTCCAAACATTTTCAATTCAAAATGAAATTAAATGTATCTCTATACCCCATAAATGTTTCATGCCACCTATGTCAAGCTCTTCAATAAAAATCTCTGTTGTCTTTCTAAATGCCACTGCATGCATAATTTTTTAAAATAATCTTGCTTTTATAAAGCCCAATATAAAATGTTCCAGCTGAAATTTTCCAACAAGTTCCTTTCTGAAGAGGCTGAAAGAACACAATTACATTTCAAGAAGAAATCAGGGCTAACGACCAGTCATAGGGTGGAACCTGTACAGGAACTACAGGCATGAGAAAACCACCAAAAAGATGAGCTGGTATCTGCCACAGAGCAGCGAATGCCCACATCTGGGAAAAGCTCAGTTTAGGGACTCTGCTTGTGTTCATGCTTCTCTGCAGTATAATTAAGCCCAAAAGCCACAACAGCCTTAATCAGATGATTACAGCAAAGCTACGTATGGCCTCACTTAAGGGAAATTCTGTTGGAAATACTTCTCTAACAGAGAAAGACTAAAGAGATTCAGGCATAATTACCTATACTGAAATGAGCAGACCTCGCACATCAATACAACTGCCAAGCAAAATATGAATCTCAGTGTTCCTGTGTGATGGAGTCTCCTGTGAATGGATGTATGCAGTGCAAATGGAAGCTGCAGTGGCACAGGGGGTCATTTGGGGCTGGACTGTCCCCACGACCCTCAGATGCGGATATTTCCTCCCTTTCTATGCACAGCTTCCCGCAGCCTTGCTAAGGTCATGGCGTTGGTAATGCCACTCTGAATCCCAGAAGAACAGCCCTGGATCAGCTGCCTTCCCACCCACCACTTGGACCAGCAGCAGAGTGGCCAGCTCGGCTTCCCACTGCTCCTATGCTGACAGAGGAGGATGGCCAGGCAGGAAAATTGTTCTTCTGCTCAAGGAAAAATTTGGCAAGCCCAGACTCCCAAATATTTCAGAGGCATAACCAATTGGCTGGTTTATTTACATAATTTCTTCCCCATTTTCTCCACCCTAAAGTTTCACTTCATTGTATGTGGGGGCAGAGAAAATTACACCAAACCCAGAGCTCAAGCCAAAGTAAGAGCTGCAGCTTTGCAAGTACATGACAGGAAAGATAATCTTGTCCTAGTATCGCTCACCTTGGCGGACCGCAGTATCTTCTTTTCCCCTGCCAGTGACCAGCCATATCCTCCAACATCCCTTTGTGCTTTTATGTTCTTATTAAGATTCAGGTGGATGATTTCAATGATTCCAGTATATTTAGTCATCACCTTTAGCTGTAAGCAGTTCTGATGGTAACTTTTTTTTAAAGACAAAAATAAGTTTTTTCAATGTTCATTCTTCCCATCAGTCACCTGCAGATTCTTAAAAATTCAGCTTTTAGTCTCTCTAACTCAGTTCCAGTCTTTTTGATAAATCTCAGATGAAACAAGAAGACTAAGAGGGAAAATAGATTTCTAACTTTGATCCAATTTTTAATGTTTAAGAATGGAGTGGGGACTCAAAAGAGATTTGACCAAGTCTCGCTCTTGCCAACAGTCAGTGGGCAAAAAACAATACATTTCTGAGAGCTCCTTTGGGTGAAGAACCTTTCTCATTTGGAGTGGGTACCTCAAACCCCAGCGGTTATGCTTGCATTTCCAGTCATGAATAAAGTGTTCCTAGGGGAAGAGAAGTACCAGAGGCTGAAACCAAATTTATCAGCACAGAAAAGTGCCTAGTAAGAGCAGGTATGGGGCTGTACTTCCCTTCTCAGAGGAGCCCAGCTCCCAGAGCAAGCTGAGCACCCACAAGGGGCAGACGACCAGCCAGAGGCTCTGGTTGTGCTTGCTGGGCCAAGCAGGACATGGGAGAAGATGCAGCAAAGGTGGTAGGTGAGGGCCACGGAGCTGCCGAAGGACACAACTGCAATGAGAGCTGCCTGTGGTAGGCACCCAGAGCAAGCAAAGGGACAACAAGCAGACCTCCGTGTGAAAGAGCACTGCCTGTCACACAGGGACACCTCTGCCTCCCTCCACAGCCTGTCCAGGAGCCCCAAGCACCCTGCCAAGCCAGACTCCCAGAGCAGCCGTGGGGACACCAGCAGGCTGCAGAGCCAGCCAAAGGAGGAAGGCGCAATGCCCCACCAGCTTTGGTGCAAAGACAAAGGAGGAAGGCACAATGCCCCACCAGCTTTTGTACAAAGACAGGGTCTGTGAGGCCATCAGGCTTGAGGATCTCACTACAGGATAAGACATTGCTGGCATTCAGGACCTTGATCTTGCTAATGATGTTCAAATATCATCTTTGCCACCCAATGATGAAGAGGAGGTAAAGCAGCTCCAGTACAAAACTTTCTCTACCCAGCAGAGAAAGAGATACGGTTTGGGCTAAACAGCTGGTGGTAATCTTTAAATATTTGTCAGCTACTCCCATTGTCTCCTGCATTTTCAGTTGCAGCTGTCATAAACAGAAGTGCTATCCATCTGCCTTGGAGAGCCTGGCCAGGAGCCCACTCATTTTGTTGACTTTTTGCTTGTAATTTTTTTCCTCCCTGATTTTTCCCACCCGTTCTTCTGGCACAGGTTTGTGATTCTCCTTCCTCCTCACAATGAGTGCAGATTCAGCAGCATCCTTCCCTCAGGCAGGGACAGATTTGTTGCAGCCACCTGTCCTTTACAGCCTCTCATTTTAACTCTGAAACCAAGTTATTATTTCACAGATCCTGCTTGCCTTTCACTGGCTGTCCCTGTGGCTCCCCTCCAGCACATATCATTAATTTGCAAGAATTTTGAATTTGCTTTCTTCCAATCCAGTCTGCTCATGCTGGTGAAGTCATGAGCCCAAATGAAAGAACTGATGCCCCAAAACCACTGTGAGTTTCCATAATCCCTCCCTAGGGAGCACTGTCCAGTCTCCAGGCAAAATAAATAGACAAGTCTGGTCTCATATGGCTGCAGCACAGGTTTGAAAATGAAGGTATTATCTCATGATTTTGATGTGGAGGTAAGCATGCAAGACCCTGAGACAGCTGAGATTGCCATGTAATGCTATCATTACGTTCTCCTTTCAGAAATATGGCTCACTGCAGGCTACAGGGATTAGTGGTCACTGTGGCTAACACGTAATCACATCGATCCAGAGAGCTGTGCAAGCGTGAGGATAATGCTTCAGAAAACCAGGTGTGACATTGCTCAGAACAAAATCCTTTCTGCATCAGAGGCGTATATGGCCTGGGCTCCGAGGGTGATGCATTCAGAGCTTTCCCCCTGCCTTTGGTTCATCTGCTGGGGGGGACAAAACCAATCTGAACCCTACACCCCTGGAGTGTCCATACTCATCACCTCCAAGAGCTAAACCCAGAGGCAGATTTTAAGACATTCACGAAGATGTTCTGTTATTTTATTGGGTCATTCAGGCTGAGTTTCAAAACACTAAGAATTGATTTTTAGACATGGCACCAAAAAAAAAAAAATTAAATGGGACCAAATCAACATTCAGGGGAAGGGAAAAAATAATCATGTATCATAAAATCATCTCAAACTCGAGCCTCCAAAATCAAACACTCAGATACAATAGTCCATCATAAAACTCCCAGCAGATTTAGGAGCCTGGGGCTCCAGTTTTAATTATACAGTAATGAAACAACTTCTGGCTAGCCTGAAATGAATATTTCTGAGCACATTCCCAAATTATCAGCTGTGTGTTACCATAAAAGCTACAATGAAAAATTCAGAACTAATCCTGATAGAGCAGTAAGTAGAGCTGGACGCAGGCATATACAACAGTACTTTCAATTATAAGTACCAAGATAATGTAAAAAAAGCCTCCAGACTGCATGTGGACATAATTTATAGGAAAATTAAATTGCTGATTCATCCTGGTTAATTTTGATTATGGTAAGATGTGTGCACAGTTGACACATGTGCTAAAAGTAATTCAACTTTGAAGACAGAGCCAGTTCACAGCTTCCAAAGCCAGAATCACCTACTCACAGCCATGTGAGGAAAACAATGAGCTTCTAAAATTGTGCAGAGCAAATACACACGGCCCTATGGGACTTTGTGCTTGTGCTTCTGCAAGAAGAGGTCAGGCTTCTAACTTTCCATCCAATAGGAAGGCAGGCAGGAGATACAGCTTCTTCCCTGGAAACCTTTGCCCTGTCATAGTTGTGGGAAGGAGTCCCTGTTGCTTTAGATGAGCATTACAAGGAGTTTTTTTTTGGCATTACCTGGAAGAGGCATGTAAGAAAATAAGTACATTGAAGGAGTGGATTTGTAAAGAAAGACCAACAAGGACTTTGGGAATAATCTTGGTAAATTATGTGAGGATCCTCCAGGGGTCCAGGTAACTCTCAAGCCCAGAGTACCCCAGCTGAAGCTGACAGAAATGCACCGGGGCATAATGTAACCTACTTATATAGAGATACAAGATATATAGAAAAATACAATTTTTCAGGTGACTCTCCCTTTACAAGACACCATTTATACGATAGATTAGAGATTAGCTTTTTTTAACCCTCACTAGAGGAAGGCAAGCAACTTGTCTTATATAGGTAGATCTTCTTTTCTGAGTCACTATCTGAATTAAGGGTACATAAAGCTCTGTGGATTTCTGCATTTTATAGATGGTTTTCCAGCTAATGAAAGGACCTATTCCTGATTGTCTTTTGCCTCTATCTTCATTCCCCTGCCTTGCATCCTTACTGGTGGTCAGTCAGTCTGTGAGCACAGCTTTCATCATTGCACCCCTACAACAGAAAGACAGTTTTATGGACCTTGAAAGAGATGAGCAAATAGTCCACTACCTCCTTAAACTGCATGAAACTACATGAAGCAGTTTCTCCAGCCAGTTTCCAGTTAGAAGGAAATAATATGATAAAACCAACTTCAGATTTTCCCTTTCTGTGATTTCCCAAATGGGCTCTTCTCAGCAAAAATCTGCAAGGTGGGGATGAGCTGCTCTTCTGTGCATCTGCTGCTGTGGGGCCTTGGCAAAAACAGCTCTCCAGTGCAGGCATGGTCCTGCTCCTGCAGGTGCCACACACTAGAGCAGCCACGTCTCACAGTGCAGATGTATATAAAATGGCACAGAGAGCTGCCTGGCTTCCCCTGTACCTCTGCCCTTTTAAACTTTTTCATGAGGACAGAGACAGTAGGAAACGAGGTAACAGTGCTGAGGAGGCCCTAAATTGTGGGGGTTTCACAGTCCTCTATCTCTGAGGCCATCCCCAGAGTCTCTCCCAGAATCCTGGATCTGGGAAGCTGGAGGTGGGCAAAAGCAAAATGAGGCAGTCAAGCTGGCATACAGATGGTCAGGTTTTACCACCATTCAACTTTGTCTCTGTTGAAACTTTAACTAAATCAAAAGGTGTCTTTGGAAGGCTTGTTTCAATAGAGCAAGATCTTGGCCAACATCTCCCATGAAGTTTTGTGCCACATTGTTGACAGCCTCCCCCACATCATATCATATCACCAAGTCACTGGCTGTCACATCTCCTGCTGTCCTGTTAACACGGTCCTCTTCTCATGTAGGGCTGAAGTGGCATTAAATTTCTGGATGGATTGTTTCCACCTAACATATGACAGAGAGCTGTCAGCACAAAGTCAGCTGAGAAAGTCCCTGGGGTTTGCTGTCGATTCAGACACCACAACCCTAAGGAAGTTTGTTTGTCTGGGGAGAGTCTGATTTATATGTCTAATACAGTAAGGCATCTGCACCTTTTATTGTGATTGCTTTTACTGACTCAAATATTTTTAAAAGAAAATAAGTAATTAAATAAAAGCAGCCTGCTATCAGGAACCAAGGAATAATTTATAAACAGTCACCAAAACTTGAACTGATTCTGACACTTCTCTCAGATATTTACAGGAAAGAGAAATTCATATCAAATGTGCTCTGAAATCTATTTATAAAGGCGAGCTGAGGGATGGAAAATATAAAACACAGAAACATTACCAAATGGATATAAAACTATTTCCAGTACCCTTCATATTGCAACATTTTACCAACAGTAAATACAAAATACATTTATACCAAGTCAGCTTAACACACATTTCCTTAAACCTAAACAGTGCCAAGTTATGAGGACTCCATTCATGTTCCATTTATGTATATTTAGCCATAGACTCGAAAATTAACTAGTCCTAATAAGCAGAGATTTAAACACTGGTATAGCTTCATTACATTGGCAATAATGCATAAGACAATTACCTGGATGAAAACAATTGATTTTTATATTGGACATCATCTGATTAATTTTTTGCTGATAGTCAGTAATACTGTAAGTCAGTTACTCTAGACTTGAATGTTAGTTAAGGACTATGAATAACTGCCTCGATATAGCAGAGCAGCCACACCATCCTTTCAATTAGGCAGGCTTTTCTCTGTCATCCCTTGTGGTTTAGAGTAGTCTGTAAGTAGGACAGTGCAGTTATCCAATAAATTCAGTTTTAAAAAGAAATTATTCATTACTAATAGTGAAACAAAAGCTATTTCATAATCCCTCACAGAATAGGTTTTATAGCATAACAATTGCCTCATTTCCCTTGCTCACAACCACAAGCAAAAATTGCCACTTGACTGCAAAACAGTTTATGTATTTTATAAATACATTAACATGCCTCACATGATATATATGCATATGCATCTCAGAAACACCTTCATTCAGAATCAGAAATTTCTTTAATAAAAATCATAATGATTTTTTATCATAAGCACTAAAATATAATGTTATCAATCTCCTTAGCATAAGAAAACATCATCTAAATGACAAATAACTGATTTTATAAAATCTAGATATAATTAAGATATTTAACAGTCATAATAAAAGCTGATAGAATAACCCAAAACCTTTTTAATCCCAGATTCAGCACAATGTCAGTTTTAGATCCCAACCACACAAATCAACAGCCAGCCTCATGGTTTAAAAAGAGGAAGTCTAAGACCTACAAGAAGTTACAAGACTTTATCTCTGCGTATAGTTGTGAGTAACTGAGCACAAAAAGCAGGTAAAGAAGAAAGGAATGCAGAGCTTAGAGTGATGTTTTTAAAAGGCTTCTTTGGAATCCTGACACATATTGGGCAGTGTGGAAAATTGCAATTGCTGCATCTTTCTCTCTTCCCCCTCGTAGGGAATTAAAGATCACAGTTGCCTCTCTCAAGCACTTCTTCTCAGTTGTGGGTGCAATTCACTGTGGCAGCAATTGTAAAGGAATGTGGTGGAGGCAATTTGCCCACTGAAATTCAAGAAAAAGAAAACTACCTGAGATAATACAATTAAATTAGTAAAGGATAACAATTTCACTTATAACCCTATCAACAGTAAAGCCACAGTTTTTGGTTTGTGTCAGGATTAAATCACAACAGATCTGTACTCTACTCCCTGGAGAATAGAGTATGGGCTCAATATAAGGATATGTTTGCATAGAAACCTTTTGTATGAGAACATTTTTATATTTTGCATGAGAATTTTGCACAGTAAAAATTAGTTTTTCATGGTGTATGGAATTACCCGGTTGAACAGGAGCATTGCCTATAAAATTATACGTAGATATAGCTGAGAGAGAAACCTATTCTAAAACCACTGAATTACATGAACACACCTCCTCAGCAAACCCATTCACACTTGTTCCAGGGTACAAAGATGATCAAATGTTGTATGGCACCTCAAGATCCCCTTGAGATTTAGCTGATTAAGAAAATACGCATCTTAATACATGATCCTTTGGGGTTACTCCTCCATGGAATTTAAAAATGAAGAGCCATTGTGTAATTCTATGGCTAATTTCAAGACATACTGGGACCCCATCCAACAGGCACAGTATTACGGAATTCCTCACAACCGCTATTCATTAAAGAACACTCTGATCCTGGGGTGGAAACAGTGGCTAGTGAGAATTGAGTTGATGACTGCAATTGTATTTACATTTTTAATGACTGGGATATCTATTGTGCTCTGCATGGTTACTGGCCTTTTTGTGTCTGCTGCTTTTGTCTTTTCTGCTACTATCTGCTATATACACATCACCCCCATGGGCAACCTGTGGACTGAAAAAAAGCCCCTGGTAAACAGCTTTGAGTCACAGGGTGGCATAAGGACTTCGAGATCACAACTGCCTGTCTCAAACGCCGTTAAGGCCACAGAAGGACTTTGCCATGAGATAAGCACAGAACAGAGCAGCAGGATGGCACTAACTCCAAGACTGGCAGAGCTGAGATCTGGGTAGCACATCCTGGCTAACACATCCAGACAAAAATTCCCGCTGTGGTTAACTGTAAAGATGCTCATAAGCACATCAGCCATCAAACAAGGATCACCCAAAGTTATGGGACAGATGGCACCTGTGACCACCAGCAGCCACTGAAGCCCCCAGAGAATATTCTTCTGTGGATACCTGGAACTTGGACTGTAAGTTAAACCACCACAGCGGGAACTGGCGGTAAGATAAAGGTGGTACTATTGTCTGGGTGTTATTGCAGACCTAGCATGAGGTTAACAAAGCTGGGGGAGAAGAATGTATCAGCGATAATGGCAGAATTCATGAGCCACAAGAAAAGCCAGCTCAGCAGTTATGCTGAAATCAGCTCAGCCTGGGTAGAAGGTAATTTTGTCAGGGGGAGGTCGTTACCACCAACTCATGGACCACCAACCCAAGAAATCCACTGACTCAGAAGAAGAGAAAGACTGAGCATAGGTCTATTTAGCATTAGAAGCAGGGAATCATTTAAACAATGTAATAAGAGAACTGTGTAGCTAATGAGCATTTATCCCTTTGCTTGCAAAAATGTATAAATAGTGAAAAATTTTGAATGTCCTTAGGATTCCCACCACCGAGAAGCCAAGGGTGAAGAAGGACCAACAGGATGCTGCTGGATCCATGGGTGGTGACTATCTTCTGCTTTGTCTGTCTGTCTGTATCTCCTCTCTTTCTGTTTCTTTCTATCTCTCTTTCTCACATTCGAAGCTAAATGAAATCCATACTATTGACTCCAGCATATGCTCTTGTTTGCCCCTCAATTCGGGTATAGGCATCTCTCAATAACCAGATCATAACACACTTCCTCACAGAGGACAACATCCCCATTAGGAAAGCTGAGAAGAAATTAGCCTGCTCCAAAACAGAATCATGTGCCACCCCAATAAGTGTGGTTATGCTTCATGATTTGTTCTTCATCTCCACATTCTATTTTCTATGTTAATTCTTTATCATTTGCTCGATCTTTGATTCACTATAGCAGACTGATCGCAAGCAGGCAATGGTAACATCACCTTCCACAGGCCAACAGCAACCTGTGTAGGCCTTCAAGAAGGTCTGCAACACCACTGCAAAACAGTACCACAAAAGCAGAACTGAGAAAACAGATCTAGAACGGCCTGATTTATACCCACATGAATACTTGTCCCTCTTCCCACACTCGTGTGACGTTACACAGCCCCTCCACCTCCGCCAGGCACCCCCAGAGCAACCATTTCTCAGATAGAAGGTGTTGGGTTACTTGTTTGCTGCCAGCTGCTGTCGGCTGGACGAACTTCCTTTCCTTACGGTTCTTTTTGTAATATCAAAATTGGTGTGTAGTTCTCGTCTTCATCCTTTAGGAGTAGGCTGTTTCACTAGCTCAGTAAAATGCTGCTTTTCATGTGTAGTGAGAGTACATACTTCTAAAAAAAAGCCCTTTGAGGAGCAGTGGTTTAAATGCAAGTCGTTTCTATTTCTACTTTGATATGTTTCCCCTATTCTTAGGCATTTCTACTCTCTCTATTACATAATTAATCCAGAATTTAAAGATGCAAGACAGCCCATGAAATTAAAAGCAATTTTCATGCATCAACAGAAGTGTCTTTTTTTATTTTTTCTAACATTTTGAGCTGAAAACAGCTAGAATGTAGGATCCTGATCAAATAAGTGTTAAAAAATAATCCTGAAACCTCTGCTGAAGTATGGAGAAAAATGAGAAAAGAAAACTTCAAAGACTAATAAACAAAAGATATAAGTGTAGCAGCAGTCATGTTTTCCTCTCCTGAGGTCAAATCTCATGTTAGTAAAGTTAATGAAAAAATCAGCATTAATTTCAATGGAATTTCTCCCCTGACTTGACATACTGTGGGTGTGCCATGGTATCAAGGCAGGATTAGACCCTCAACACCAGCTCTTCTGTTAGCAGCCCTCAGCATTGCAGGTTACTGCAGCTACAGGAGATAATGATTTTCGGCTTTTAGAATTTTAAAAATGCAAATTAAGTACAGTCCCAGCAGAAAAATTCACATGTATGTATTGTGCTACATCCTGTGTTATTTAAACACTCATTAGTGTTTAGGAGGACCTGCAAACCACCAGCAAGATTTATTTTCTGACACAGGTTCTCTTTGAAAGTTTCCACCGGCTAACCATGGCACTTTTCCATTTCACCACTCATCATCAAGATGGTGTCAGAAATTAAGTATCTCAGGAAGTATCACGGAAGGACAATATTTTTTCAAGTTAGGTCTCATTTTGTATCAGCATCTTTACCATGTAAGCTCTAAAGGAAAATAAATTTAATAAGAGCCATCTGTGACATAAAACTGCAGAAGAAATAATTAAGATTAGTAGCAGACTTGGTTTCTGAATGAAGATATACAATGTATAATGCAGGTTTATGAATCCACTTTATCTAAATGATTAGTAGCTCAGTTTTTTGTTGATGGCATTTAGGGCATGAAGAATCATGCTGGTATATTAACCATTTGATTAACAACTTGTATGATTAAAAAAATAAGAAAAAGAAAGCACTATTCAGTTCTCTGACTCAGTCAAAGACTATAAATTTCTCACACATAAATACATTTAAGAACTGTGATGTGATAAATGGACAGAAGGAAATCTTCACATTCACACAGCTTATTTAAACCTTGTTCTCTGGAGTCTTGCAGAGCATATATAGCTTTTCATTTTCCTTTCAGAAATTTCATTTCAGAAGCACCTTAGGAACAGCTATTTTTGGCCAACACATATCATTGTAGGGATGCTAGTGCTAATCTACTGACAAAGCCGCCTAAGGATGCCCTGAAATTAAGCTCAGCAGACGAGGAAGGGAGTACAGAGTTGCTCTTAGATCCTCATCCTTCAGAAGAAGTTTAAGTCTGTGCTCTTCAGTGAGTGCTTTCAAACAGTCCATACCACCTTTTCCACCTCCAAAATCTTTATTATGTATCATTTTCTATGCATATTAGGATATATTTTATTGTTTATAAAGCTATATTTTCCTCATGTTAAGCTGCCAATGAAATTCAAGAGATGACAGAGACTTTAAAAAGTGATTAGAGTCTGCAAGTATTTAAGTAAAGATCTCCTCCATTCTTTGAGAAGGTTTAGAAACGTGTCTGCCCTTCATATGTCCTATTATCAGACAAAAACATACTCCATAATTTTATGCTCCAAAAACTTCTGGAAGCAAGTATTGAGCAAAAGACCTCGTAATTGACTTTTAAGAATGATGGAAATTACAGTATTGTTTTACACGTGAAAAATGAAGGTTATTCTTCAAGGCTGGGTATTTCATCCTACACTGTATGAATACATTGTGACTGACATTGGCACCCCAAAAGGAATGGATGAAAATGTTCTTCTGTTGCATAAAGCAGCTCATTCGAATTGGTCAATCATTACATGCTACATATGGATTTCATGCTACTTAAGAAGCTCAATTATTTAAACATCCCCAAATCTAATAGCCTATGAGGTGCCTGCAGCTCCTCATTCATATTTGCATCCATTCATATTTAGAGGTGGGATGAAATACAAACTGTTCAAATCCAGGAAACACATTCCAGAAAAAGTCCTCTAAATTCAAATAAAGTTCAAATAATGTTCATCTGAAAGTAACACAAAACTTTCCCCTTGCTTTATTTTATCATTTACACTTGTACCTTGGGTATCTAAAGGTTTTAATTCAAGGCTGGTGCTGCTACTACTCCTTCTCCTCCAGTAAAACCAGGAGTAAAAGAAGTTGATGCAGACTCTGTAGGTTGGCAGATACTTCAATTAAGCTAGATTTCAGCAGTTCTGTACTTTGGAATGATCACCTGCCATGTCAGTGAAGTACTGCTAAAACAAACTTGAAAGATCACATGGCAAAGATTTATGCCTAATGAATATGTAACTTAAGAGAAATAGCTAAACTCATACCAACAAGATTATCCTGAAAGGCATCTTCTTCAATAAAATTTTAAAAATCATTATCATATCAATTTCAATATTCTGTTATGCCATCAATCAGCATTAACAACAGAAATTTTTTTTAAGAAAGGAATTATAGATTCAGGATTGCATTTTCTTAGTGAGATTTTTTTTTCCTTATTTTCTTATTGTAATATTTCCACTTCATGTCTACTAATCAGTCTCTCTTGTAGCAGATTTATTTGGATGAACAGTATTTGCATAGTGCTCTGAATTCTCTTTTAGACATGCAGTGTGGTCCAAGTGAAAGGCTGGATCTCAGGAGACCATGGGTTACCACTGACCTTGCCACTGACCATGTTTATTTTCATTATCTCTCTGTGTCCCCATTTTCCTCATTTCCAAGGTCAGAAGGTCAAAATATCTGGAGAGAAGCTGTCACATTTTGTGTGCCCTCCTCTCACTGGGCTCTGCAGTAATACCAATCTATGTAGTAAAAACTTGTTCTTTCCCCTGAATTACTAGCACCTGAGTGCAAGATTGTGTTCTCAGAGAGCAAGCAATTCAAGATTAGGCTTTTAAGAATAAAAAAGGGCTTTTTAGGTCACTTCTATATAAAGTATGAACCCTTGTGCTCTATCAAGGTGTAAGTGCAGTATACGGCATCCTATTCTTATTTCATCTCTTTTAGACTAAATACTTCTTAGCAATCCCTTACCAACTATATCAAGTTTTATCTTCCATGATGTGAGTGTGCAAAATCTCTCACAAGAGTTCTTGCCTTGCACCCGTCCCAGTAGAGCATTTATACCTGGATTCTCTAGGATGGACTATAGCACCTTTATTTGGAAATCAATCACCAAAGCTGTATCCTGCAAAAGAGAAGATTGAAAAGACAGAAAAACTTGTTACATGACGATCTATGAGCTTTGAACTGCAATTGCCCAACCCAAAAACATAACTGCTGTGTATTTACACTGAAGCCTGTGGCACCTCTAGGAAGTTTGTCCTTGGCATTAGTCATTCTCATATTGATCCTTACGCAGGATCCTCGTTAGACCTGTATTATCCTTTTACCTTGTCTCCCTGGAAACACACAAGTTGCAGACAAAGGGAAATACCCCAACTGCCTATGCAGGCAGGTTTGGATAATAACACACTGCCTTAGTATTTGTCTGTCACTATCTGGACTGTTTTGAGATACCAGCTATGCTGAGCACGCTTTGATTTTAAAGGAGCCCAAGTGCTTGATAATTCTCAAGATCATAGTAAAAATGAGATTTGTTTTTAATTTGTCTATGCAATGCATTAACATCTACCTGTTCACTCCCTCCCCCTTCACGCAGAGTGCCAAATTTGAGCAGTGCAGAGCAGAGTAGAGCAGAGTAGAGCAGAGTAGAATAGAGTAGAATAGAGTAGAGTAGAGTTGGAAGGGACCCACGAAGATTACCGAAGCTCAACTCCTGGCCCTGCACAATACAGCCTCAAGTGTCACGCCCTGTGCCTCAGAGTGTTGTCCAAATACTTCTTGAGCTCTGTCAGGCTTGGTGCTGTGACCACTTCCCTGGGGAGCCTGATCCAGGGCCCAAGCACCCTCCTAAGTTATCCTAAGACACTGGTGAAGAATCATTTCCTAACATCCAAACTAAATCTCCCCTGGCACAGCTTATTTCCACAGTAAATGGAAGTGCATTCACTCCTGGCTTTAAAAAAACCTGCCACGTTCTCTGACAGAATGGCACCTAAAAGAACCCCACTGAAAATCACAACTTTGAGCAGCTCTTGATATTTTGGTTTTTTTAAATCCAGGATTGATCTTAACTGTACTAGTCCATCAACAGTATTGATAATTCCCACTTATTCCATTCCACCAATACAAGCTTAAAAAAAATTCAATATTTGAACCTCTGCATTCCTACAATGCCAGGAGAGAGCACAGAGAATACAAATGCACTGAAATCAAAAGGATTTTGCCTATGGTAGAAGTCAGGGTTGGGGGATATTTTGATTCAGGCTTTTTTTAAGCTACATTTCTCATGTCCCAACAGTGTGTACCTGCATCCCAGCAGACATACTTATCCCTTTTTCCATATCTGCTTCCTCCTCTCTTTTCACTCTGGTCAACTGCTGCTTCCTCTTGAGCAATTGAATTGGGCAGGTGCAAGAACATTTGTTTATGCTGTGCACAAGCTGGGGAATGTTATTTTGACACTTGATAGTTCTGCAGCATCCTTGGAGAGTTTTAAAAGCACATCGAAAACTTCATTATTTACAAAGTTTTACAGCTGGGATGCACAAATCACCCATGGCCAATTTGTCAAAGGAATATTTGACTGTATTTTTAGGTATCTACCTTGTGTAGGCTTTGCACAAACAGAGAAAGGTATTTTGTCTCATCTTGCTCTTTTGGGAATTTTAAAATTCTCGTTCCTTCCTTATTCCTCTGTGCTTGATTTTCTTTTTCATTGGGTGGTTTGAGGAAGGAGATTTAGATTGTTGAGTTTTTTGTTTTGTTTGGTCATTTCATCTGCTTTGGTCACTGCAGTGGATGCAAGATGAAATCTGGGGTTTCCTCAGCTCCACTCAGCTTTAGAAGAGAGTCAGAGAGTGGCCGTGATCCTCTGAAGGTGTTCAGGATGTTGCGTAATATTCTAGCCTTCCTTTTTTTGTCTGCAAACCCACAGTTTTTCCAAGGCTTTATCAGCATAGCATGATTTGTATTACTTCTAAGGTCTATTTCCCCTTGATCATTACCATTGCAGCCAATGCTTCTTCTTGCTCTTTTTCCTCCTTCTGAGTCAGACAGTATTTTATACTGAAATATGTGCAGTTGCTCATGTTTTCACTTTCCTTATATCCCTATTCACCTTATCTCCCTTAGCTTAGAAAAACATTAGGGACTGAATTTTAGCAAACAGCCACAGCCTGTATAAAAATTAGCAGGAGCAATGGGTGTCCAGCAGCTCTGAACCATCAGACCCTACCTGCATATTTATGATGAGCTCGTTGACCAAGGAGCTGAGCACCTGCACCAGGCTGGTGGTGTTAATTCTGGTGATTTTATTTCCAGTCTGGCATTATGTGGTGGTTTTAATCAGTGCTTCTGGGAATCTCAGTATTCATCATGGAACTCTGACTCTCATGCACCCAGAGAAAAAAACCACAAAAATACCATCCAGGTGTCAAGGTGGGTCAAAAATGTATTCCAAAATTCTTCATTTTATGAAGTATTAATTTAAGCCATTTCTTTGCATACAGAAGACACAAGCCATAATGTTTAAGTCTTGCAGTAATGCAAAATTTCTAAGCGATTTTCACTTTGTTTCTATGCCAGTGGAAAATATACAAGGTCTCTATTATAGAAACTGGGAAAATATTCATACTGAGTGATGAGTTGGTTTATTTAATGTTCACTTAGAATAAGCCCATAATACTTATGTAATCAAATGTTCCATAAATACTCGAGCAAGCTAAGAATCCGACAGGAATGTTTGCTGGCTTCTTCTGAAGGGTCTATTATTTATCATTCACATAAGTTCTTCCCAAAAGACTGATCCACATTCAATCAGGAAACTGAAGTGAGCTGATGTACAGAACCATCTGAAATCTTGACTATGGTATACTCGTAACAAGCTAGGCATATATATTGTACACACACACTATATAAACCTAATATTATTCATATAAATGACTTGGAAATTAATTTTGGACAGAGAAGGTGACAGGTTTGTAATGTGTTTGCAGACAACATGTAAGCAGAAACAATTTGGATTCACCAGATATTTTCTTGTTCAACTCAGTTTTGTCTTAGAGAAAATATTGTGTTTTCTTCTCTGTAGGGCTCTTATTGGATAAAAATAGGTCTCACAAGGTTGATCTTACTGCAAAATAAATCACGGGAGAATGAAGGACCTTCAGCAGTTTCCTTAACAACATGATAATGGCACAAACATGGCAGCGATGTTTCTGGCACTTGCTATTTTGAGAGGTTTTCATCTCCCTTAGAAAAGAAGAATCCAGTAGGAAACAAGCAAAGGTTTCTTGAAGACAATCACTGCTGCTAGTGGAGAGGAGCCTCACCATACCTCGCAGAGGGGTGCATCAGCCTCATGAACTTCAGGTTTGTCATCTGTCTTGCCCTGGTCCTTCCATTCAGCTTCTCCTGGGGCTGCTGCTGCTGCTGCCAAAAAATAGCTATTGGGAGTTGCCAGAGAAGTCAAAAATTGTCTCACTTTGCTCACTTCTCATTACCTGGGACGGCACTCAGGGAAGAGAAACAAAGTGCTTTATTGCATCCTCTTCCTTCACTGGAAAGGCAGGAGATGAGAACAGCTGGGAAGGGCTGCTCTCCTGCAGCACTGCAGGGTCGTGCTGAGACCTGGCCCATGTCTGATGTTTGGTTATGTCTGTTGTGTTGGTGCTAGGAACATCCCCAGCCAAATACTTCAGATGCAAATATTTAGACGATGGACCATAAATCACATTACATGGAAACGTTTTTCTCTGGATATTTTTTTGTTGCTGTTAATCAAAATGCAAAGAATAAGATGGTTTAGGGGGGTTGGGGCTTTACCCTCTTTTGTGGTACACAAGGCCATTTTTCTCTAATTCTCTATTTGACCTGAAGATAATTGATTGTATGTAAGACTGTGTATGTTCTGGTTCAGTTGTGTGTTTTGAATCACATCTGGTTTAAATAGTAGTTTTTGTCCAAGAAAAAAAAAAATCATCTTCTAAAATGCTTTCATTGTCTGAGCTTTTGTTGGATAAAATTCAAGCTATGATTTTGTACATCAAGGAACTTTATTTCCTCATTCTGCCTCATGTAAGGAACAGATCTGCAGAAATAAATGCAGATTGAGTGGGAGATAAATGTAATCATTCACCAACCATCCCACCATGATGGAAGATAAGTCATATATTAGCAAAATATAACATTATTCTTTCCTCCTCTTCTTCCTCCTATTTTTCTAATTTAAACACACACTATTCCCCACTCAGAAATAGTGAGACTGACTCTCCAGCTTCTCTTGGGGTGGAAACTCTGCCTCACGGATCATCATGCTCCTGCATTATTTCCATCCCAGCCATGCCCAGAGGACTACCGAGATAGGTAGGGCAGAAGTGCAAACTCCTCATCTTGCCTCAGCAATATTACACTTTTTCTGCTACTATGTGTAAAGAATAAATTAAAACAAGAAAAAAAATGACTAAAGACATTTCTGTGGAAGAAGCAATTATTTTTTCAGTTGATTTTAGCTAAGAAGTGACTTCATTGTCAATACTCTTCCATTCCTATTTCAGTTGCTGTTTCTTTGCGTATTGATTTTTTGTACACTTTGCGATTAGTAGCAATTAGCAACACTTGCCTGGCAGCAACGAACATTAAAACAGGTATTTTCTGAAACAGGCTGGATGGGGAGAAATGGTAAACATCATCCATGAAGAACCCAGGCCAGGTTTTAATCTGGTAAAGAAAGCCTTCTGAAAGTCTGTGTAGATGAAGTGAATTTCATAGCAGTGAATCATAGCAGTGAATTTATATTTTTCTGTTCCACAATGTGAAATGCATGAGGAGCCAAGGGCCTCATGGGAAGAAACAGTCTCCTCAAGCAGTGTTCCACCAGGTCATGTCCTCTGAGAGGCAAAGCCCTTCCCGCAAATTGGCTGTGTGTTACACTGGGCTCTATATCAAACTCTGTGGTTTTCAGAATGGGGAAAATAACCTGGATACAGCTGTGGGAACACTTTTAGGTACAGCAAACCTGATAAATACTACATGGAGATAATCCCATGGAATCCCAGTGACACGTGAGCTAGATTGAGACTAGGATTTAGATGTCTACATGGTCTAGACACCAGTTCAGACCTCTCAATCTCTTTACCAGACCAGAATCCTGATCCACCTCCCTCTGCTCCAACATCCCTCAGCTTCAATTTTAGTCCTGAGAGGGATTAAAATTGAGTAGCCAACTCCATGGAATATAAGAATAGATTAACTTAATATGCTTTAGAGAGTCACAAGTGCATTTACTACTATCACAGGAGATTTAGATAAAGTATCCCTTGAAGGTATTTCTGAGAATGGATATGATAACACTTGAACATATTTTAGACTCGTGATCTCTTAAGTTATATAGAAAAGTTAGTTTATGCAGAAGGAAGAGGCTTGTGAAGAAAGTGGAGTATCTAACTGTGGTGATTGCTAGAGGAAGGAGTTTGCAGCTGATTGCCATTGTGTGATGCAGTAATCTGCTACCTGATTAGATGGGCAAGGTAGCCACCAGCAGCCTTTTTCTGCACTGTGCCACTGATTGCAAATGGGACAACTCAAAACCTCAAATTGTTCCAAGCTGCCCCTGAGTCCTTATTATCTGCTGTTAAGAGGGGGTTGACACTGAAAGAGGCATAAAAACATTAGGATGATGTTTTTGCGTATCATGTTTTTTCTGCTGCATCATAAAATTAGTCATAGAATATCCTGAGTTGGAAGGGACCCCCAAGGACCATTGAAGTCCAGCTCCTGGCCCTGCACAAGACAATCCCCAGGGGTCACACCATGTGCTTGAGAGTGTTGTCCAAACACTTCTTGAACTCTGTCAGGCTTGGTGCTGTGACCACTTCCCTGAGGAGCCTATTCCCTGCGCAACCACACTCTGGGTGAAAAACCTTTTCTTAATATCCAACATAAACCTCCCTGCGGGAAATGCAAAAGCTGAGAAAGCTTTCAGCTTGAGCAAGAAAAACAGGTTTCAGAAATAAAGCAAAGATTTTAGGTTCAGCTGCAACTGCAAAAACCAGAAGGTAGAAGAAGATACAATTATCTAGACAGCAAGGGCATTAAAACAAGGGTTAGTGTTTCTAGTAGGTTTGGCTCAGAGAAGTCTTGAAGCTGCAGAAAATGTGCTTAGCAAAGATACTGAAGTTTTAAGCCTAATAATGGAATATTGTGCATTGTTATTACAAGACATACAAGTGAGTATTGTTTGTAACAAGCGTACATGTGCTTTTTAGTGACTGGTTAAAACAGTTGTCTGTAAACTTTAGAAGAATGCTATTAACTAAAAAACTTTTAAAATTTTCTGTAACCAAAAAATTTTGAGTCGTCAGTGCAAGCCTGAACCATTTACCATCTCTTGTGTACATGAAGCTGATGCCCAAATGAAATTAAAAAAAAGCTCCTGGAACGTCTGCCTGGGCCCCCGTCCTGTTTGCAAGGTAACACCAACAACTCCCCAGCACAGCTCCATACCATTCTCTTGGGTTATGTTAGTGGTCATGAGACAGTGTCTGCCCCTCCTCTTGCCCTCNAAACTTTTAAAATTTTCTGTAACCAAAAAATTTTGAGTCATCAGTGCAAGCGTGAACCATTTACCATCTCTTGTGTACATGAAGCTGATGCCCAAATGAAATTAAAAAAAAGCTCCTGGAACGTCTGCCTGGGCCCCCGTCCTGTTTGCAAGGTAACACCAACAACTCCCCAGCACAGCTCCATACCATTCTCTTGGGTTATGTTAGTGGTCATGAGACAGTGTCTGCCCCTCCTCTTGCCCTCATGAGGAAGCTGTAGACTGTGAAGAGGTCTCCCTTTGGTCTCTCCCTCCTCCAGGCTAAACAGACAAAGTGACATCAGCTGCTCCTCATATGGCTTCCCCTTTAAACCCTTCCTCACCTTAATAGGCCTCTTGGATGCCCTCTAATAGCTTTATGTCTTTTTTATATTATAGTGCCCAAAACTGCCCCCAGTACTCNCCAAGACCCTTTCCACAGCACTGCTCTCCAGCCTCTCGTTCCCTAATCTGTCCATACATCCAGGGTTGCCCCATCCCAGGCACAGAGTTCACCACTAGTCTTTGTTGAACATTATATATTTGGTGATTGCCCAACCCTCTAATTTGTCAAGGTCTCTCTGGCTTTGAGGGAGTCAACAGCTCCTCCCAATTTAATATTGTCAAATTTGCTTAGTATCCACTCCAGTGGTGCATCCAAATCATTTATGAAAAACACAGGGCCGAGGGTGGAGCCCTGTGGACCCCCACTAGCGACAGGTCACTCCGTTCACTACAAACCCAACCTGTGAACTGGTTCCTCACCTGCAATTTACCTGCAACCCACCTGTAGGTTCTGCCCCACCAGGAGTCCTGTGCAGCATCAGGAGGCATGCATGACCCTTCTGTCTGGGAAACCTCACTTGCCAGGTGAGGAACTGCTCCTTGATGTCTCACTGGAAGACAGAGGTATGCTCAGGAGGTCCACAGGACAGGAGAGTACAACAGGGCACAGGAGAAGGCATCTGCAGTGTTTGGAGTTCCAGGACAGCCTCCAGGCTAGCTTGAATGCTTGGCTGCCTTTTGACAGCTTGGGGACATGCCTGAGTATGCTGAGAAAGACCCACAGGATCTACAGAGTACAGGTGAACTGAACTTGTTATGCCTTTTGGTGGCTTGCAGCCTGAAGTAGTTCCACAGAAAGCATTTATTGGTACCCTTTATCTCTAGCCAGGGGGCTTTGAGAAATGCTCAGAATAAAGTGCACCCAAGGAAGTCTCTTAAGTCCCCCTAACCCAAGAGCTTTTGCACCATATTACTGCCCGGGAAACCACTAAACTCTCACAGGTCAAAAATTTCTTTCCCAAATCTCAGATCATCTCATCTCTCTTAATATCTCTGCTCTCTCTCTTACAGATTTCATCTATAGACAGCTGTAGCTGAGCTGTACTGCTCCATGGGTGGCCATTTGTCCACAGAACTGTGAAACCATACAAATGCTCGCTTCTATCTTTGAGCAGAGCCACAAAACCTTGAGACTTGAACCATCCTTAGGGCCACAAGAGGTATTAGTTAACATTGTGGTATGTGAAGCTCAGCTGACAAACAGCTTGTAATTGTCTGTCTGTACCCATCAGCTGGGTTACACTGGTACTGTGTTTATTTTGGATGTAATCTTTCATACTATTTAAACCTAGCAAATAAAAAGGAGTAACTTAAACAGTGTCAAGGAGACAGGCTCAAATGCTTTAGACAGGCTTAAATATCTTACAAGTAAGGTCCAGAAGCCCAGCAGAAAACCTGTCAGATCTGGGTTGGAAAGTCAGTCCAGAAATTACCGTTCTGTGTTTGACTTCATCTCTGGAATGAGGGAGACAGATGTCAGGCAAGGATGGGAGGGAATTCAGCCCCAAAAAAGTAAAGAATAATTTATATTTTCACTGGTGCATTGGCTGGGAAAAAAAAGGCTGGGAACCTTGTTTGAAGCCAGTTGCACTCCCCCTGCAAGCATCACCACTCACTGTGCAAGAGTTGCTGTGAGCCAGCTCTAAAGCTCCTCCACATCAGCAACCTAACCCCTGAGGGCACAGAAAATACCAACTCAGCATACACATATCTTCCACTGACAGCCAGGAGAGGGAGTTCAGAAAAAAAAGGGAAAAAAAAAAAATCCCAAAAACCCCCAAACTACCATCTATCAAAACTGTGTCTAAACCAAGCAATCAAAGGCAACTCTCCTGAAAGGATTCCCAGCAGGGAGCATGGAAGGGAAGCAGCAGTGAGTGCAATAAAGCAGCAAAGTCTGTTCTCAGTGCTGCAGCCGTGGTAAATGCCTGAGGATGGCAGCTCTGCAGCACCTGCCTGGTAGAGGTACACTCTCTGGTGCTGCTCTCCAATATTTGAAGATATAGAAGAAAAAGAGATAGAGAGAAAAAGAAAAGCTGCACTGTGGCCTTAGAAAACACGTGTGGTACAAACTGGGCTCATGACACTGGCAGGCACTTCTCCATTTTAGAAAAATAGTAGACCAATAGAGAAAAAACAAGAGTGTGTTTCTGTTTGCGTTTATAAATAAAACACACCACATGTATATGCATAGCCTTTAAATGCTAGATAAGAACATATTGTAAATTCTTTATTTCTGCCAAAAATTTGTATTCACCCAACTAAATAAAATGGAGCATCAACTTTGCTTACGTGGGCCCCAGCAAAATTTGCAGTGGAGCTGCTGCCCCCAGAAAATTGGGTTAAGCTCTTCTGAAATTAGTTTTTTTTTCTTTCTGTAGTTGCCATCACTCCCCTAGAAGCAATTTTTGAAACTTCAAGGGTCAGTGGACTATAGATTAAAAAACACTACTCCAGAAAGCCTGATCACAATCTAAGGCCTGCTGTGCCAAGCGTTTCCAAACATCAGAGGTCATACCCCACCTCAAAATCTTTGCAATAAATAAATGAGATGGAGATAAGAGACACAGGGAATGGGAAGCTCCGAGAAGAAACTCCGCTTGCCTGAGGCCATATGGGTCACCAGCAGAGCCTGTTTGATTTGATGGTCTGCAATTCTCCTAGGAATTAAAAAAAGCCCATTTCCATCCTGGTGTGGGGCAGCAGCAGAACTGAAGGAAAGTGGGTGAGATTCACCAGGCAGAGGCAGCACTAAGGGTTTCAGGGGATTTCCATCTCTCTGCCCAACCCTTCCAGGTTCCACATGCTCATGCCAGGCACTGACCACACCTGCCACATTCATTTAAAATCACTTTTAAGTCTTCTGGGATCTCCTGTCAATCATTTTCACTTCAGCAGCCTTTTAGGAACAACATCAGACAACGCAGCTTCCCATGAGCATTATCAGAGCACTGCACTGCTCTAAGACATGCCCATGCTGAGAGGAGACACCCAGAGAGAGAAAATGAGTTTGCTGCTGCTGCCAGATCTCTGCTATTAGATACAGCTAATAGAGAAAGACACTCCAAATACCTCAGACCAACTGGACGCTCTGCCTTTCCTCCAACCCAACTCTATAGGAGACAGTAACACAATTAAGTAGTAACTGAAATAGATTATGCCATACCTTACTGATGATGTCTTTGCGTCTCTTAAAGCCACATTTCTGGCTTTAAAATGTTTTATTTAGTTGCCTCAGAATTATGTATATATGTACATAAAAGGCCAAATTATCTGCAAATTATATAAAGATGTCACCTGTGTAAATTCATTCGCTACCCCAATGCGAGAAATTCACACAGAATCACCAGCTTTGGAAGAGCTCTGGAAAGGGCAGCCTGCAGGGCATCTGCAGAGCAGGGATCCAGTAGAGCTGTAGGAAGAGTTAACTCAAGCAGTAGGAAATAATAGCTGTCAGTAGGCTGCATTCAAGGATGGAGTGATTTTCCTCTGGATCTGAGGGAACATGGCCATCACTTGAAACAAGCTGAGCATGAGAAGTAAAATATAGAAAGGTTCCTGAAAAAGCAGGCAGAAGAAACAACGACAGAAAAGATGTTGCCATTTCCAGGGAGAGGGAGTCAGTTGCCAGGGCTGGAATAGCCTGGGTGCCATGCTGAGAGTGATGCCTGCACAGCCACCACAGGCTGAAACAGGGAGTGGGAGAGCTACTGCCTTTACCCCTTGTCCTCTGAATTACTCTGACTGCTGAGGACAGTCAGCAAGTGAAGCAGGGCAAGTGATCCCAGAGCAAGAATTTAGTTGTACCCTTTGTCCAGCCTTTTTTAGTTTTGATTCCCAGTCAGAATCCGTTTTGGATTCTGAATCTCAGTACAGCCACTCACACACTTGATAATATACTCAGTCATTGAAGAGTTAACCTGACACAGCTCAGTTCTAGTGGAAATTAAGCCAAAATTTTGTTACATGATATATTGACTGGGAAGGACAGGACAACTTTTTTTTATTTTTATTTGATGTGTTTGTGTTGGGGAGTGGGGGTTCAATGAGAGTATGAAAAACTAGATTATGCTTTTTCAAGGTACTCACTGAAGAAAATAAAATATTTTACTTGTGTTATAAAGCATACAGATGCTATTGTGCATTTTTACACCTGTGGCATTTAAGTAATGGAGCAAGTTGCCAGAAATAATTTTTCAGGTTTCCAGGTGATTTTTGGTAATAAAATGCAGATTGTTTTAAGAAGCCAGAGATTTCTACTTATTTACTGACAATCACAAAGAGTTTTTACTTTTTAAGTCAAGAAGACAACTAAAAGTCTTTTTAGATTTCCAAACATACTATTTTCCATTCAGTTTTCTGGTGCTTTTATTTTAATAAAATGTTAGAAAATATGCTTAATTTTATAAATCTAGAGCCACCATAAAAGTTGTGGTATTAGAGAGGCCTTCCTTTGTTCTGTGAACACTAAGGAGTACATCTGACTAGAAATAAACTGTGGAATTACATACAAAATATCACAAAATTACAACTCGAATGTATGTTAGTTGACAAAGAAGAAATTTACCATATAATATCCATGAACACAAGCATATTTTACTGTAGGAACCCTACTTGAGAGTCCAGAAGAGAGTAGGAGCAGCTGTAAGGATCTTACTGGTTGATATCATGGTTATTTTTACAGTTCCCAGTAATTTTTTTTACAATCTACTAATAACTCAAATATAACAAAAATTCTTATAAATATAATATTAGCTGATGAAGAGGAAAACCTGTAGCAGAAATGTGTCAAGTATCTTATAAATGTTAAAGTAAATTAGAATTTTGCTCACAAGTTATATTAATAAGCCACGAGCATTTTGGCACAAGAAAGCAGTAACATGGGCTTTGCAGATAATATTGTAAACTTTTTCAGTTATTTTAGGACAATGCATGAGAAAAAAATTGTTTGTTTTGTGGGCTATAATACTGGATGGTCTCTGCTTCTGTACTTCCTGAGTTCAGAGAGCAACCGCAGCAGAGCCGAATAACTGCACACAGAACACCCATGGGAGACATCAAATCACGAGGAATCAAGAGCACACCCTGGGGAGACATCAAATCAAACTATCTCGAGAACAAGTATGTTGCAGATCTAGTAAAGCACACTTATAAATAAGTTATCTTCCGTGGAGGAATAGTTAAAACTGACGGTGTTGACCATTGTTTCTGGAATTAGCTATGGTAGTCAATGTATTCGAACAAAATTCAGAACAGGTCAATGCATTCATGCTACCAAACTTGGTAAATAGCAAGTACCCTGGTAACTAAGCCAAATAGAGTCAATTGCTCATGGGGATAAATCGCTGACTTTTTTTTTCTGATCTTGCTATCTATTTTATTAACTCTCATACATTAAGATAAATAGATTGTAGGCCTATATCTATATAGACCTACTTGGAGAGATCTATTAAAGTTTATTTTCACATATTATTCAAATTTTTTTCTCAGTTGAATTAGTAATCTGATTTAGTTGAATCTGCTACCCTGGTAACACATAGAAAAATGGTGAAGTTTCTGTCTTTGCTTTCTTTAAATAAAAAAAGATGTATTCTCACATAAGTGGGAGATAAAAATACTATTTATGTAAATGTTCAGTCATTGTTCAGATACAATACTGCAAAAGTTTGAACCCTATACTTTGAACAGTTTTAATTTCAAATACTGAATATTAAATACTCACAGTGAATGGTTATTAGTATTTGATAAAAACAACTTCAACAAAAAGAATTCAAACATCTATTTTTTTCCCCTAAACCTGCATTTAAAGTCAGAATGAAGAATTTTCCATAGTCCTCTTGCATGTACATTTGTACAGCGGTGTTAAAGATTGTTCTCCTCTCTCGATTTCACAGAAGGATTTGATATGGCTATGGATCACTGTGTACTAAACAGTCAGAAGATACTCTTAGAAGTCTACCCATATTTCTTGTGGGTTTCTCTTGTTTCTTATCCTGTATTTGGATTTTATATATTTTGAGAAAGGTTTTAAGTTATGGCTAACCAACCCCACCCCACCTCAGATTCTGTATTTATAAGTTCATGATTATATATTATATTTTATCTGCCTTTTTACACTTGGACCCTATCCATCTCAGACATGTGTGAGGTATGATTGTTAGTGCTGCATATTTTCCAAGATTTCACAAAAAAGTGAGATTCCTAGTTTTTCCAAAATCTCTCACATCTTCATGCTCTTCCCTATAAGGGACTGACAGTTTTCAACAAATATCATGTGAGTATCTGGTGTGGGGAGGGAAACATCTTGTTCCTTTCTTCAAAGCACAGTGAGGTTCCAGTCTATGACTGTCTCTTCTGGATAATGTCTGGGAATAGTTTTGGCAGAAGACTTAAAACATTACCAGTGTATTTTGCATTTTGACAGCTAAACAAAATGTTCATCTGATTTGCAGAATTGTACACATATAAAAAGGCAGCTTTAAAACAAGTGGAAAGTTAACGGTAAAACTTTCACTTCTTACAAAACTTTAAAATATCCAGTCACCCCTATGAATTGTAATATTTCATAGTCACTAGGGTTGCTTCAAACTACAAAGATGTTGCTCTGTAGTGAGCAACCAACTCACTCAAAGGCAGATCATGAAGCTGCTGGGATATATCTCCATATATATCATATTCCCTCACAGCCCATTCTTCATTTAAAAAATACAGAAATCTTGTCATACGTAACAAGGATGGCCTCTTGATGAAAAGAAGAAAAGAATTTCTAGGACTTTCTTAATAAAATGAAAACTGTTAATATAAACATTATCACAGGGTAGCTTTTATTTGAGCAATTGGAGGGCCAGATAAACATCAAAGATCAATGTCAGTGACAGAGAGGCCAAAGACTACCTGAGAATGGACACTGTCCAACTGGTCTGCTTGCAAGAACGTGTCATGATTCAACAAACAGTAAATTGGGTTTTAAAGCTGCCTGTGCCAGATGAGAAGTGCACCCTCTACATGAGGCAAAGCACGAATCCATCTAAGGACACATCCTCCAAGTGCAAATGCATTCAAAGCCTGTCATAGGTTAAGTTTTTTTATAGGATGCTTTATGGCTGAGACCGTCTCCAGCAGCCAGCAAGAGGCAAATATAAAATCCTTGAAGTCGACACCAACTATCATGTATCCTGCCTAAGTCAAAAGAAATGCAGACATGCCCACAATGGAGTCAAATGTATCCTACTGCATCCCAGATGCCAGAGCTGGTACTAATGATCATGGAGCCTTGGTTCCAGAAGAACAGTACTTTGTTGGGTGTGTTATGAAGCAAGCACGGCACAAAGCACCAGGTCCCAAAATTTGCTTCTTCTGTGAAAAAGCTTGGAACTACAGACAGATCCCGCAATTACAAGCATGGTATTTCTTTACAGTAAGAGAATTTTCTCCACAGTTTTAAGGAAATGTGATTAATTTAATTAATTTCCGAATTTAACTTAAGAAGTAGTTAATAGGGGCAGCTCATTTATTAGTATTTTAGCGGTTTTTATTCTGTGGTAATTTTAGGAAAATTTTTATTGTAAGTTATTAAAAGAGTATATACCAGAGGTATTGCATAATCAGAAGATTGTTTAAGTTTTGTTTTGTAACACAGTATTTCTGGCATCAGTATTGCAATGAAAGGAAGACTGAGAATTCCTGTCTGGTTTGGCTGTGATACAGAAGAGTAATTTATTCTCTTTTATAGACAGCAACGTTCCTGACTTCAGCCAACAGACAAAGCAATTGAAGTATATAATTGAAGTTTTACTACAACATTTGTTTTGGCCATTACTGCACTTCTTCCCTGCAAAAAAACCAAACCAACAAAACCAGAAAAACAAAAAAATAAAAATCAACCAGTTTTCTAATAATTCAGAAGGAAAAAAACAAAAAACAAAAAACAAAAAAGAAACCAACAAAATTAAACAAACAAACATAAAAAGCCAAAAAACCCAGACATAAACAAACAAAACCCCCACAATGATGCAGGTCAGCTCTTCCTTTCAGCTAAAATGAAACGACAAGTTAAGAAAGCAATGCTTTGTGGAATGCGAGTGACGTACAAGCCTGATTATCACATATTTCCATTAGGGAAGAGAGCAGCATCTTTCTGGAGGTACAGAAACTATATTCTAAACTGATTTGTGAACATGCCTTTTTCTATTCTACTATGTACTTCAGTAGGTGGGAATATTATTACCAGGTTTATGTGATTTTCTCAGCAGATTTGCAACTTTGAGTATAATATCAAAATACAGCATATTGTACATCATATCTAACAATGCTCAGCACTACAGAAGACAACAAGAAATAAGCAACTATGAATAAAAGCTACACCTCTTATTTTACATCTGAGAACATAAGAATCTCTAAGTACCTGGAGAGACTATTTCAAAACCAATTTATACAGCATTTCAAGGATGGTTTCTTGATTTCACCTTACATGATGCTTTTTTTCAGCATGCATTTCTGTAAACCCATTTCACTTTCAATAAACTCTAAGGATTCCCTGGGGGACTCCATGAAAGAAGATCCAAGCTCTTTGAAGTCCCTGGCTGATAGAAGTCCAACCACTTCAGAACTGGGAGACAACCTGCTGTTTCATATACAAAGTTAGGTTAGCTCTCCAAAAACTGTTATTTCAAGATACCTTGGTGAGTCATGATAGGATCCGAGTATAAATTTCTGTGTAACAGGAGGGAAAATTCACAGGCATCAAACAGATACTTTGGCATTTGCTGTAAACTCTGCAAACACAACATGTGTTCTGGAATAGTGCAAATTTCAACACGTTTTTCACTATCGATGACACTCTTCCTTCCCACTTTTTGGTGCCTAGAACACTCAAGTCAAAATCCAACAGTGATCTCTCTCATAGGAAAGATTTCTTTTCATAGGAACAAACAGCTCTTAAATACTCATAGGACAAAAGGCTCACCAAAAGTTACATTATGTATTTAATCACTACTACTTCTTCTCCAGCTAGGAGAAAAAGGAAGTTACAAAAAGTGACAGAAGAGCAGAACTCCACTATTAGAGCAATATTCCCTCTCAAGAGGGAGGAAGCTCCCTAGGAATAAGCATTAAGGATTGTTCAAAAGTTGTGGCAAAGAAAGACGCAGAGAATATTGATGCAAAGATAAATTATGCATTTCAAACTCTACTTCTTACCTTCTTGTGACCAAAAAACACAAATATGGTTTCAGTAAGTAAACGTAATTAATTGTGGTAGGCAAAGTGCAACATCCACATCAGTGGGAAAAGGAATACCAGACAAACCAGTCTTGGTTGCTGCCTTCTCTGAAAGAGATAAATGAGAATTTAAACCATCGCTGATGGGGGAAGGATTTGGTACTGGGAGAATCGAGCTGCCTAACTGATAAGATATAAGATGAAATGAAGCATTTCCTGTTCAGGAGACCAATCTCTGCACCAAGGAATACTCAGGCTACATAAAGTGCACACAGATTTGAAAAGCACTGGGAGCTCTGCTCAGCAGAGTGGTTACTTGATAGTGCTCAGCAGAGCATGGAAACTTGCTCAGAAGTCCTTTTCCTTGGCAGTAGCGATCCAGCTAAATACAGAACTGCTTAGACTGGCAGTCACTACTTTGATGTTGGCTCCTACATAAGCATCAAGGTGGTTCCTTGCTCAGAGATTTTTGTTACTTGTGGTTTTCTGATCACTTACTTAGGATCCTGGTCACAGAGAGAACCCATGATACAATTCCTTTCTCAAAGACCTCACAGTCCCAGCAGATTTTGGCATGTTTACTTTGATGTATGGAAACTCCTTGGAAGTACTGTAAAAAGATATCTATATGCCCATGGCAGAGATTCTAAGGAATATATAAGGTCAAAAAAAATCCTCTAGGAACCATCTGTTGAATTTCTATTTCACTCCATTCTCTCTTCATAAACTTAAAATACAGATGTACTGACTTGTCCAGAGTCCATCTCCTTCAGTAGCAAAAAAAAAAAAGTCTTTGAGGAAGCTCAGCACACCTGGAGAAACCAAGGAATTGGCAGTTCTGCCATACATCCTTGTGGGACAGTAGTCTGACTCTGAATGCTGCTGCTGGGATTTCTGCTGTGACTATACTCTGTTCTCTGCAGATGATGGAAAAGGAGACTAAAATTGCAGATGAAGATAAATCCCCCAGGGGTCCAAGTTTGTTCAGATCTGTCTAATGCATTTTTCACTTTAGCAGTTTTATATGTAAATAAAACCAGTGTGCTATTTAAGCCCAAATTACTTTGGATTCCTTAAAGCAGATGTGACAAACCAATATGAAAGTTGGAAATAGAAACTGAATAACCCCGCTAAGTAGGATCCAAAGGGGGAGCCAGCAACAAAGATACACAGACTTATTTTTTGTTTCAACATGCAAATGTAACTTTTTAATCCAGTGACAGCTAGACTCAGCAGGACTTGAGACCAGATAGAAAGAAAGCACAGTACTTTCTGGAAACTCACTTTTATATTCTTCATATGCTGGAGACAGCATGGGCAAGCCTGTCTACATAAGTTACAGCAAGCTGTCCTGTTCAGGCAGTGCCTCACAGGACCAGAACAGCAGCTGGAAATTGATGTTCAGGAAGCACAAGGAGCAAAAGAAACTGGCTGTTCAGATTACTTTCATGAAGACTGGGCACTGAACTTTTCCTTTCTTGTACACAGGAGAACAAAACAATAATAGAATTAAGATACCTGAGGAGAACAGCTTCTGGAAACTCATTAAAAAGGCTGGGCTGGGTGATGGGTAATTTCTCTGTACTGAAAACCATGCAACAGTGCACTGTAAGGGATCAGATTGTCACAGCCATGGCAGTCAGAAACAGAACAATAGGATAAAAAATAATACAGGAAGAAGTAAAGTGAGTAATCTTAAGCTAGAAGAGGTTGGCCAAGATGCAGCAAGGGTGAAAGAGCAGCAAACAACTACCTGTGCAAGCCAGAGATGACGATAACTTCACTTAGAGGATATTACCAAGGCATACAGTGAAAATCCGGCATTAATGCCAAAGGATGCGTGGAGATGCTCCTTTGTAGGTCCAACCTACAAAAGGGGCAGAGATACTTTGGCCCCTCTTTAGAACCTACGTCTCTGCACACCAAATACCTCTCAGTGAATAATGATTACTTACTTCTCAGTAAGTAATTTCTGAGCTTCTTTAATCAGCTGCTGCCAGCAGCTCCCAGACCAAAGAGCTTGCAGGTGGCAAGCACAGCTGGGCCTGTCATGTTAAAGTGATCAGTTTTGCATCTCTCTCTGGATGGAGCCACTTGATCTCCTCAGTTCTGGATTACTTGAGCAGCAGCTCCCTAACCACTGTTGACATTGGTCAAAAGCATCCATTTTGTGCTTCAACCACAACCCATTCTGTTAAGTGATAAAATGAAGATCTTCCCTGTGTCAAGAGCAAGAGCTCTAACAGTAGCATTTCTATTTCCCCTCAGCCACTGGAGGGTCCCCCTTGAGAAGGAGTCACCCTTCCAGCACTGGTGCCTCCAGCTGGGCAACCAAAACACATCTCCAGAGCATCATGCACACCACACTGGAGATACTGGTCCAAGGTCTTCCACGGCTGTCTAGATAACAGGTACTTTGAGAGAGTTTCATATTATATCAAATTAGGTTAATATTGCCTGGTAAATGTTCTTACACCCTAGCTAATGAGTGTTCTCATTGCAAGATTTAATTCAGTTTTTACTCTACTTTTAGAGTTCAGCCTCCATTAAATTCTTGCTCTGCTAGTTCAATAGTAAGTCAGCAAAACCAGGGTAACGTAAAGTTTTAGGTAAAGTCGCATAGAGAGGGCAAGAACTGTTCTTCTATAAATCCACATAATAAATCCTAGTGGAAACAGAGCATATTAGTCCTTGTCAGAATAATGGTTGCTGAAGAAAATCTGTGCTGGTCATTTTAAATAGAAGAGGAATCCAAATTCCTCATCAGCCTGAACTTCTGCTGTATTATGTCAAGCTGCATTTATGTCTCACTATTTCAACTATTCAATTTTTAAAACAATGTTCTTCAGTATAGTAGCCTATTTTATGTAAGTATCAAAATGTTAATTATTCCATTATATACAACATTTCTGTAAAGCAGCAGGTATTTTATATAAACTCATAAGAGACAAAAAACCAATTAAGTACCCCACGATACAATTCTAGTCACAATTTAAGCATCAGATTTCCAGTGAAAATTTCTCAGCTAGCTCACCAGCTCTCAGATACAAATCTACAACTTTATGAAATGGGTCAGTTTTCCCTGTGCTGAGTTCTCACAAGATGCTGAATATTCAGGGATTCTTGAGGTAGCCAGCCAGCCGAGATGACCTTTCATCCCCAGGTGAAACCCTTGATCTGTGGCAGGGTTTGCACTAAGGGAACGGGGACTGAGCACATAAAAAAAATATACGAGCCTCTGTTTATATACTGCTTTTTTTACAGCATGGTTCAACTCTGTTACCATCCACAATAACTTCTCCACTGTTTAGCTCGGTGGAATATTTATTTTATTCTCCACTGCATGAAAGACTGTTTGAAGCCTGAATAGCTAATAAAACGTTGAGCCTTTATTAAGCAACACTAAGTTCAACTCTGATGTATGTAAGCATAGGCAAAAAACATTCCTGTGTTTCAGGATGGAAATAAAGCTGTTAAGGTACTTATAGCTATTGGCACCCTGTCTTCACCCAGGTTGTGGCAATGAGTATCTTGGACAGACAGTAAAATTAGATAGGGTTTAAACCTACCTCCACCCTTTTTTGTTCTACATCAATAAAACCAAGAAATGGACATTAGCTTTCCAAAATCAAAAGCAAACACAAAAGTGAGAGTTTAAATTTTGATCTGTGCCCTTACTAGTAATTTTAGGAAAGAAAGCACTCTATTTCTTGTCCCACTCCTATTTATTAGCAAAAGGTTATTCATTTGGCATCATTAGCAAAAAACCACACATTTTTTATCACTAGTCTACAGGCTGCTTCTTATAGTTCTGGCATCAAGTTAAAAAAAAAGTATATTTTATTCATTTTGTTCCACAAAGTTTTAACTCTGTCATGAAGTTTTGACTCTGCTATTGAACATCATTATTTCACAGGAACCAGCACCTAAATCTATTTTCATTCAGAGGTGGCTGGTTTTCCTCCTAGGAAAGACACAGTATACGATATATAAACACAGGTATAGTCTTTAACTCAGGACAAAGACAACCAGAAGGGATAGAACTTGCCTCCTCAGACATATTGCCATTTTCGTCAGAGGAGGTGATAGCCTTGTGTGAGATACAATAAAGAATAGAAAGTATTAACTGGAACAGTAACCAAAGTCATTTTGTTTTCTATCTCTGCCGCATACTGAGCACAACATGACTCCCTCAAATGGCTAACTTCTGCACACCGAGTCTAAATATTGCCACCCCGTGGTCTGACAGCACTGTCTGACAGCCCTGCAAGCAGAGAGACAAAATATTTCAAGGCTGGGCACTGCATATTCCAGTTCCCACATGCTGTTTCTGTTCTACATCCAGTTTTGTTTTTTTCACAGACCCCTGCCAGCAAAAGAAATGGTTCCCTGATGAACCCCACTTCCCTCTTTATACCTTTTTTCCCCCAGGTGCTGCAGTCTGACTTATCCCTCCTGCAGCCCAGCATGAAGAATGACACATGAAGTAGAAGTCAGCAGCAAATACACAACCATAATAAAACTTTCACTGCAACATCACACAGCAAGTGCAAATTCCCTTTTGAGGGGCCAGGCATAATAGGCAGGGAAAATCCCTCCAAAGCCTTATTCCATGCCATGCCAGCATGATTTCCAAAGAGCAAGTGCAGACCTGCAAGGGCATACAGTTTATTAACTTCTCTTCCCATAAGTCTTCTGTCCAGTGCCACAGTAAAACATGCTTCCTGGAGAGGAGAACTGAAATCAAACCCAGCAAAGACAAAGTTTTATTTTATTCAGAAGTCAGAGAGTCAAAGCAGCTGGTGGTGTCCCAGACCTGGAAAGGACCGCCAGGGTTGGCTGGTCTAAAATATGTAACACAAAGTCTTTAGTTAATGGCCGAGTGAATCAAAATATCTTTCCAAGGAAAAAACTTCCAATGTCTCTGCAAGGATGGAATCCACCATTTTATTAACTACTCCAGTGACTGGCAGCAGCCGCTTTCACAATGTTTTGCCCATTTTGACCTGTGTCCAACAACACCTCCCTCCTGAGGGATGTTTCCTATATCTCAGCTTGCTAGACTGGGGAGCATTACGAAGCCCCCATTTCCCATACAGCTGCTTGCAGACAGTTTAAGCCTCTCTGAAGCCCTCCCTGTTTGATTGTCCTCCACAGGCTCCTCTTGTACCTCAAGGCCACAGGAGGTTGGGCAAGAAGCCCCAGCTGAGCTGCTCCAGCAGACACCACTAGAGCACAGCAGCAGCTGCCCCAAGGAGCCAGACCCAAATTACAGTCAGAAGAGGGTACTGGGCACCTTTCAGTGGTTACTGTTATGTGCTCCAAAGAGCATGGGGTAATCTTCCCATCCTAACATGAGATCATTTCCCAGCCTCTAAGGGATTTTGGCTTAACCACTGAAGTTAATTATCCTTCCATCCAGCTTGACAGTCTTTTCAAAGTTATAGACATTATTACTGAAAACTCCAGATAGTCTCAATCTTTATACAGAGGTCTGATGTCTTAACTTTGCTTATTCTTGGCAATAACAGTGTCCTGTGACAGACTAATGTGCCTGTTGTAAAACAGATGTTTTAGCACAGCGATGATATTGCCGTATATCTTTATCTCCTAATGGACCATTAGTTTTGTAGAGGGACTAGGCTGCACTAACAAAGCAATAGTTGTGTTACTGAGAAGTGACATGTTAAAGGATGCTGAGAAAGTCCAGAGAAGGGCAGCAGAGACCCCTGAGAGCACAAGAGAACAGATGCCAGAACCACAGGACACCTCAAGAGTTGATCACCAGCCACAAGTGGTCAGCTACTGGTCACTGAGTAAACCCACTTTTAAGAGCAGGATAGAACCAGTTCTAGGACATAGTTTGAAAATGTAGAGACTTGTGTTACAATTTGTTGCAGTTGCTCAAGATTGGTAGCCTAGGCAAAGCTGTCTTCAGATTATCTATGACTGCAATGAAAGTAACTGGCTGTGCAGGATGAATCTTTCAGAATAGAGCAATCTGTTATACTGTATTGATAGGGATGGATGATTTCTTAATTATTAAAGGCAAAAAAATCATCCCTATTCCTTTTGCTTGTATTTTACTGCTCGTGTTGGGTCTGGTACCCACCCCTCCTCCCCCTTGACACTTTATTGTAATTTGAATAAAAATAAAGTACCAGAAAATTGCTTTTAAATTAGTTTTTAAACTCCTCTCTCTAAATGGTTGCCCCTTTGGTCTGATAATGAAATGGGAGAACAACTGTCTTCTGTCTGCTATCATGGTCACCCTTCCTTTCCTTTTGAAAGGAAGCAATTTTTAATTCACAACCAGATGCAGGGATTCCAGAACTCTAATGGATAATCAAGCTGAAAAAAAATCAAAAGAACTTTTAAACACAATCTGTTTAGTCCAAATTCTGTATCTTTTCCTGAATACACTCCACTTCTGAAACATCCTGTGGTGGTAGAATGGCCAGTTCAATTCCAGAACAACCTAGATCTCATCTGGATCTGATCCTGTGACCGATTCCTTTAAGAGCATTGGAATGCATCTTTACTGCTGTTTGCCCTATACAATGGGATTCCTAGCATTTTATTCATTGTCCTGGCACTCTCAGTTCTCTGTATAGATGTCTAGGTTCCTTCTGGGGTGGCAGATATGACTTACAGCCCATTAAACTGTTAAATAAATTTCTAATAAGGTGGATTTTTGCTACCCAGGGTTTATTCCTTCACAGCTGGAGCAGCAAAGGCTGTGGTGGGATGCAATGTGGGAGCTGAACTCTGCCATCTCTTCAGAGAGAGGCAGGAAAGCTAAAGCTCAGGAAACAGAACGATCTTGACACAGTATTTCTTGTAGCTGCAGTAAGCAGAGGGGCTGAAAGCACCTCCTCAACACGGAAAAGAAATAGTGGCCCAGGAAGCGACTGGGCCATTATAACCTAATAGTAAAAGTAAGGCTTCAGAAAAGCTCCCTTGTATTGTCTCCAAGATTTCTCATGGATAAACAGCTTTTCAAAAGTCCTCAACTGGCTGCTTGTAAGCAGAACTCATGCTGGAAAGAAATATGGACTCTTGCCAATCCTGTACTAATTAAGCCTGTTTATGTTCTGCTTGAATGGATGACAGCATGTCTTCCTGGAAATCCAGCAAACCTGGGAAGCAACTGCAGGTACCTGAATTTTGTTTTAGCCTTGCTGTGCTACCCTTGCTGCTTGGGGTAAAAGGTTGGTAACATTGATATAAACTTCACCTGAAGGATGAGCATTCCTGTGCCCCTGTGGAAATTTGGCAGAAGTGGGGTGGGAATGCACCGCTGTCGCTTCAGTAAGGTTCCTTGACAACCCAAACCAGGCCTTGGAGATCCAAAAGTATCTGACAGAATGTTTCTGCCCCTGTGGGGAATCTTCTGCTGTAGCCATCAAAATGCAGTGAGGCACCCTGGGAAAATCGATGGGAAAGCTCTTGACAGCCTTCCTTCCTGTGATTCCTAGTCCAAATGTGTTCCCTCAGGAGGCCGGGACTCTGTAAATAGACATCTGACTTACAGCTTCAAAGCACATCTCTTTATCCATCTTCTTATTTCTCCTTAAGAACTGTACAAAGTGGAAAGAAAGGAAGCCTAATTTTGTGCTACTGCCATATAAATACAAATCCTTCAGTTGGTTTTTCAGAGTTCCAGAATCTGACCCACTACTTGAATAGCTCTGCAAAGGTCAGTGTGAAGGTGGAGATTTTGAAAGAAGGCTTCCAGAATTATTTTTTGCCAAGGCTTCCAAAATCTAAGACAAATTTCTGTTTGAACCTCTCTGCCAGATCACATTTCATTAATCCTTAATCACTAATAGGAAACCTGTTTAGTTTTGTTCTGTTTTTCAAGCAAGGGCTCAAATTAAAAAGAAAAGAAAAAAAAGGTCTTTGGGTTGAAAAAACTTTTTTTCCCCACAGAACCCAAATGCTGCAAAACATGCAGGTCTTTATCCAGGAGAGGTTAATGTGGAACATATGCATAGTAAATTACATTCCATAATCTGGCAAAATCCTGAGTTTATGTTACAGCCTGGCCTATACTTCAACACCAGAATTAACTTTGGCTTCGCAGGTTTTGTTGCTGATCTCACATCTTTTTCAATAAGACAGTCTGCAATGACATAACAGAGGATAAAACAGAATCTGAAACTTGGAAGTCAAAAATATTTCCCTATGCTGCAAAATCAAACCCTCATAAGTCCAGCTACTGGCTCACAAGACAATTTCCCTCAACTGCCCCCAGCCAAAATCTTCCCAATGCCTCCAACACGTGGCTTAACTCCCAAACTAAGTTGCTCCTCTAAGTGATTTTCAATGAGGAAAGCAAAAGGACGATAGGAGTAGGAGACATTATTGTCCCCAAAGTTCACCACCTGCAGAGGCTCCTGCAGTTCATGCAGAGGTTGAGAACTTGGCATCACAAAGCTGTCGAGAGTAGAGCTCTGAGCAGCCTCAGGAGGGGCCAAACCTGCAGTGGCACTCACCAGTCTGGGTGAGCCCAGCTCCAGGCACTGGGTGGGCTCCTCCTTGCCATGGGCAGTAGTGCACAGCTGATGAGTACTTGAGCTGGGGCAGATTTCAGCACTTCCTTCTCCTCTCTACAATCTTTATGTCCCGGGGGAAACCTTGTCCAGGGGCTTTCCAATCTTGCCAAGTTTTCCCCAAGCCTCCTCTGCAAACTGACTGAGATCAAATGGAAAGCAAACAAGGTGCAGTGCAGTTGGGTGGGTATGTCACAATCATACCACCCTTATCACAGTGGTATTTTAGCTGCAGTCCTAATCCTTTTAAAATTTTTGCTCATAAACCCAGATCTTAGGATGCACACATTAAAAAGCAAACAAACAAAATCAAACAAAAACAAACAAACTAAACCCCCCAAGCCTACTGGAAGGGAACTAAATAAATCCTAAGTCTTCTGAATGTCAGAATAGCCTGTGATTTCACAGTTTAATGATCCCATTCTAAGGTGATACAAAATCTGCTTCAAAAGACATACCCAAACAATTCACCAGAGTTTAACATGCAGTTTCAAAGTAACAGCTCTTTAATACTTGTCTCAGGTTAGCAAAGATAGAAATGAATTTGTGGATACATAAAAATAAGCTTTCAAAAACATTTAAAAAGCAGAGGTGAGCATGCTCCAAGTGCCAAGAGACATGCCAAGTATAGTGTGGTCTCAGATTTTACTGGTATAATAGTCCATAGAGTCAATTCAATTATTTTAAACTAGCGAGAATACTTATTGCAACTCATGTTTTCTGTGAAAAAGTATCCCAGGATGAAGGTGATTTTTGTGCCCTCCCAACAATAATTCCAGCCTCTGTTATTGCAAAGCCAGAAGCCTGGGAGCTGAAACAGAATAAAGACAAGCGATGAAATGTTCATTAAAGGCCCTTCAAATCCATTTTATTTCTGACTCGCCAATGTATGATTACTGCTTGGTTTCTCTGCCCAGGAGGCAGACACTTTATGTATGACTACTTTGTATATGGAAAATTCAGAATGGTGTCTTATACCCCTGGATTTAAATTCAGTAAAAATAATCCTGTAATATACACTAGCCAGTAACAAACACAAAGCCAGATTCTTTCCATGGGCTCTGAGAAATAAAGAGACTAATAAACATTACATTATTTATTAGGATGGCATTATATCATTTTTTGTTCCTCCTCTGTAAATGCTATAATAGAGGGCTCTACAAAGTTGCCTTATAACACTTTTTTTTTTTTTTTTCCCCCAAAGAAAAAGCAATTCCTGTCTCGGGAATTGAAAAAAACAAACAAAAAATTTTATAGACAAAACCCAGACACTGCAGCATGAAGCCACGTCCTGGATAAATGAAGCCTCAATCAGCAAAAAACGAAATTCCTATTGCATTTGAGAAGAAAAAAAAAAAAAA
>VZRF01008526.1:771162-802903 GCA_013396875.1 Vireo altiloquus
AAAAAAAAACAAAACCAACTAAGAAATATTAGCTACAGATGAATGCTGCACCCATTTTTCCAAGCAGCTGAAGGTCAGAAGTCCAGCCCAGCAGCAGCACTTAACTCTAATGGATACTATTTGTCTCACACAAGGGTGGTGTCATTTCACTGAAGAACAAAACCCATGCTGGGAAAGCCAGCCCATGCAGTGGAGTCTGCCTAAACCATTTCCATTTAAATGCATGTTGTACACAGGCATGAGCCTGCTCAGCTGGCTGCCCTTAACTGCAGTACCCATGATGTGCAGAGCTGGCATCCAGGATTGCCCCTAGAAGGCAGCTCAAGCAGTGGGCATCATCTTTGAGGCAGCTAAAAGCGTTCCTCAACCCAATAGGAATAAAGTTTCCTTTCAGGTTTATCCTCTTAGAGTGGCTCCTAAGGTACCCACGCCTCATGTAAACACATAAAATCAAACACTGACCCTCTTTTCTCCAGCAGCCTCAAATGCATGTATTATACTCCAAACTTTCAACATTTCTCTGCCTCTCCCTTTTTGATCATCAGGAAGCCACAAGGGGTCAGTTAGCTGAAATAAAGTGTGCTCCTAAGTGTTTGTGGCTGTATGCTCATGCCTCCCTCTAGCACTCTTAAAAAGATGCCTCTTCAGGCATGCAAAAGAAAAAAACAGATTACTTTTCATCATGATCTAACAGATTGTGGGATTCCCACTGTAAGTGGGAACTTACAGTCCTAGGAACTAGACACACAGAGGCATTTTAATTGTAAGTACACTGAACAACCATATCAGGGCAAGTAAAAGTTTCTGTCTGGCTTCCAGCTGTGCTTTGGGATGAGGCCCTCAAAAATGGCCTTTTCAGCAAAGTTTTCATGTAAGAGACAAGATCTTTTTTGATCTATGTAATTTTCACCTCAGTAAACTGTTTTTGCCATGCCCTAGGATTAAGTTCTCACCCATAGAAAAAATATCCAAACATCTGTGTCCTGAATTTGCTTACTTTCTTGCAACTTCACTTCCTGAGCATGCCCACCACTATCATCTTATCACCATCTTATCGTCATCTTCCCACTTAGGAAAACCCAAATGTATTTTAGACAAACGTTTACTAATATTTTGTTCACGGTTTTTCAATAAGAAGTTTTCCAACTAATTCTATCCTTCATTCACATCCTTGTACGCAGCTACAAAGAAAACTGCAACTGAAAGAAGTAACATCTTACCTGGGTCCCCCAACATAAGAAGGATGTGAATGTGCTGGAGTGAGCCCAGAGGAGGATCACAAAGGTGATCCAAGGGCTGGAGCACTGCTTCTGTGAAGACAGGCTGAGTGAGTGGGGGTTGTTCAGCCTGGAGAAGAAAAGGGTCCATGAAGCCTTTATAAAGAGAGCAACTACAAGGACACTGGAGAGAGATTTTTTACAAGGGCACATAGTGATAGGGGTGATGCCTTTAAATGGAAAGAAGATAGGTTTATATTACATATTAGGAAGAAATTCTTTACTGTGAGGTTGGTGAGACACAGCAAAAGGTTGCCCAGAGAAGCTGGATGGAAGTCCCATCCCTGGGAGTGTTCAAGGCCAGGTTGGACGGAGCTCTGAGCAACCTGGTCTCATGGAAGGTGTCCCTGCCCATGGCAGGGGTTTGGAACTAGATGGTCTTTAAGGTCCCTTCCAACCCAAACCTTTCTATGATTCTATGACTTTTCATTGTAAGGGAGGAAGAAATAGAGGCCTCTTCTCTCTTGTATACGCAAGCAAACATTAACTTAGAGATGCAGTAGTAAACACAGGAACATGAGCCACCTGAGCAGATCTTTAGGAAGGAATCATAGTCTTAGATGTTAAAATACCAGTTCTGAAGGAAATAAGATGATGTTCTGATAGCATTGTGTCCTAGCAACAGAATTTTGCACAGCAAGTGCAATGCAGTGGAGAGGAGCATTTGCAAAGGAGATCTTAGGTCCAACAGTTTCATTACTGCAAGGTATAAAATTATTTCAAAACAGCTTAGGTTCAAATGTTCACTAATAAGTTGAAGCAGTTATATATTCACACAACTTTCAGAATTGCAGTATCCAGCCATTCTTAATTACCTAGAGTTCACTGCTTTTCTAATTTATGTTAGCATAGATAGTCTTTCTGCAAATTTTTGGTTATAACTTGCACATTTATTTTTGACTGGAGTGAAACTGTGAAATGTCTGAGTACTCAGAAATCCATACATTTCTAAAGCTCCTCGAGTTTGCTATATTATTGTAATTTCTGGATGTCACAGAGCATGTGTATTATTTTAAATTACAGTTCAGCCTTTCTTCAGAAAAAAAGGTCAGTTTTACTATATTTTGAAAGCCAGACCAGAAAAAAAAAAAAAAAGAAGTTAAGCTGGAATACTCTAAACCAGAGAACCAAGAAACCACAGAAATAAGAAGTTTGTTGCACTTCTGAAAACTATTCATCTTCGAAAATTGTAGGACAATGAATAAAGAAAATTTCACTGTATAAAAAGAATAACGTATAGAAAATCCAACAAATTATATTAAAGAAATGTGAATGAATAAAAAATTTAAGATGAGGAAGGGCAGCGTGACTCATCTGTGTACTATGAAACAAACTTAAAGCATGTAATCTTCTTGGGTCAGCAGCAAAGAAAGATGCTGAGGCCTCAGGCACCCCAGGCCAGAAGCTGCCTGACCTTCTCACCAGTTCCTCCCTGCAGGCAGTGTGCAGCCAAGGGAATCCGACCCTGCATGAGGGACTGACCAGCGCTGAGGTCAGAGCACTTTGTGCCACAGGACCACACATGCCTCTTCAGCAAAATACCTCAGATACATATTGCTGCCTGTATTCGCTTTACAGAATAAACTACTCCATGTGGATAAAACCTTTCTCAAGGTCAATAGGAGATATAGATACATAGATACAGATAGATGATAGATATATATCATGCACAGATCCCAGCATGTATGTATAGCTATATGTGTATGTATTGAAAAAGAATTTTCATGTTTCGTGTTCATATCTTTTTCTTTCAGGTAGATGGTTTTGGGGGATTTTTGGTACAATTTTAGGTATCAGAGTAATAAAACTACTTCTATCACAGGGTCTTCATCTCACAGCAGCAGAAAAGGCAAGTGTGGAGATTTTTTTGGAGTTGTTCCACAGCTGTAAAATGTTCTCAGTTCATAAGAAATTTGTTGAAAATTAATTAACTATTTAATTTAGTTAATTAACTGAATGAATTAATGACTATGTAGAGTATGTCATAAGAAAAATTCTGAAAAAAACCTCTTACTTTGAGATTAAACCATTTTTGCTTAGTCATGTAGATTTAATGTGGTGCAGACCTGAAAAAATATTACATCTAATTATACTTGCAGTGCCACAGAAGCAGTGGGGAACTTGAGAATATGACTGATAAGTGGCTAGATAGTAGGCAAATAGATATGCATAGTTCATCAAAGGGCTAACAAGGGCTACACAATATAAGTCTGCTACTGTAAGAGGAAAATAATCAGAGACACCATTTAAAGTTACATCATATCTAAAGAATGCCTAATGCTGCCAGCTGCAGGAGCCTGAGTTCATGCTCAGTGGATAAGTTAATTAACCAATTTAATACATCGTGATGGACGCATTAGGGAAGATAATCATTGAGAGGAGCTGAGGAGAAAGTGTTGGAGGGCCCAGCGCAGTGCTAATAAAGAAGAGCTGCAGTGCTAAACTTGGGCTCTGCCTGGTGAGGCCCCAGGTGGGCTGCTTGGTCCTGGGTGCATAGCCTGGCATCTCTGACCTAACGTATTTCCTGGGTTAGAAATGCCCTGCTGGGCCCTGAACCTGAGCGAGGCACAGTGAGGCTGATCCCCAAAACAAGGAAAATAGACTGGAAATAGGCAGCAGTGGTTAGTGGCTGTCATTGCAGGAAGGAGATGCCTCAGCCAGGAGAGGCCCATGGAAGCCTGCAGATAGAGAGCAACTAGAAGTATACTGTGAAACACAGCTCACAGACACTGCCAGGCATAGTAAATGACCTGCGTGTGAAACAACCGTGCAGAAAATCCTCCAAAACCTCCTACCTTCACTACATCCTCCATAGTTTTAGCTGTTGGAGAAAGATGCCATCAGCAGCCAAAATACTGTACAAGGAAAAAAGTAAAAGTACAAAAACTAGATATGAGGTGGCAGACCAGCAGCCATAAGCTCTCTTCCACAAACCCGTGGTTTCTCAGCCCCAACAACCATCATCTGTTCCAGTTCGAACCAGATGAAATCTGAGATGCTGACCTGGCTGTAGAAAGAAATTTCCTGACCTAGAAAGAAATTAGAAGATGTGACTGACTTGCATTCACTTGGAAACAGCAGACTGAATGCCAACTGAAAGAAGACAGCAAGTAATGCTGTGAATATTGCTTTCATTACAGAAAATAATAAAGTAGACAATAATAACACTCACTTCTAATTTCTGAAGAAAGGAGAGTAAGAGGCTGCCAAAGGAGGGTGGCAAAGGTTAGAATGTTTTGAGGAGTAAGAAATTAGCACATCTATAAACATGACCTATTGCAAAAACCAGGTATTGCAGATGTCATTTTTTTTGAACCACAGTCACTCTTAAGCAGTGTGTGTAAAGAAACTGCAGACATAAATATTCACACAGCCACGGTGCCGGAATTTCTTTCTTATCAGGGAGTAACCCTGCCCTGAACTGCACACATTTAGCAGAGGCATATAACAACTGAGCACTGCAGATCAATCATGGATACAGACATATCTTTCTTCCATGGTTCCGCAGTTTTAGAAAAAAATTAGTCTCCTGCAGCTGCCTAATGATAAGGCTTCTTAAACTGTTAAATCTCTGAGACAGAGTAAGCTGTAGGCTTAAACATGCTCCAGAAAAATAATTAACAGGTTTTGAAAGATTGTTTTGTTTTCTTTCACAGCTTTTGCAGCAGATTTTCTGAAGATTTCTAGATTTCTGGTCAAAAGGATAAAATCCGTTGCCAGCTGGAAGAGATGTTTAATCTTGAAATATTTAATAAGCTTACTTTGGAAAAGCAGATATTCTTTCCAAAAAGCAGACAGCAATCTCTAATTTCATTCATACAAGAACTCCAAATGGATTATAAAGGGAAACTGCTTACCTTCTAGAAGAAGCCAGCCATGTTCTCTCCCAGAATAGATTAAATCTGTTTTTATTAAAATCAGTGGAACGTGCAATTTGTTTCTCACTTTTGAGAAAGTTTTAACATCCTGGAAATGGAGTGGAGCAACAGACCAAAGAGTCATGAAAACAAATGACTACTAGCGATGGTGGGAGAATTAAGGCAATATCAAAATCTTGACATGCAAGAGACATTTAATACTCAAAAATTATTTCTTCAACGCTGCAGCTGAATCCATGTGAGCAATACTTACACAGAGAATAAATACAGCAAGGTCATGGTCATAGTCCACAACTTCTAGGTTAAATCTTCACCACTAAGCAGCTTGAACCCCTTCATTGTGTCAGTACTTAATGATACTGACATTCCCCTGAAACAGACAAAAAAGAAAGGATGTGGGAGCTTTACCATGCCATTTTTATCCATCTAAAATTCTCATTAAAAAACAGGAGATGTATAAAGAAAGCTAGGTCACTGTGTCATGTCTATCATCTCACAAGGAAAATCCTCTCCAAAATGCAAGCATGAAATGAAGCAAGCACATTCCAAACTGTTGGTCTGTCCATATCTGCAGTTTGATTTGTGCAAAGCAAGTCTGTCGGAGGCCAGCAGGGATACAACAGCTAAGAAAATTAATGATGAGGTACAAAACTTAGGTTGTGTGTAAACACAGTAGTACTACTTGCAGAGAGCTGAGATCTCTCTCTGCACTGTTCAGCCCTCCCACAAATGAGCACAAAGGCTCTGCTCCAAAGCACAGCAGAAGTCTGGCCCTTCCTCACAATGGTTCCCTCACCTCTTGTTCTCAATATCAAAAAGTTGGAACAAAATTGAGGAATATTTATTTAGTTCTTCTACTGCATATTACAAAAAAATAAAAAAGGAGTTACTCCCTGTGAGCCTACTCAGTGGCACCTTTCTACCTCTTCTACCCCTCTATTTCTGAAACAGAAGCCAGTTATTACAACCCAGCCTGTCTCATCAAAAGAAAAATAACATCACAAGGCTTTTTACAAAATGTGAATATACATGAATACAAATCATTCCAACCACTGGGATGCATTTGCTACTCTAATACCCTTATTTAACAGTACATAAAAAAGATGGATGGAAATTAGCTAATAGGATCAAAACTATATTAAAATAGAAGCAGAAGGAATTGAAGCAGAAGGAATGCTTTCACCTGCTGTCAAATAGGGCCTGTATGAACCTATTGTACAACCACATCACTAGGTAGTAGTTATATTCCTTTCCATACACTTCATCTTAGCTGAAACAGTACGCATGAATCTTTTTGCATTTATACGGCTAAAATATCAAACTTAAAATCAATATAAACCCAGCAATTATATTATCCTGAGGCTTATGAATCAAGAACTGAAAAAGTAAATGTAATCTTAGAGGATTTAAGATCCACATTCCTTATGGAAGAAAGCTGATTTTACTTCTTTTCATGAATGTTATTAAAATCAGTGACAACAAATTACAACCAAAAAAAAAAATCAATAAAAAAAGGGAAACATTTCCATAGTTCAATTATTTCTAACTTCAGCTTAAATCGAGAGTCAAACAAAGTTACTGCAAAATTTAAAATCAAATCAAGGAGTTTAACCTCAGCAAAGAATCAAGAGTAAATTATAGAAAGTATTAAATCAACAACATTTCTTCAAGAAATAGTGTTTGCAGATTCTAGAAAGTAACAATCAATTTACTGAATATCCAGCTGAAGTCAGAGTAATTTAAAGTGCATTCACACAGCAGTAAGGCAGAGTTATCTAATCTGCAATCTCAGACTTGAGCTTCCTTCTGGGAAAGCTGCTTTTTGGTAAGTGTAGGTTTATGCTCCTAGAAATTCCAATATAGAACCCAAAATTAAGGTATCTGAGGCCATGCTTTCAGAATTATTTCCATTTGCAAAACTTTTCTTTTTTATTCTTTTACCAATGTGTTTTAGAGGAGCTCCCAAAGCTCTCAAATACACTGATAGCCTTAAGTTAAAGCTGGAACATCTCTCATCTTAATAAAATACAAGCACTAAAAATTACCTTAAGCTAAAAATTATGCTTAAGATTATCAGGGATTCATAAATGCATCGGTTCAGAGCTTCCTGGCCTCTCATGTAAGCACTGGGACAGCATCAGGGACCAAAGCACCCATGGTGGTGGCGCAGAGCTGGAAGGCCACGAGATTGGTCACAAGCTGTGGTTTCCTGCTAGTATTTTTGCTTCTTTTCAAGACTGCCCACATGAGGATTTTAGGAAGAGTTGTTTGGGATTTTTGCCACAAACTTCCCTTTCTTCTTGAATTTTGTTTGTTGAGCCTCACAAAGCTTTCCATTAAGGTCTTTAGGCAAACAAGTCAGCACACAGGCATGCACCATGATTAAGTTCTGTTCATCAGCTCAGTTAGGGAAAGAAATTTATCTGAGCATTTTTAAAATTCATGTAATGTCAAAATTACAAAGCCTGAAAGCTTAGAGCTTTTAAAATTTTCTAAATTACCTTTGGATGTAATTCAGGATTGGCATAATTACATGGATGAGTATTTTTAAGTTACATTCTCCCCCTAATATATGGAAAGCTTTTTTTTAAGACATCTTTATCAATAACCGATGAAAAAGTGTCTAGCCCATGAAAAAAACCAGTAAAAGTAAACATGAAAACTTGTGACAGCTTAGCAGGAACATTCCCATTTTAGAACACAAGTTTTTATTCCAAACAGAGCAGTAAGTCAAAAGAAAAACAGCTACAATCTGATGTTTCAGTTTGGCAGTTCTGTTCAAAATGTTGCAAACTAAACCTCAGTAAGAATAGGAACTCTTTTCTTTAGATTCTTTCCATTTCTCTAAGGAGTGTCAGGGGAATACTTCATTTGCTGTTGAATGACACAGGAAAGCAGTGCCTGTTGGCAGATGGTTGTCTCAGAACAAAAGCAAGTCAGTGATTTCAAGCAAACTGCAGATATGAATTTATGGACATGAGGATAACAGCAACAATACACCATTATGAAAGCGAGTTACATGCTCAGGTTTATTGTTCCTCGTCTTGTCAGAGTAATTTAAAAGTAAATCAATAATGATAAGTGATCCCCAGCTGGCAATTAACAATGCATCATATATGTCTTTTAGGCACTGTAATAAAGATGATTCAGGGAACAGATTTTGAGAGCGAGTGAGGAGTAGCTCAGATATCATTTACAGATTGGTATCCACTTGGGAAGGGATTTCTGAAATAACACAACTACACTGAAAACATGGAAAACTTCAGCTAAGGGAAATGCACACTACCTAAAAGGCTAGGAAATCTTTGTGGAAGGAATTGTCACAGAAACCTCTTCCTTTCAAATGCAGAAAGTGCTGTGTCTTGTTAATGGCTCAAGGAGATCATATTTGTAAATGCAGAGCAGAAAGAAACATATGCAGGTTTATGATCTCCCAGGCTGGTTTAGGGCCTGATCCTTCTTGTCCTTCCAAGCCCTCGCTGCTGCCAGGGAAGTCAGACAGGGGGAGGGAGTCACAGAGGGACAACCTCTGGTCTTGGGGCTGAGGAGAAGCAAGAAGCTCTGAGACACAGGAATGTGGGACAAGCAGAGGGCACTGGCACAGCAAAGCAAAAGGGCTGGGCTGTGACTCAGCACCATCACCCATAACTAAGAGTTGTAAGGCACACTGGAGCTCGGCCAGGCCTCTAAGCTTCACCATGACGAGTGGTTTAAATACAACCAGTTTTCTTCAGGGCTTTGGATCCCCTTCAGTGCTCAGTTAGTTATTTCCTGACATTTGGTATTCAAGCCATTTATTTCATGTGACAAATAACAGTTAAACTATTTTTTAAGTTAAAATCCTGTAGTTGATCTAGCCTTCTTTTAAGTAACAGTTCACCCATAAGAAGATTTTTGATCAGGGTTCTGCTCCAGCCCAGCTTCACCCCGTCTTTCTCTTCCGCCTGATTAGGATTCATCCCACTCTCATAGGCCCTCCACAAACACTCCAGGCACTGGGCCTTGATAAGAGGTCCTCTCCTTCCTCCTAGTTCTCACTGCTCCCTATTTCAGGAGCGGAAAGAAAGAACAAAAACAACAAAAATCCCTACAACTAAATATAACGGTACCAAAAACAGAGGACAAAAATAAACCCTGCATTTCTGGTCTTTGGCTATGGTTTCAGTTGACCCAGGGTACCATGACCAAACAAAGGGGCAGCACTTTAGCATGAAGAAATCCATAAAAATTAACTGCAAATTATTTAGGGGGAAGCTGTCGAGTGTGGGTGCAGGGTGGGTCCTAGAACACATTGAACAAATTTTGCAGAATCCTTCAGAAGCTGGTACAAGAAGAAAAAAGAATGAGATTTATACTCAAATGCAGCAAGACATCCTTGTTTCATCCATAAAATGAGTAAATCTGAATCTGAGTTCGAGATTAAACAATATTATATGCTTATATTTACCACAATTGAATAAAGCCTTCAATATTACCCATTCTGAATCTGCAATGGACTCTGCTGAGGGCCTTTGAGAAAATCATGTTATGCCGTGGAGAACAGCACAATGATCATATCCTCAAGTTAATGGAATACAACCACTGCCTATGCATAATACCATAAATTAACTTTCGTATTTATGTATCCGATAGGCTTCAACTTAACAACCTGACATTTCCAATCCTGCTGATGTAAACTAGTATGTCATTCTCTCCTGCATGTGGTCAGCTAACAGAGTGCTTTTCCTGCATCATTCTAACATTATAGCATTTTAGATTTACAGAGAGGGAGGGACAGAGGGTAGAAGAAAAGGGCAGTGACTCCACTCAAAACAAATCTCAGCTAACAATCCCCCAGCACTACTAAACTGAATTAAATTGATTTGCCTAAAACAAGCAGACATCAGTGATATTTTAGGCCAGGGAATTAGATTTCAAAGTAGCCACGAGAGCATTTATTAAATTCGTGAAATGTTAATCTCCTAATAGTAATATATAACCTAATTTCATTTGTATGAATTAGCCATGAATCACAATGGTAATAGAACCACTAAATCAGACAGAGGCTATGTTCTGTAGTGCTGGCTAATTTCTTTATTATTTTTCTTGCTCTGAAAAAGTAGCTTCAACAGCCCAAATGAGACAACAGTCAACTCCTTGAAAATCTTCCCCATGCACCATTGGTAAAAGATAAAAAGACTCAAATAAGTCTTGTTTTTGGTTCCATATCCATGCAATAGTAACCTATGCTGGTAATTTTAGAATCAAACTTCAAGGAAGCAATAGAAACCAGAGCTGGGAATTGGACTTGGATGATCCTTGTGAATCCCTTCCAGCCCAGGAGATTCTGTGGTTCTCTGATTCTATGACTAAACCTCAGACACTGAAAGACTTCCTTTGAAACAGAAATTTCACCAATCTGAAAGTAATATTAAGTACTTCAAGGCTGTTAAGAATCTCTACTCAAGAAGTACCTCATTGAGCAAACTCATGTTGTTACTTTATCTTTGTGCCTTCACAGAAAAGGTAACAAGATGTAGAAAATAAACATAACCCACAAGCCTAATAAAAGTCAATGTTGCCAAATGTACCTTAAACAAGACATAGTACAGTAAGAGAATAAGATCTTGACTGTTCTGGCAAAATTAATGGGCACTGTTTAGCTAAAGCCCTGTGGATCCTTTTGTAAATATGCCTATTACATTGTTTTACAGCCGCCTGCAAGAAAAAGACTTCGTCACCAAGGCTTCAAACTAACTGAAACCAGAACACAAACTCTGTTGCTTAATAGAATGGGCTGACAAAGTCAGCAACGACAGGCACACCAAATTGTCCTGCCCCAAGACAGGAAAAAAAACTCTGTTCCTGGTTCAAACATAATCCATGTGGAGAGGTTGAACCTAGGAGCATCCCTTGAGCTGAGGGGACCACACTGCTCCTGTGGCAGGGGAATATTGAACAATGGTGGCTTCAACAGGCTCATTGCCAAAAGGTGTTTTGTGAGCATGGCCAGAATGAAGAGTGTGAGGGAGTCAAAGCGTCATTTTTCAAGCCAGATACAAGCCCTCCTTGCAGGCAATTTATCAAATTTTATATTAAATTATAGGTGTTGCATTTCTGGGTTAGGTAAAGAAAGACAGCTCATTCACCTAAGAGAATGTAAAGAGCAGCAATTGTTTTCTGGCAGGATGGATGACACATCATGATTCCAAGTCCACTGTTGACTGTACATACTATCAACATCCTCCTAATTTTAACCTTATAAAAATAGATAATTGGCTTGCAGCATACACAGTGACATTGCTCTTTAATCAATTGCTGAAAAGGGATAAGCTTATGTACAACTCATTAGTTCATACAACTACAATTCATTAAGATTTTAAACCAATCCAAGTTCAACTAGCACACATGGGTATAACGTCCAATGAAGTAAAAGTGACAGGAGCAGCCTTTTCCTGTCAGGAAAGGTACAGAGTCCTAGTCCGTCTAATAATTAATTCTTTCCTTCATAACACTTCCCATGTGCTCCTAAAAGAAATACTATAAATTTAATATTAGTGGTCTGGGCCGGTTCTTGAGCTTTAGGATATGGATGTTGCTTTACTTCTTTTACTCTGTCTTCCAAATATGTTGATTTACTCCAATATCTAACTGCAGTATCTACTACAAAGGTCTGATTTTCTTTAACAAGTATCATATCTGGGTTACATAGTTCATTTTATTCATGTTTTATCACTGCTTCCTGGAATACTACCTGTGGTGCTCCCCCACCTCTTTTTCCCCCCCTTTCCTGCTAGCCCTGGCCACTCCCTAGGGCTTCTCTTGTAGGTCTCTGAGAGACCCCAACTCCACCCACCCTTTGTCCCGATAAAACTCAAGACCCTCTGCCTTTCTGGGTCTTTGCTTCTGGGGAGTCTGCATGCTATCATGTGAATAAAGATCTTCCATGCTCCCCCATGCACAAGCCTCTTCTCATCTCCTTTACTGCTGCCTGGTTGCCAAGAGCAAAGATGCCAGAGCTGGCCCTGTGGTTCCCCGGCCGCTGAGGGCCCCATGGTCCATGCCTTCAGAGGGAAGGTTTGGAACACGAGAAACTGACCCAGGCTGGGCAGAAATGCTCTTTGGCACAGCTTGTCACTCCATCAAAATGCCAGCAAACTGCAACAACTGTGCTTTTTTTTTTTTAGCTTCATTCACCTAGATGTCACATAGTTGGTTATGTCTTTTAATCTTAGCATCTTGCACCACAGGGAAGTATGCAATAATATGTGCACAGGTCTCATTCTCCACCTGGCAGTGTCTGCAGGATTTTGTTTGAGTCTGTCGCCTATCCTGGATCAGAAACTCTCTGGCTGGGTAGGCATCAGCTCTCAGCTGTTCCTCTATCATGAGCTTTCTATGGCGAATTCCTCTAATGTTCAATACAGCTGTAAACAAAGCTGTAAACAAAGCTGAAAACTTGGATGCAAGCTAGGTCCAAATCAGGAATTCTTGCTTTTGCCAGTTAGCGGGTTTCAGAAAAATCACTTTTGCAGTGGTATTTCCCATTCCAAGTCTGGTTCCTCACATAATTCCTCTGACATAACCATGACTTATTTTGGGTTTCAAATGGATGGAATTTGAAAATACTTGAAAGATGAAATATTTATCACCATTGGGTGCAATTCCCAATCTTTCAAACTCTTTCTCAAAGCCATCCTGCTCAACAACTGCTCTTAACATCTCATCCAAAGACAGCACAATTCTGTGTGATCTTCCAGCTGGCCACACTAGAGATCAGTGCCAAGATCAGTCTGATGTTACCTAAACCCCCACATCTCAGGCTGTGCTGTGACTTGGCAGGTACTTTCCAATAGATGTAACCTTTCGTTGACAACAGCTCAAATTGCAAGTCCAGGGTTTCCAAGAACATGGTTTATAATCTACCTGGCAGACCAAACTGATGTAATCACAGAATTCTATATGCTTTAAGGATGTCAACTTTATAAAACCTCTCAAATGGAGCCTTTCCAATCTGTTCCAATCTTATATTTTCCAGTATTTCTGGGTTTGATATTCCAGTCTACAGGTCAATATGTAGTCCAGGTACTTCTTAGGTCTACCAGGTTCAATCATATTTAGGGGGTGCTGTTAACTGCCCATGAAGGACAGTAATTGGTCATATGAGTCTTTAGTGGTCCTGATGTAAATTCTGTCTCCTTTTATGTCTTGAGACCACTTAGCTCACAGAAGATCTCCACAATTTCAGTATTTTTTCTGCATTCCTACACAGGATCCACTCAACAGAACCACGTTATGTGCAAAGATCACAGTTGTTTATTTTTCAAGCAATATTGAAACCCATATCCTTCTTCATCCGAATTATACAGTTACAGGGTCCATAGGTAAGTTAAATAAAATTGGAGACATCTGGTCACCTTGTTTTGTACCAATCCAAATCCCAGCAGCATCCAGCTGTCCATTCTTCAGGTCAATGTAAAACTGACGTTATCATATAGCTTCATACAGTCTTATGATTGTCACACCCTTCTGTTCAAGAGCTGTAATGATGCAAGAATGGCTTTTGGTTTCAAAGGGTTTCACTAAGTCAACAAAACTACTCCCAGGGGCCAATATTTCTTCCTGTTTCAAACTCACAGTTGTAATATCTTCAAGTGTTCCACAGGTCGTGATGATCTCATAAATCCCACTGGCCTTGGATTACTGGAGAGCGCAAGAACCTACCCAGAGGATTCAGTGATCAGCTTTGCATTTATAAAACAGGACTTTTTACTTTATTAATATGCTGATGCTCTAACTTCCTTCAAGAGTTTGGACATTTGGCATATTTTCAAATCAGATATTGCATCTACCCTACATCAATTTTTTTCTGGTCATATCCAGTAGAGCATTCAGAAATATACTTAGCTTTAAGCACAGGTGTAAAGTGCAGTTGCTAAATCAGGAGTCCTGACTTTACATGAATTTCCACAAGAGCCTTCTGCAAATGTTAATAAGCACAGGCTATTTTTAAAAGGCATATTAAGGAAGTTACAGTTAAGGACAAAGAAGAAAGGTTTTTTAAATTATTTTTACTTAATGTGCCCCTTTTTTTTGGAACAGAAATGCTTAATGTTTTTATTTTAACAGCTTTTAAGAACAGTCTTCATTCTCAGAGGTATTGACAAAAATGTTGGTTACTGCATCCATCTAATGTGTCTTTTAGATAATACAGTTCTTAAGGCAGTGTTTCAAAAAAATTGCTTGCTGTGTTGAGTTATCAGATTCAATTAGCCCCTTCAGAAAAGCAATCGATACCCCACCTGATTTAAGAAAGTTGCTATGCAATGCTTTTATATAATGGCAGCAATCCTTTTAGCTTTGGGAATCCAGCGCTGTCTCCATTGGTGCCGTGCTCCAGCTCTTGAATTATATGTCCCTGAATAAAGACAAGGAGGGAGGGAGGAAGGGAGGGAAAGAGGAAGAGAAGGAAGGAGCCCAAGCTGTACCAGACCGAACTGCTTCTGAATAGCCATCTAAAAATCCATGGGACATTTCTGATGGATGCAGTGGTTCTTGCCTCATTCACTTCTAAGGGTACATCTGTAGGCAGCAGGCATCCACTCTCTGCCAATAATCAGGGACCATAGGTTACGAGCTGTGTAACCTCTTGGCACATAATCTGAGCACCAAAAAAATCAGGCTGAATAATCCCTGATTACGGGCATAAAAAGGCAGAAGGATCAAAAATTATTAGATATTAAAGATTTTGGCCCCAGTCCTGAAGCAGGTTATTAATCATTACTTGTTAACATGGTGTCCCCATACTAAACAGCACATGTTTGACTAGTTAATTTTGGAACTACCATGATGATTTCAGAGCTAAAAAGAACATACATAAAACCTGGAATAAAATAATGGTAATGTTGCTGATTATGTGTATAAGTTATGAGTGAGAGAGCACTGATAGACACAACTGAGAGGTTCATTATTCAAAGATGTGCTATTTTAATAAAACACGTCTAACTTCAGTAGAGGTATAGAATGCCATAGTTCTGCAGCATTGCATAAATGCTAATCATCTAAATGGACAAAGAGTAATATTAAAGCAATCTCTGTACTAAAATACAAAATATTGTCTGAATTAATCTGTGTGAAGAAAAAAGACTGCATTTGAATAGGCTAAAGCTGATTTGTTGGGGGGTTTTCTGCAGAAGTTATATAGCCAATGCAATCTCAAAATCATTAAAATGCAAAATGTTAGCATTGCGTACTCCATGGCTTTGAAGGAATTTTGATAAACAGAAGATATGCCCTTTACTCAACTGTAATTATGGCAGTCATTTGCATAAAGACAGAAATATAGCCAACATAAAATAGCATTACAAGGAAAACTGGAAATCAAAAATAAGAGACTGATACTGTGCAGTTTTTCCCAAATATTTTCAGGATTTTTCTTCATTCAGAAATTCGCTTGAGAACCCATACAAGATCAAACCAGAATATTTAGTGGTCTTTGGGTTAAAATCCCAGTTGTGATATTCAGTAGTACATCAGTGATAATGATGTTAAAACCAACTGATGTGCGTGAAAGATTCATCATCACTAGGCTGTGAATTACAATACCTGTACAAAGAACGCACAACAGGCTGGTCAGTTGAGAAGAGTCCCTGACTGAAAAGTTCAACCCATCTGTTACAGTGCCAGAGCTTGGCAGGGGAGACTGTCAGATAGAAATCAAGAAGTAGCAACTTCTTAAGCCATGAAATCTCAGTCACAAGAGCACACTGGATTGTGTTCTTAAGTCTAAAACATTTAAGGATTTAAAGTTGTTGATTGATAACCACTGTTCCAAAATCATTTTTAAAAAGGAGAGACTGATGTAACACTGGCCAAAGAAACTTACAAAGGAGCAAGGTGGAGAGAGGGAAACATATTTTACAGAAAAGAACCAGTAGGAAAATCAGAGGAACAGCTGGTTTTGACTATAGTGGTGTCGGGGCAGAGCATGCTTGTAGGGAGCTTCAAGAAGAAAGGATACCATGCCGTGAGAAAGCTTTGGGAGTAAGGGAACTCTTCAAGGAAACATGCTAGTATTGCTACCTAGTAACAAGCTAGTGTTCATTTTTATGCAAAATACTTAAAAAAAAAAAAAAAAGACAATCCATACACATATTTATTTTCTAGAGAGAGCTCACTAAATGGAATACTGCAGATAAGTTCTTCAGTGTTCCACTCACCAGTATATACACTTCAATAACAACAACCTCCCCCCAGGACATACATCCCCCCCACTCTGAGAATGGCCAGCTATGGCCCATGAGTATCAACACACACTACATTGCATCTGTTCTCATTTCAGACTGTAGTTAAACACCACATACTTTTTTAAAAGGCAAATACCCCAGTGCTAGGCACAGGTGAATAATAATGCCCATCCTGAGTGTTGGAGATACTGAAGTGTGACAGGCAAATGGTAACATATGAATAGAGTATTAAGTAGAAGTTGATAGATTACATCACTTGTCTTAATATCCGAAGGCACGTTTTGGAGGGATATGTGGTAAGGTAACCTTGAGTCAAAGCTAAAGCTTTATCTGTTGGGGCTTGAAATAGTGTTCATTTGTTTTAGTTTCCTTCTACAGAACCACATAACTATTTTAAAACCAGGAGCAAATATAAGAAAAAAACCCACTACTTATTCATGTCTAAATACATTTGACAACATATCAAGATTCTCCAGTCTTCTTTCCTTATTGTCAGCTTTAAACACCAGACCTGCCATAGATCTGCTATAGGAAACCATAGGTTGTCTTCTATCAAAATTACATTTTGCCTTTCCTTCTGTTTTCTCAAAGTTGTTTCTAAAATAACTCCAAATAGCCCTGATGCTTCCAAAATTCCTTGGAGTTACATATTTCTCACAAAGTTCTTTTATCTTTCAATAATGCCTCTAGCATAACAAATTATCTTCTAATACCTTAATCCACCACAATTTCTTCAATAACTAGTCCATCTTTACACCTGGGGATGACCAATGTGTATAATTCCACATTTACTTATTTCTAACAATAGAGGCAGCTTCCCTCAAGTAAAATTTCTTCTAAAAAAAGCATTAGTCTCTTTTATGATCAGGAGGTCCTTACCAGTGTGAAGAATGTTTAAACTCCTCGTGTGTTTTAAATGACCATAGTATTCTTTGCATGGGATTGACAGTTGTAGCCATTGTGTCAGGATGCTAAATGTGCTCATCCCAAAAACTCTCATGATGTCAAACCTTCCAGGATACTAACAGTATAGTGCTGTAAATTAACCAATATGAAGAAGAAATAAAATATTTTTAATATGTTTAGAAATAATTTGACTGGTCTTATCCAGAGGCATAAACTCCCATTGAAATTGATTCTAACAGATCTCTCAATGACTGCACGACAAATATATATTTCCATATTTTACAGGTGAGTACTCCCAGTTATCAAAATTACTTTTACTTCGTCAGAGTAACCTGCCAAGCCAAATTCTTTAGAACACAGTTCAACAACAGGTTTTCATCGGATTTATCTCTGTATTCCATAACATTATAAGCACAGGGAATATGCAATCCTGATGGACAATCTCTAGACTTTGTTCATGTTGTAAGCACTATCTCAGATAAAAAGACCACAGGTGGAATTCTGTTTGTCCAAAATCTGGCAGTTGGAATAACATTTTTCTAATCTCAACACTAAGTTGTTACACATAAAACATGGAAGCAAATTAAAATGTTTTGTTTCACCCATCCCAAAAGTTAAAGCAGTTTCATGTCAAAGAGGAACAGAATCTACAAAGGGGAAAGGCACCACTTTCTCACATCACTTTCACCAGAGTTGCATACTGGGACATGTCCTTGAAGAGTTTGAAATAGGCCAAAATCCAATCATCCTCAAGAACTGAGTTTGGCACATTCCTTTTCTGCCATCTGATCACCAAATCTACTACATATCCATTTAGAGTCCTTTAGTAGTGAAGGAGGAAAAATGTTTTTCCAAACATAGCAGCAGAAACTTTTCCTCCTAAAATTCCTCTTTCTTCTTAGAGCAGAAGACAGTGTGCTTCAAGATAACTGAACCTTAAACAAGATACTGCCTAATTCTCCACCCTTGGTATCTTAACTATCTCAAAATGACTAATATCAACGTCTTGAGACTACAAATATCTTGAACAGCAGTTCCTTACATTCTTTCTCTGTCTTTTATTTAACAACCACAGTCCAATATATTGCCTATGGTTTTTACTCAAAAAAACCCAACCTGTGAACTGTATTGTAATTTGGCAGAAGATATTTTCAAATACTATCCATTCAAATATAGATAAAATTATATTAAACTAAAGCAATAGAATTACTACATATCTAATGCATGCTTATCAGTTCACATAACACTAGTATTAAAAAGTAAAACTGTTACATATGGAAAAGATATTTGTCATTTTATACAAGAAGAGAGCAATGCTTACTTTTCCAGTTTATTTTCTGTGATAATTACCCAAGTCTTCCAGGCATACAAGCAGCTAACAAAACCAGCTGTGGCAACAAATCAACGGTTATTATGCTAGTTAGAAGTATGACTATATGGAGTGAATTTGGGCAGTGAAAATGATCAGGTTTTTCTCCAAAAGCCATATGGACTTCTGTACAAACTCTCCCCAGACCTGTGAGAGAGTGTAAAATGAAGGTCTTAGTCCCTCATCTTTAAATATACAGCACTTTACAAAAGATCACCGGTTTTCACTTTCTGGTCCATTGTAACTATGTTCTCTCTGACTAAATTTACCACCTCATTGAACAAAATATAAACCTCACTACATCTTCCAGAGGCAGGGACATGTTGCACTACATCCTAGTGGAGGGAGGAGCACTATGTTGATCCAGCCTCACTCAGAGCCTCTTCTGTCTCCAAGGAAGAGTTATGTGTATTATTACAGAAAAAGAGAAATCCAGAAGCAAGCAAGCAACTTTACCAATCTGTATCAAAACTTTAAGTTCAGATAAAAGATAGGTGCAAAACTGATTTTTTGTTGCCTCAGTGATGGAACCCACACAGCCACATTTATACAGCCTCACGAAACAAAGTTTTGCAGCCTTTGCTAGGGATTCCTTTCATTATAAAAAAGATAACAGCAGAAAAGATCAATCTATTTCACTGCTTGGCCACCAGCAATACAGACTTTCTAGGGGTGAGGGAAAGATAAATGTTTTCACATATGCAGGCACATACAACAATGTTCCTAAAGAATTATTATAATCTGGTTACAGCAGATTAATTTCCAGTAGGCATTTCTAAAGAAAATATCTGACTTAGGAGACTTAAAATGAGTTCTTATGTATCATTCATAAGACTTCATCCATTTCCTGACAGTTAAAGGATGTAGAGATTAATAAATCAATCTTTTGGTTTTAGAAAGAATCTTTGCCATCTCATCAAGTAATATTAAAGATAGTAATGATACTTGAATTGAAAGGCAGGCATCTTTTTAGCATGCAGTTCTTCAGACTTCTTTGCAATTCATGGGACCTCAAATAATGATAGTTCATAATGTTAAAGAACACTTAACTTCAAGAAAAAATTCTAAGCATCAGAAAGCGTGGAAACATCACACAAGCTATTTAGATCAAGACTAGTGAAATCTGTAAGCCATAGTTACAAATCTTTGAGAGAGATTTTAAAATCACACATGGAAAACTAAAACTAGAAAATAATGAATACAAGAAAATTTGTCTGGGTTATTTCAGTAACCTCTTGTTCTTTCACAAAGTCTGAGATATTCCACACTCATATCTTGGAAGCAAGGAAATACTTTCTTCATTTCTGAATTGCAAAACACGTAAGCCAAGTCACACTATCAATAGCATGTATCAAATAAACTGAACATTCTTGCCATGGAGTCTTGGAAGATCTCCAACAAAACTTTCTCTTTTGCTTAGAATGAGAAGTAGAGTAGCATATTAAAAATATTTTTTCAGTATATGCTCTACAATCAGTCCCAAAGGTAAACCCCTGACCTCAACAACAGTTTTCACAGGAGCTTTTCACTGTAATCTAATGCAGTACTAATTTCATTTCAGGAACCAACATGCAGTCAGTGAAAAAATTTCTACTTCATACACTCATGAGTTCAGCTTTCATTTTTATTTTGAGTAAGAATTCTGCAAAAATGGTACCATGAACAAATTTTCCCTTGCTATGTGTGCACTAGAAAGCTCCCTTTTTACATTATGAAACTTTCTTAGCAAACAAGCAGTGCTACTTGCTGGCAATGACAAAACATTTCCTCAGTATTTCCTGTTAAAAACCTCTCTTTTCCATTGCTTATGGCTTCCACCAACTCAGGATAAAGTCCTCCACTATATTCCTTAACATGAGTGTTTTCCAAAGCTTTGGACCAAGCTTAAAACTTCTTGGAGGAAGATACTTTTTTTTTTCATTAAAAAAAAAATAGCACTTTTCCACTTGTTTGAAGCTCAAATTGAGTAAGATCTCCATAAGAAGTTTGTCAACATTAGAAAAGACTACCTATGGTGAAAAGGAATATAAATTCCTTTGTTACCTGTCCATTTATTATCCATTAATATAAGGGATCATTTAAGTAGTTCTAACTTCCTTTAGTTAGCCATAATCATCCCTAAGGCTGATATGCTGAAGGAACTCCTAATAGTCATGCTCCCCTTCCAGCATCTGCTTCAGAAATGCCTGCGAGGGCTCTGGAAAACTCAGAATATTAAATCTCCGTAAATTATGTAGCCTTTGAGAAAACAGAATTTTCAAGTTCTTATAAACAGGGAAGAAGTTCCAATTTTGGCTGCTATTTTATTCTTTTGGAGCACTGATAATACTTCATGTTTAACTTAATTTAACCCTCAGGCTGACCAAAGTCACAAGAGAGTAAATTGCCCTAAATTAGCAAGGAAACTATGTTGGGAGCTAAGTTGTTCCCTTTACTTCTGTGCTTCCGGACTTCTTCATGAGGAGCTAGGAAAGTTCAGCATTGAATGTATGCTCACAACTTTGTTATCAGTGCTAAAATATCTGCTTATCATAATACCTTTAACCCTGAAATTTCCCGATTGCTACAGAAAACCCAGATCAAAGTGAGAGACAAGAGGTATTATTACTCAGATTTTCAGAGGCACCAGGGACCTGGGCTCCCACCAAACTGCAAGCACTTCTTTCAGGACTACTGTCAATAAGGGACAGTTTTGAAGATGTCTTCCCTGATGCCTTGGGTTTTAACTTTTATATTTTTCAAATCCTGTAATGTTAGTGTAACTCTGAAATTTCCTGTAGCTTGTTAAGTGCTGTTCTCTCATGCTAAGATAGACATAACAAAGCCTCTCAAGCTTGTTCTCCAAGGACACCCAGACTGTCCTCAGCCCAAAACCTGTAAACCATCATCTTGGGGAGAAGGGGGCAAGCTTGGGGAAATTCCATCATTGGCTGGGTTCTGGTTGGTGAATTTATGCTGATATAAAAGTGTGAAGAACTTGTGACCTGTCATCCATTTTGGGATGCACAGAGGCAGGACCCTCTGGAGCCCAGAGTGTACCTCTGAAGGCCTTTCAAATAAATACCTCCTTTATTCCTGTGTAGTCTCTGTTTCTTGGTAACCGTTTAAGGCATTGCCATACCAAGTAGAAGCCTTCTGAAAGGGAGTTGAAAAGTAAGATATGACTCTGCATTATCACCAGATTTTCATGGCTAGCTTTACCGTTGTTTGATTTTTAAAGAAAATGTTACTAAGGTACATTATTGAAGTGGCAGAGTCAGATATTCAAAACCCAAGGAAATGCCAAAACTGAAGTTTGCCTTATAAAATGAGAGTTATAGTACCTCAGCATGTCTCAAGGTGGCTATAAGAATAATGTTTGTGAAACACACAGATAAAATAGTGACAAATGCTACAAAAAAGGTCAGAGGAAATTAATACTTCTTTCTTCAGAGCTGGGTTTGAATAGGATGTTACCCAGCATGGCAATAAAGACCAGCACTGCATACTGAACACTGAGGCGGTAAAACAACATTGAGTAGCTGCCCATTAAAGGCAGGATATATCCCACCTAAATTTAGCAGTATAAAAAGTCCACTCTAATGTAGTCACGTAGAATCTGCTCTCGCTGAGAAGATGCAGACTTCTCAGCAGCAACTCACATGATCCCAAGGTAGTCTTCTGAGATGAACAGGAAGAATAACCAGCCAAAGATCCTTCTATTTCCCCTTTGACTCAAGACAAGAATTAGACATCAGGTTTAAGCTACATGCCTAACTGGTAAACAGCTAAACTGAGATGAAATTAATCTGTCCTAAATAAGCACAATATATCGCATGTATTAAAATATTAAAATAACAAAACAGCCCAACCCAGTATATAGCCTTGTAATTGCAGGTTATTTTATTATGTGTGTGCAAAGGGCACTTCAAATACATAGTTTAATTCTGAAAATCTTCCAAGTTTTAAAGACCAATTTTGCAGACCCTAGTGTGGGTCTTCTTATACAGTGTGCAAGTACATTTCCATGCTAATAAATTGGAAATATAAAAACTATATGAATCCTCTTTTTCTGTTGTGTTTCAAACACTGTTTGTGTTTCACCAGTTCTGACTTTCTCACATGTTCTGTCTGACAGAAGAGAGTCTCACTACGTGCATATTTCATTTTCTTTCCACCATCTACCATGCTACACTAAGAGGTTTTCATATTCTAGTCACCAAATTCCATCATGCTAAGAATTGCACAAGGAAAACCCAGCACCTGATAGATCCCCACCATAGGCTCTGCTACATGGAAGTGGTAGTTATCCTTGGTTTTGCTCCAAGTATGTTCATTTAATTATTCCAAACTAGAACAGACACCATAAAATGGGATGAAATTATTTTCTCCTTATAAAGCTCAAGTTCATTAAAGGCTCTCTCTGAGAAAAGAAAAGCAGAATTACTCTTTAACTTTCCAAATGTCCATGTTTTCCTTAAGAAAGGAGATGTCAGTTTCCCACAATAAAACATGTTTCTCCAGCAAATAAGATGACTCATCCACCCTCAGATATTTCAGTTTGCCAAGGAAAACTTTAAAAAAGTTATTCCATACTGTAACAAAATCAAAGTAGTATTTGAGTCAGCAGTTTGGACAGGAAAAATGGTACTCCAGGTAGGGTTATGCTATTCGATATCTGCTCCTAACTACAAAGACATCATTGAGGTAAGCCTCTGGAAAAGTAGACATTCCTATCACCCTTCTGAGAAAGTATGATTGCTTTGTAATACAGCGAAATCAATCATTTTCAGGAGCATCTGAATCACCCTGACGTGGCATAAGTGGTACTGCTCCAGGGAGCAGACTCATACACAGCTGCTGGCATTTCACACACTGCCACTGCTTTATATGGCTGCCTACCCACTCAGAGGCAAACGGGGATACTCGGGAGAAAAGGAGCTTGTCTGAAGAACAAATCTGACATGTTGCCCAGGAAAGGAGGGAGTGCTTAACCCCCTGCCATCACCCTTCTCCTGGGGCATGGAATGCGACTGCAAAGCTATCCAAAGGACAAGTAGATGCTTAAAAGGCTAAGATTATGACACTGAGATGCTTCAGTTCCTATACAATCAAAAATTTTTGTTCAGAGCTCCTCTAACTGGAAACTGCCAAACTTGTGATGACAGTACAAGTGAAATGAGCATTAAGATGCAGTCAGACCCCCACTGTCTGAAAAACAGATCCTTAACCTCTACTTCCAATGATTCACAAGACTTTCCAACTCCTATTAGAAGTAAAACCAAATAGCACAGCATGAAGTTGATAAAGCTGATGTGATCTACAAGTCTGATATTTCACAGCTTTACAAAAATAGAAACAAATTGACAGAGGCAGTACATTTTCCAATCACTGCTCACGAACCAAAAATTTTCAATCACTGGTTATTTAAGTTTCACACAGACATGCACCGTATTTCTAGGATATACTCCAGAGATTAACTAACCTTTCCCTGAAAGTAAAGCTAATGCACATGCACAGCAAAATTTACCCATCAGATAGCTACCAATGGATTTAATTCCATGTTAATAAGACCACTGTCAAATATACTTCAGACATGTCTGCTGAACTTTCTGATGTGTGTAATGATGCTGTTCAAGGCAGATAGTTCATCTTTACGTCCTGCATGAAAGCAGGAACATGAGGAGAAGTCAGCTCCTTTTGCAACACCTTTCAAAATTTAGAGACTTACTTCTGTTCAAGTCAAAATCAAAACTCTGAAAGAATTTTTTAAAGGACCTGCATGAGTCTGCTTTCAGATTAAACCTCAAAATGCATAGCAGGCTTATCTGGATTAGTGTGAGGAGCTTTGGTAAGCACACTGAAGGTGAGGGTCTTAGTCTGAGGTTTTGAAGATCCAGTCAAGTTTCTGCACTGTCTGATTCCAAGCAGAGATTTAGAAAAGCAAAAGATTAATTGCAGCTCAGAGCTGGGAGATAAACTGCATCTCCCAATCTTAGTGCAGTGTCTCAAATACTACAGCTTCTAGAAAAATGAAAAATAAATAAATTTCTTTCCTCCACCCAAAAAAATATATCCAAAGTTATCAGAATTTATGAAAATATCCAGCTTCTATAAAAAAGCATGTTCTTCACCCAGATCATTCAAAATCTCCAACTAGCTCTATTTAAAAACCCTATAAAATAAATCAGCACAAAATCAAGTGATTTAATCAAGATGATCTAGAAAAGAAAGAGTGTGCCAGTAGAGAAACTGAACTGAAATTTTCATTTTCTTTAGACATCTCCAGGAAAGCTGCTCATTTCAACTTAACAGAAGTCAGAAGAACGTGGAAAAATAACCAGCAAAGTGACCATAAGACTCATAGCTCAAAATTTTGAAAATTCTAACAAGGTTGGACATGTAACAGGATCGACAAGCATTCAGTCAGCTTGGGATCATGAGGAATCTTTCACCAAGTATATTTTTCATGTTTATTTGTGAACCAGAAGGAATATCTCAAAAGTTTTGAGCAAAGTGCAGTATGGCATTGCTAGGCAAGAGAAAACAGAACAGGATGGCAGTCATGCAGCAAGGTCAGAGCAGCATCCATTGAGCCAGACAGAACTAAAGTCAGTTGCAGATATAATCTGTTTATATGTTAGGAATCAGAAAGGACAAGCAGACAGATTTTCTGCAGTTCTTTGACCAATGCTTAGCCTCAAAAGACACCAAAGTAGAAACCCCACAGTACATTCACTCAACTTACATAAAACCTAACCAAAAATAAATAACTGTTTTATTCATATAGGATATGCTCTAGGGCAGACATTGCCTTAGTTTTAATCCAAAGAAAAATTCTTTTTCTTGAGAATATCATAAAATACTGGCTTGATCAGAAACTGGAGTTTCTCCTCCATTAGGAAACTCTGACCTGTGATCCTTTGTTTCCATCTCGGCAGATGTTGCAGTACTTGCAACTTTACTGAATCTGAAGTTGTTCCCTCTCTCCCTTCAAATCTCAAGGTATCAAAATATATTGGAGCTCAAGCCTAAAATGCTTCCACTCTGTGTAAAGCCTCCAGGGAGATGGAGCCAGTGATGGATCTCTCTTAGCCCGAACATTTCCACCAGACTGCTTCCTGCTACAGTCACGACACCCTGTGATACACAGAACACCTAAACACGGGACAAAGCACAGCCTTATTTTGCACAGAGAGGCCAGAACACCTCAAAGACGATGGATGTGCCTTTTCACAGGGTACTACAGCATTTCAGGGAGACATATTTACAATGGATTCAAAATATTTTCTCAGTGAAAAAAATCAGTGTTTCAGCCTACCGACATTTTTCCATTGATTATTTCAGTTTTGCAGAAACCAAATGCCAGGCACTCAAATTTACAATCTTTCCCCAATATCAGTATATACTTGCTGCTTTTAATTAACCCAGTGGTTCCAGCTGGTGCATAACACACCAAGTGCAGTATCACAAATCACAGTATGGAAATGCTGACACATTTGAATGCAGTGAGAACTTTACCAGGATTTTATGCACAGTTTGAAAAATCAAATAAAATCCATTTAAAAAGTAAGAAGGGAATAGGCACTATTGGAGATAGGGGCAACAATTCATCTGATTCTGCGTCATTTTTATAATCCTAGCTTTTGAGCTTCTGTGGCCTTATATTGATTTTCTCTGTTCTTTCTCTCCTTTTTTCTTTTTAAGTTATGGAAAGTGAACACATTTAATATAAAACAGATTTTGCTTTATTTTTTCAGGTAAGCCTGTTAAAAGTAGAAAATGCTTCATCTACAGCACACAGAAAAAGTGTAACATTAAGCATTTGACATTAAATCTTGGTAGATAAATATCGTCTCTATTTAATTATCTGTTAAAAATTGATAGAAGGGTAGGATCAGCTTTTGAAATCCCCAGCAGCAAAACTCCCACTGATATCAGTGGGTCTAGGATCTCACTCGGAATTTTACCTTTTTTTTCTTTTTGAACAAGCAGCATCTCTTTGTGCAATAATTGGCAGCTATTAGTGTCAGTTTGGCAGATACAAAGCTGTATGGGTCTGTGGGAAATTTATGCCTCCTCACATGCCATGCTAAATTTAAACCTGTTGCATAATATGCAGATACATTGTCATGCATGTAATGCAGCTAAGAATATCTGAAGTTCAAGGAAAGCTAATACACATGCAGACTAAAAAGGAAGGTTTAAATGCATTTTGAGCTCCAGCACGTGGAATAAAAAGCACTGATGACTCCCTTTAGTAAAGCCATACCTTCTCGCAACCACTTCAGTGAATGTACATTTCATTCACTTGATCAATGTGAACAGTACAAAGCACCACTGACATTAAAAATAGGAAAACAAGAAGAGACAGACTTGCTTTTTGATTCCATAGCCATCACTTCAGTCCTAGCTCTGGGGGCACCCTGCTCTAAAGCAGTTCTGAGAAACTCTGAAGCCTGCTTTTTTCTCCAAAATTACAAACTGGAAAACTTATTTCTACAATACTCTTCTGTATATCATCTTTTTTCCCCACACACTGTGTGTAAGGAACAGACTTCTTTTTCTGTTTGATCTTGAAGACTGAAAAACTTTTCTTGTAATTCACATTTTTACTTCTGGTCTGAGCCTGAATGCAAAAAAACCCACAGCATATACAATATATGCTGTTAAATATACAATATATCTACACAGTAGATATATTGCATATATCCACATCTTTTCAGGAAGTTAAAGAGCAGCTTAATCCTACATGAATATTCTAGCAAATTTTTATTATCAATCATTACAAAAAACACAGATAAAATAAGACAGTTGGATGAAGTTCCATCTCTTTGGTGTTCATTTCTAGTGTGTATTTCAAAGAGAAAACTTCTAGAAACCTTGAAGATTAAAAAGGAGACTAGCTAAAGGACCATTGCCAGTTTTGGATTTTTTGTTGGTTCGAGGGTTGGAGATTTTTATCACTTAACTGTTATCACCAAACATTTTCTGGAGTAATTCCCCGAGAAGGACATAATTTCTAACCTATAGCTTGATTCTCAAGTGATTGTTCATGTTCCTATTTCATCTCGAACTTGAGCCATCAAAATGCCTTTAATATTAACAGCCCAGACATGTTCTTAATTCACACAAAAATATTCCAGGCCCCCCATCCAAATATTATGCTTCACACAAACCACTTCCCACAGAACACATACTTAAAAATTTAACCTCCTGATTTTCAGCTTCAGACAAAAACGTTTCCCTTTGCTCTGTCAGGCCAGGATATGCACAAGCCTTCTGCACATGATATTTACTCTCACTTTTCATCAGGTATCCCAGCATTACGATAGCCCTAGTCTGCACTAATACAAAAGAGCCCCTAGTGACAATGTGAATTTATTGGTATCAAAAGTGTGACATGGTTGGAAAAGGTAGGAGATATGATAATGTTCTGAACCATTCCTCAGAAGTTTCAGTGCACTGTGATGTTGATGCAAGGCTATTAAGCCCTCTGATCTTGAGAGGATATCAGTTTGGGATTAGTACTCTATTACTTGACTTTTTGGTACAATCTGAGTCTGCTTGGATTAAACACAACACAATCACCAAGTGAAACACTCAAGATTACTTTTTTTTTTAAGGAAAACCAGAATATGAAAACTTCAAACAAAAGTTCAGTATTTTAATAGCAGAACACCACACCCACACCCCCCTCCCCCCGAGATTAAATATGAGTATTTTGAAAAACGTGAAACAGCACACGTTAAAAAATAGTGATTGTTATTTATTGTTGCTATTGTCAATTACTTCAAACCAGAGATAAGGTTGACAGGAAAACCTGAAAGAACTAAGTCCATGGCATCATAGGTGATGATTGGATCAAGATAAAAAATAATCAGAGAAGAGGAAGAATAAGAGACAATTTGAAACATTGTGAATAGTTCCAAGCAAGAACTAAGTGCTGAGGGATAATTCACTTGTAATTATGGTGTTTGTTAAGCATTTTGTGAAGGTTCCTAGTCTTTACATCTACCATACCACTCATTATATCCTTGACATGATTAGCGTAGGTTACTGAACAAGAAGTTCTGACCAAGAGCAATTTCTGCAAGCACACACCAACATGGTCTAGGCATGGACAGAGCCAGATCCCAAGGGATGAACATCTATCAGCTGTTTGGCACACAGCTTTGCAGGGGAAGGTGACAAACCAAGGTGTATCAACCCCTTGCTTAACTAATCAGCTGCTGAATGCAACTTTAGCCAAGATCAAAAATAGCTCCACTAGGAAACCTGGTGAAATGGTGAGTTCGTGCCATGTAGATAAGGCCAGAAAGAGACCACACAGCTGAAGTCCGAGCATAGATTATCCACTAAGGCACCAACAGGGAGTGGCTTAAGCTTAACACGACATCTCTGGGAAGGCTGCAGAGGTAATTAATACACTGCCAAAGTTTTTCATAAGAATAAGGATCGCAGAAGCCTCCTGAACAGAAATATAATCCACTTTTTGGCATTTGGAATGTATTCCAGTTCTTATTCTCAAGACCTGAAACAATTCAGCGTTCCACTTATTCTCTGCTAATATCGTACTTCACTAACTCCCTTTGCTTTGCTCAAGGTATTTGACTTTTGGTGTTCTTCTGTGTGTCTGACTCACCTTTTAAAAGGGTCAGTCAAGAAAACTTCTCTTTCAACAAGTCCCTTGTTAAAACACACCTTTCAGAAGATGATGAAAACTCTTCTGAATCACATAAAGCAAGTGTTTATGAAAACAACAGGCATTCAGGAAAATAGTGGAAATATGACAAACACAAGTTTTTCTTCAGTACCTGCTGTTGCATTTTCTCTCTGCTGTGGTAGCAGCCCAGCTACCACAAAACATAGAAGCATTTTAAGAGAAAAATGTATCAAAGACAGAAGACCATCATAAACAAAAAGCAGTTCAAAGGAATTTAATTTTTTTTCATACATGACTGTTAGGATGCCTATTTAATCAATACTTTATTCAGTTCTCCACATCTTCGTCTAAATCTCCTTCACTTTCTTTATTTCCCTGGCCTCTTGAATCAGAGCAGACAAGTTAAATGGCATTAACTTCATCAAATAAGTATTCCTGACTTGTATAGCTGGCAAATAATTTATTTAACTGCTTACTAATAAGCAAAGAGAAGAGAATCTATCACTAAAACAGTCTTGGAACCCTCCATCTGTTATAGACAGTGTGTTTCTGTTCAAACAAATGCTGGGAATGAACAATTTATTTTTCTGTTTACTTGCTAACCCAAACCCTGCATATTTCATAATGATGGAAAGGCCTACAGATGACTAACTAACCCCAGGGACTCAAGAGAACATATATTTCCAAACGGTCTATAACTTTAGAGCCAAAGCACCAGCAAAAAAACAAAGGATCAAATATCCTCTTGGTGAGGAGCAGTCAGTATTTTAAAATTCATTCTAATCCATCAGGGTAAAATACAGAAAATTTGAGGGTCCTACTGACATTTTATTTGAGTTGGAGAATCAATCACTTTGAAGAGTCAATAGCATATTTAGGGTCAACACTACCTCATTTTCTGAATGGCTCCATTATGGATCCATTTGTTTAGATGCTAGGAAAAGGAATACATGTTCAGCACCTAGCACAGTGGTCCTGACCTTCTGGGTCCTTTGGAACTACCCTGAATTAAGTTACACTTTTAACAAAATGCAGACGCTGACACAAGTACTAATGGATTCCTTAGATGGGGTCTTCCTGAAGACACTAACAGATGTCCTAAGACCAGCTCTTCTCATGTTTTATCAGGATACTTTGAAATTGCAAACAACATAAAACTATTGCATTATTGTAATCGAGCTGATTTACCCGTACAGTGAAGTCAGTCCCCTCTTAGCATGAGTTTGCTCATCTCACTGGTTAGATCTGCCATTTTTTATAAACAGCAATAGAACCCATCAGCTGTCTGGTGATCTTCAGCCAAAGGCTAGGAAATAAGCTGGAGTACATGCAGCATATCAGGGAGAGCAGGGAGCTGGCATGGAGGCACACAGATAACTCATACCACACAGGGTGAGCCCAGGTACTGGATCTGAGCTTAGATAGGCTTCTGTGCAGTGGGCAGGGAGGTGGGTGGAGGTCCCAGCTGAGGGCCCTTAGGGCAATCACAGGTGCTCACTGGCACACAGGTAAGCATATGCGTAGATGTGCCAAGGGTTGGTTAGCATTTAGAGTCAATAAAAGGATATCTTTGTGTCCTGGATGTATTGCTCCTTGCTTTAGCTTAGAGGAGATTGGTTTGGGTTATGCGCTCCATCAATCACAGAGAAAATCCCCACTTTTCTCTCTCAGCTGATTGAAATTTTTTTTNGGAGGTCCCAGCTGAGGGCCCTTAGGGCAATCACAGGTGCTCACAGGGTCCTGGCACACACGTAAGCATATGCATAGATGTGCCAAGGGTTGGTTAACATTTAGAGTCAATAAAAGGATATCTTTGTGTCCTGGATGTATTGCTCCTTGCTTTAGCTTAGAGGAGATTNTGGCACACAGGTAAGCATATGCGTAGATGTGCCAAGGGTTGGTTAGCATTTAGAGTCAATAAAAGGATATCTTTGTGTCCTGGATGTATTGCTCCTTGCTTTAGCTTAGAGGAGATTGGTTTGGGTTATGTGCTCCAGCAATCACAGAGAAAATCCCCACTTTGCTCTCTCAGCTGATTGAAATTTTTTTTTCTCTGAGAAATGCAAGTTGCTGTGCAAGCTCACCTACAGCATCAGGCAGGTTTCTTAGAGCACTGGAACTCTTGAGCAGACTGACAGTTATATTCCTGCTGAAGGCAATAGCAGTTTTGCAATTTAGGCTAGGCAGTGTTTGAGCAAGAAAGTCAGGAAAGGATCTGAAAGCCTTCTGAAGTTCACCTCTCTAACACTCCTAGAGTTCATTGCTTGTTCAAAAAGCACTGTCTTAGATAACTGTGAGTCAGCCTAGGGATATTCATAGAATCATAGGATGATTTAGGTTGGAAAAGATCTCTAAGATCAACCAGTCCAACTGTTAACCCAGCGCTGCCAAAGCCACAATTAAACTATGTCCCCAAGTGCCACATCTACATATCTTTTAAA